>JARHVA010002986.1:2025000-2237524 GCA_037957365.1 Torreya grandis | reverse complement strand
CTTAATAAAACATATAAGAGAGATATCAGATTTAAGGCAACTCAATATATGCTGAATAAAGTAGTTATCTTCAAGAAAAATCATGAAGATGTCAATCTCAAATGCCTATAAGAAGCTAAAGCTAAGGAAATAATGAATAATTTCCATGAGAATTTAGGTTTTGGTCATCCTATATATAATTCAATATAACAAAAATACTTCAAGCATGATACTATTTACTAACTATATTCAAATATGTCCATGCACATGTTAGAACATTCCGTAAGTTCCAAACCTTTATCAAAAGATAAATCCATACTATGATGCCATTACAATCACTTATATAAGGAATGTCATTCACCCAATGGGGGATAGTTTTCATAGGATTCATCAATCCTAACTCCTTAGTGGACAACAAGTTTGTTTTTACTACCATAGACTATTGCATGAGATGGACTGAGGTAGTGGTGATGAAGAACAACATAGAAAGTAAGGTGATCAAGTTTATGGAGAAAAATGTGACCACTAATTTTGGGACCCAATTCTCATTATTTTGTGAAAATTACCCCATATTTAAATCCTCAAAATTAATTGAGTGGACATATGATAATGGGATGACCGTAAGGTTCTCTTCTAATAACTACCCACTAGGGACTATGTTGGCAGAATCAACTAACAAGAACTTGATCAAGGACATCAAGAAGTTTATTAAGAAGAAGATTTAAGAGCGGAAATGACTACAAAAGTTTTATATTTGGGATGAATGCACTAGACATAAAAAAGAACTTAAAAGCTCACCTTTTTTATTAGTCTGTAGGCTATAAATAATTCTACCAATTATGCTCAACCTTCTTACCTACCAATTCATGTAATTTTACATAGAACATGATAAAAAGGTAAATAATAGGATTTGAGACATTGTACAATTATAATAAGCTATAGATGAAGCCTTACTAAATTTTAGTAAACATAAAATCACTATCAAGAACTGGTTTGACAAGAAAGCCAAGTTGAAGTCCTTTATGATTTTAGATCTAGTGCTACTATGGGACAATGCCCATGAGAAGAAGAGTTTGCATTATGAGTTTGATCTACTTTGGATTGGTCCATATTAGATATTTTAAATATCAGGGAAATTTTTTTTTTCCTTAAAAATATAAAAGTAAATGATCTTCCATTACTTGTGAATGGGTAGTTCTTGAGGCACTACTTATTGCATGCCCCTTCCACTCCTTCCCTAGAATGAGATCCCCAAGATATTTTGGTAATGTATATTATACATGATAGTTTAATCACCCAATTTCTACTTCTACTTGCTTAGTTAGTTCTAATATTTTATAGTTTATTATAGAATAGTTTAAATCTGGTTATGTATTTGCCTTATTCCTAGATCTTTATTTTACCCCTCTTAGTATGTATCAATGTTCAACCTTTCTCTTCACCAAATTTCAAGGTGAAGACACAAGTTAATCACTTTAAATTATTACCATTATTGGATCTTAAGTAAATATATGCACAATAATGAATTATACAATCTAAATTTACTTGACAAATTTTTGAAAGAAAATTAGCAAAATCCTTGTGGGAAGATTTCTCTTATTCTGAGGACAATGTAGATAAGTGTCTAGTTCCCCTAAACCTTCTCAAAATCTTGTTTTCAAGTGTCTAAATAATTTTTGGGCATCTTATAACTTGAAAATAATTCTAATTAACTTCTTTTGCTTTCATTTTCTACTTTTCTTTCATGTCCCTTGCTTTTAGCTTTGTTTGTTTTCTACTTCTCATTGAGTTTAGCCTCATTCTATTTCTTTCATATTGAATTGTCTTGTTTTGTCTAATGGGATTCCATTACTTAATCATTGCCTAAAAAAATAAGGATTTTTTTTGTGATTATAGGATTAGTGTCATTTAAAGAACTAAATGGAAACTTTATTTCAAACGTCTTCTATGAACTACTCTATTTATTTTTGCATTCTCAGAATTGTTATGGCCTATGATTCCTAATGGAGCCACATGAATTTATAAATAGTTTTTTATTTGTTTGAAAAGCATCAAATGCACTCAATATAAAATATATATAAATCATAGTGGGTTATCATTTATTATTTATCTCATATGATCAGTGAACTCTTTAAACTTTCCAAAAAACCCATGGCTTCATCCCAAAACTCAATGTAACAAAAAAAATACCCCCTTTCAAAGTGGGAAGAAAATAAAATAAAGTTGAAATAACATGTGAAATATCAACATCCTCAAAAGGGTGATTCAAAAAGCCTCCACCATAGGATTTATAACATGGTTGATAGTGGATCAAGGTCTTGCAGGTGACCAAAGGTATCTCTGTCAGGGATATAATGCCTAGATGAAAATAGAGTAATTCCCTTGAGATTCCCCCTAAGCCTAATTTTTAAATATTACTCACTCATAAATTATAAATAATTTTAGCTAATCTAAATTATTAGTTATAATTTTAGAGCTATAAATGAATCAATCTTATAAAACACACACTTATGGTCTTTAGTGATGAAGTAGCTTAGTATGTCATGTTTTAAAACAAACTTTGGTACCCACTCTTTTGATTATGTTTTAAATCTTGATTACAACTAAAACTTATGTTTTGATTCATGAAAAATACATTTTGAATTCTCAAAATACTTAGGAGTAGCTTCTAAGTAGGAATTCATCATTATTGTTGCCTTCACCAACACACCCTATTTCTAGTCTAAAAATAGGGACCCTCTTTTTGTTTGAATTAAATCTTGATTTACCTAGTTTGAAGGATCATTTTGTAGTTTTGATGTCTTTTTTAAAACCCTTCCTTAATTTTTAGTTACTAGATGAGTTTTAAATGACTATTCATACTTATTTTTAATTCCTTTACATCTCTTCAAAGTTTAGTCTCATTTTTTATCTATGAACATCAAAGTCTAACTCATAGGTTAGTGAAACCTCACTCCATGATTAAATTCCCCAATATACACCAATTTTAATGTTGGACCTAGAATTTGTGTAAATTTATCTACCTTTAAGACCTTTACATGGCTTCCCATTAATGGTATAAATCATGATTATTAATATTTCATAATAAATTGGCTAGAACATTTGTAAATACTTACTTTAGAACATATCCAAACATTCAACAACCAAAATTCTCTTGTCTTGAAAATGAAGTCTCTTAAACCTATATTTTAAATAGTTTTATCATTTTTATTGAATACTTTACTTTATGAATATTCAAGATTAAATATTTGATTATGTGAATGTTTATTACCAATTCCTATATTAAATGATTGTTTCTCACATAAAATTTGCTTAAAAAATACTTAGCTTTCTTGGATATATTTTACTTAGTCATTTTATTATTTTTCATAGGTTTTCAAAAATTCCTAGGGCTTCTCAAATTATCCCATGTATCCAAACCCCATCAGATCAGAACTTCAAAGCCAAAAACCTTTGAAAATTTGGCTATATTTTAAATCCTCACCTCCCCTAAGATCATGCCATGTGGAAAAATCCCAACAACTTGAGGTAGTCAAGAGATAACAAATAATGGAATAACTCTAAGATATCGGTCCCCCAAGATGGAACCATGTGGAAACATCCTTGAAACCCAAGAGCCTAGATGGATTCAAGCATTAAGCCTAAAGTCCTAGAAGAAAGCCAACATAACCAAATCTATATGCCCCTAGGGGTCTATGATTCCTCCACATAGTGCCATCCCATAATCTTGAGAGCTCAAAGGGATGATAGAGTGTCCAAAGGCCTAGATGGCTAGAAGACTACCACATTGGAAGAAAGTATCCTTGGGGCCTGAAATGACTACAACTCAACATACCTCTAAGTTAGTGGGATGATTCCACATGGTATAATCCCACTTATATGCAATCCCAAGATGATACATAAAATTCCAATTCCACATTTCTTCATAGATTTAATTTTTGGTGCATGCATATTCTGAGAAAAAAGCTTGTCACACTTGTTAGAGTTTCAAATTTAGCAGGGGAATATTTTGGAAACATGTTATCCAAACTTATTCAATATTCAACATAACTAGAGTATAATGGGGGAATATTTTGGAAATATGTCCACTACATTGACACTTACAAAATTTCTCAAATTTAGATATATAGTCAGGGCATGTTTTGGAAACATAATCTCCACACTTACATCAGTTTATAGTTTTGTATTATAGTGGGGTAATGTTTTGGAAACATGGCATCCACACACACATAGTTTCAAATTGTCCAAATTCATAGTTTATCATTTAGATACACAATTTTGGCATAATTACATACATTTGTATAATTGTTATACATAGTTTTAGCATGATATATATCTATGTTCTGTATGCTATGTAATGTGTGTGTAACATTACAAAATCAAATCACTTTCATATTTCAAACAATTTTAGGGACTATCATCAACCAATAGGTTAGAATTTTATGGACTATATAGAGCCAATATATTTCATTAGTTGGTTTGATTTTGGTTTAGTTGAAGTGATTAAATCACTCAAAATTTCCATGTTTATATATTGGATTTGATTACATCATCTTACCTCATAAGTTATATAGAGTGAGTTGACTTGGTTCAATCACACTCACTAGGTTATAGATATGATTGGGTTGCATGGTGGAGATAATGTCAACTAATGGGTGATAAATCACCTTTTATCTTAAGTTGGGGGCATGTGTCCTCTAATATCTGTCTATCTCTCTACATATATGCACTATCCATATTTTAGATTTTTCTTAATATTAGCGCTAATGATTCATAATGATATATCTTTTCAAATCAAATTCCTAAAAAGAAAGACAATTTACTTGATACATAGGTGTAGTCTTAAACATTGCTCTCTTTAAATTTCAATCATTTTAATGCTTTCAATTTTAGATTATATACACTGATGATATATTGTAACATGTTCTTGGTTACTATTCAAACACTGACAAAGCATTCAAGTTAGACTCAAGCAAAGTAAAGGTGTTTTATATGCATCTAAGTACACATTTCTTCTCCTTTAAACTAATAATTTCATTAAATGGGTGGAATATAGATAATATTATGAACTATATAACAACTCAATCTTGAACACTTAGAAAATACATATCATGGATGTACCTTTAGCTTCTAGAGCACTACTTTTATGTGCCTAATTACCTATCTCTTAGTTCAACCAATGTTATTCTTATGACTCAAACCTTGTATCTTGTTTAGAATGTTTGAAACTACTTATCATCTATATATGTAATTTCTAAACTTGCACTTATTTTACAATAGCCCAAAAAATTATGTCATAATCAGTTATATACATCAATGCAAGTGTCATATTCTGACATAAGTGTCTAACACCCTAAAATCATCCAATTTAAAAAAAAAATGTATTCTTATGATTGTCATAATTTATTTAATATGAGATATTATACATAGATATTAGTATAAATATAATATCAACCCTCATTCAATCCTCACCTTGCAACATATTACCTCTCATAAGGCAACTTACCAAAATCACTCAGTCAAGAAATCAAGTGAGAAAATATTCCATATTTTATCTTATTTCCATATTAGTCATAGGTATAGCATTTATACATGTCTTAATTACTAAATGAGTTCTCCATGAGTCATATTTTCCATGATACAAGATAGGTTTCTCTATGTACTTGTTTATCACACATTGCATGATTCACACACAATCCAACATGTGGGTGAGAACCACATAAGTATGAGGCCCTTTATAGAGCATTGGATATGTAGTCAATGTTCATTAAAAGAGGGATCTTTGGGGTAGTTTAGTTCTATATACCCACTAACTCATTTTTCCCACAACCATTATGAGATGAATAACTATGATTTTACTATTTGACAAGGAGTGACAATCCTTGACCTAGATTTGAATGCATCAGAGCAAAGGTGACATGAAACTTATAAGTATATATGTGGTCTTATCTATTTTTAGTAGTTATTTTGTATTAGACACCTACATCTTATTTAGAAAGTAGTGTTGACACAATCTTCTTAGGTCAATACAAGTGCTCGCGACTATAAAGGTCAAATTATAGAATCAGTGGATTGATCTAGAATGTAGATCAATCTACTTTTTTTACTATTCCTAATCCATATTTATATTAGAATTAGAACCAGTTAAGTATATTATGTTCATGATCAATTTAATACATAACATATACTTTGTATTTTAACATATCTCAACATAATAAATTTTGTATATGTTCTATCTGAGTTTTACAAATCATTAGCCTACTTTAGAGATAGTCTACCATCCTTGTACCCTAGGCTATCTCTATCCCTTCAACCCTAGATCCCAAATATAGATTTTAGGGTTAAACATTTGGTGAACTAGATTCATGTGAATGCATTTTTTATTTGTAGAGTTTTTAGCAAGATAGGGTTTGAGATTGTTGTGATTTATTAGTTCTTGCTTATATTATTTTGTATGCAACCTAGGTGTATCCCTAGATTGGGAGATACACAAATTAAACACATTGAGATTCCTTTTATATCATGTAAGATGTCTAAAACCAATGAGGGACCTAATAATATGGATCATGACGAGACCAATGTTGAGAAGTAAAAACATACTAATGAGGTTATCATAGAAGATGATTATGATAATGAAAACCATGAGTTTAATGAAGCTGATGAACATTAGAAAATAAATCATGAATAAGTGCAAGTAATTGCATTATTTCATGAGCATATTCATCAAAACCATGAATATATCGATGAATTCCTAAGAACCATATTAATAATTGAAAAAAAATGTAGATGGACATGTAATTCCATATATCGATCATTATATTAGAGGGATGAGTTATCCACATATATCAACAACCCTCCCCTTGAGCACATTACCACTTCATACTTCTAATGGGAGATCAAGATATGTTTTCAACCATTATTCCATGAAAATGCTATTGCCACATCTTACATGGGAAACCTTAATATTTAAAACCAATTGTTAGTCTTAATGCCTATATCTACCCAACTTATGGGTAAACTTCCTTTGGTGACTTCTCAAATATCTAAACTAAAATACCAAAAAATGCAAGCTCTTATCCAAACTATAAAAAACTTTTGTAAAGTAAGATTACAAATATTGAACAAAATTATAGGAAATCTCATTATGATATTGATTAAAAAGAGGTGTTTTATAATCTTCGTACATACGATATATCATTTCACCCCTTGATAACTACTTTTGTTTCACCTAAGTTGACATTTTATGATGCAAAGAGAGGTCTTGAAAAAAATCTTTGATCTTTATATGTGCATGCCTTGATTATGCCTTAAATGATAAAATTTTAACCAAATTATTTATGATCTTACAATACTATGTTTTAAGTTAGTTATATGATTTACCAACCCAATAAATAAATGAATTCAAACCCCTTATTAATGAGTTTTTGGAACACTTATCTATTAACATTACCAAAAAGGTTTCATATTCCCAAACTGAAAATACCAGATAAGGAACCAAAGAACTTATTAATGTTTATGTCTTGAGGAACAAGAAAATGTTATCTAAAATAACTAGCCATATGGAAAATAAAGAGCTTCAATATATTTTCAAGTAAAGTTTGATTTATTCTTTACATGGGTCTATTAATTTAAAAAATTTAAAATATTTTTATGACTTATGACACATTGTTCATGATCATGAAATGAAAATTATCTCATTGAACAATCTTAAGTATGTAACAAACACACTGACTAAATATACATCCAATACTAAGTTTACTTTCAAACTAAGTTATAAGTTCAAACCTTTTGAGCCTAAAAAATAAATTACCACCATGGTTAATGTAGTGTCACATAAACCTAATCATCTTGTGTTATCTAGTGCACAAAGGATATAGTTTTGAAGTTTACTCGAGTCTCTGACTTCATTACTCCTATGTATTTTAGAGTTTCATCTTATATCACTTTATTATCTTATAAAGGTTGATATGAATAAACACCCAAAGGGTATGATATGAATGATTATTACTATTATCACCAAAGCCCAAATAATTATATAAATTGATGTTTTAACTTTAAGAATAAGATAAAATACCTCATAGAGGATCAAAATATTACATTTGATGATCCTCAAAAGTGATTAGGTTCACAACCTAGTGACCACCAGAAACATAAAATATTTATCAATCCTTTACAATACCATTCTAAGAAATACTTGAAAATGTAAATGTCATATAATTCACATCTTATTTCATCATATTATAAGCACATATTGGTTGATATTATTGATACCTATGTGTAATATACCTCCTATGGTTCATATACCTTTTACTTTCAATGATAGTGAGATTAGGGACGATGACTAGATCTTCATTCCTTATTCATTTGAGCATACCTTTAATCACCATCCTATATGTAGTGTTATGATTGAAAATGGTGCAAGTGTTAAAATTTGTACTTTGACATTGCTTATGCATTTAGGTTATATAAATCATGAGTTTCATCCTTTGACCAGATTAGTTAGATCATTTCATGAGACCTCACAATAGGTTCTTGGTGAGATTAACTTACCTTTATAGGTGGGCCTCGCACATGTGGTTACTACCTTCTTAGTAATACCTTCCATGAGTGTATTTTATATTTTATTTGGATGAAATTAGATAAATACACTTTTAGTAGTACTGTATACACTTCATGGGTGTGTCAAATGCATTCATGCTAATTAGGTAATTACAATTTTCAAAATTTTGTATGAACATCTTCTTGAGTAAGAGAAATTTATACCCATGTAATTAATTATCAAACCAATTAAGGTTAATATTTTACAAAAGAGTAAGCAATAGGTAATCCTCTTTATTAGAAAGCTAGTACTTGAGACACCATTGTGTCATAGATCAATAATGAATTATATAGAATCCTCATCATATGATAAATTTTAGTCGATATTCTTTGTTGGTTCATGAATACTTTAGTTTTAGAAATTATAATTTGGATATTTTATGGTGTGGCAAATAACATGGATTTGCCTAAATTATTTGGGTGTAAGTTAGTTCTCTAGGTTGACTCACCTACTATTTAAAATAAATTTCATACATATAAATATAGTGCATTGTTGTATCGAAATTAAATATGAGCTTATTTACCATTATATATAAATATAAATCCACCCATTTACTCATAATGGAAACTTTAAATAGTAGGAAAGGGATGAAAGAAGTGTTTATAGATTTTTTGTATAGTCACATGCCTGTTTAGCTTCAACTCCCTATTATGAATTTCCTATCCATTCACCTTTTCACCTAAACACCATCTTTTAACTTTTTCCAAACTGTCAAAACACACACTTAGATATTCACCAAAAAATTCCAATTTAATTTCTATATAGGACACTAAAATTTTCCTACCTCATCTAATACACACCGTATTTAGATATATTAAACACCTACACATGTTCTTATTAATGTTGTTCCAAATAAACCACATACCATTAAGTAGTGGGTTCTAAAAATTGCTAATCCTACTATTTTTTATTTGTGACCATAGATTACTATTATAAATATGTAGAGCATCACAAATTTTACAATGATAAATATTACACCTATACATGATCTTTGGTAGTATCACTAGTTTATGGCACCTATAAAGAGGATTAAAAAGCAAGTTAGTCAAGCATTAGTCCATAAATAATGAAAAATACATAAAGAACTAACTAACTAAGCATATCTATTCTTATGGGAATCACAAAGGATAACAAGAAACAAAATGAAAGAAAATAACATCATATTACCTTCCCAAATGGATTCACCATACCTATGTGGCTCAAAATCATGTTCTCCCTTGATCAAGCATCCTTGTCTTTGTCAATAATGGTGGTAAACTCCTCCAATGTCTCAAGAACACTCCATAAAACCTAGGCTCATGATTCCAAATCACTAAACTAGCCTATTAATGAAACTTGAAAACAAAATCAATGATCAAATGCAAAGTATTTTGGAAAAATTTCAACATTATAAATTTGCAATATTCAAGCTTAAAATTCATGTCCATGGCCTCTCTATTTATAGATTTTTGAGATTGGTTAGGATCAACCATGACCGTCCATCTTAAGATTGAGATGTGTGGCCATGGATAATCCTAATATTTAAAATTAAATCCATAATTATCTTCATTATGCCCTTGAAACAATGGGAATTGAAGAGGAATTGGAGGCATTAACTAGGCATGGGTGACCCATAATCCTAATATTTGTGGCATTTATGGCCTAGGGATGTCTTCCCAAGAAACGATGTCACCTGATCATGTAGTTAATAGGAATCAATTTTAAAAAATAATATTCAACAACTCTCATAGAAACTCCAATTCAACTCTTGATTTGGATTAATTAGCCTTAAACAAGGTTAATCAACATTTGTGCAATTATTTGAAAATTGGCCCTCAATTAATCAAAATGGTTAGAAAGTCATATTACTGAGTTGTAATTTGACTTGAGAAGAATTAGAAGGTGATTTTAGATGCATTAGAATTGTATTTCCATTTAGGATGTTTCCAACACAAAATAACAAAGGTACATGGTTTGTATCAATGAATTTAGGAGAAAAGAGTGATCTAGAGCACAAAAGGCAAAATCATCATTTTGACTCAAAATGAATTGATCAAAGTTAGTTGGACCATAAATTGCATTACCCTATTTAGGGATACTTTGACCTAAATTAACACTTGTAAATGACAAGTTTGAACCATTTAGCATGTTTTATGGATTTTGACCTAAAATGTGTATTTCAATTCGAGTAAGATTGAAAATTTCAACACAAATGGTGTTAGGAATTGGATGTCTACATTTTACCCCTATTTGAGAAGGTGTAGTGAGACATTTAGGTGAAGAAATGTCTTTTTAAAGAAAATATTTGTCAAGAAGAAATTTGAATAGACCCATGATGCCCCCTCGAGAGGACATATTATGATGGAAGAAAAAGATGGACTCTCAAAAAGAGAGAGAAAGTGAGTGGTTAACCCATGGAATAGATCACATCCAGATGAGTTAATGCTTGCACATGTGATTACCATCAATGATCAAAATATAATGAGAGGTATAATAGGCCCCAGAGACAAGGGGAATGGGAAAGATATAATCCATAAATATAAGGGACACACTGTAAATGTACCCAATTTGAGAGTACAAGCTGCATGCTTATGGCATTGATCAATCCTAAGACAAGTTGCACACTAAAATATTTACATCATGGGCATTAGTGTGGAGAGCTTAGAATTAGAGGAAAAGAGAGAGCATTCTACTTCAATAAGAGAAGAATCACTAGAACATGGTCTTTAAAGAGAAGATAATAAGTACTCTAGTAGAGCAAATGTGATCATGATAAAATAGTTTTACTCTAGCAGGGAAAATTTTGATCATTGATAAAGAATAAATAATGATTTTTTCCCTATGTAGCTGATTTGATTTGGATGTGGTTCATATGTTGGGCCCCAGCATGGGCAATTGGCAAGCTAAAATAGCGCAAGGATATAACCAAAAATTGTAGGTTAAAGTGAACAAGTGCAAATTTACATGTGATGGTGTAATGGATTAGAAAGCTATATAAAAACAAGCATATAAGAATGTAAAAATTGATAAGAGAGATGAAAAGAACAATGGAGATAGCTGAGCTGACCTCAATATAAATTGAGCACTGCCTACATAGTTCCATGGACTCATGTTCCAACCTAAACTTTAAACCAATGTAGTTCACCCAAGTTTGGGAGAGAATGGAATGAGGAATGATGAAAAATGACCAAGAATTTATTAGAATTATAATGTATGTAAAGAGATGCACATCTAATCATAGACAAAGAAGCTTGAAATGCATGCTACCTAGAAGTCTAATTCCATATCATGAGCCTAGGTTTTGTAAAATGTTCTTGAGAATCATTCATCAGAGCTGATGTTGATGTTAAGACATTGAGACCTGAGCACAAAGTGATTGCTATAGAAAAATAAATTAGGCATCATAAGTATGAATAAGTTAGAATGACATAAGATTTCAATTTCACTAAGCTAATTCAAATGTGAATATCTATAACTAAGGATAATGGTAAAATAATGACCAAAACTAGAGTTAAAATGATTTACATTTTAAAAAAAAAGAAAAAGACAAAGAAAAAGATGAACCTAACTTGAAATAAAGATATGATCTTAAGTAGGAACAAAAATATTTAAAAATAATAGTCAAGAATGTCTTAATGACATGAGACCAAGATATGAATAATCAAGATCCATGTGGAAGATCAAGGCATTCTAGAACACAAAAAAACAAAATCAAATAAAAAAATAAGACACCAATAACAATAAAATAAAATAAAATGGTCCAATAATAATGTAATATCATAGGATCAAGATATAAACAATCAAGATCCATGTGAATTATCAAGATGTTCTGAAACACAAAAGAGATAAGTAAGAAACAATCAAGGAAACACAAGACCAAGATGAGACAAGTAATAAAAAGAGAGAAGGAGAAGAAAATAAAAGGAGAGGTGAAAAATCACAATCAAAACACCAAGAAAACACAACAAAACATCAAGAGAACTCAAATAAATGCACACAAATAAAAACCAAGTTAGTGAGGTTTAAAGACAAATGTTCATGCATGTATGGTAGATGTGTTACTTTCTACCACATCATAACAAAGAATAATGACATTACAATTGTTCCCTAATTAAAGACAAATACTGATAGAATAAATGGGGGAAGAGAAGAAAAGGAAGGGGTTGGCCAAGCTGACTCCATATTTATAAGACAAGTGGATGTTGCCTACATAATTCCATGGATGCATGTTACAACATGAACTTCAAGCCAAATGTAATTCTCCTAGGAAATGGGATAGAAGAAAAATGATTATCAAACCAACATGATTTATAGAATAAATGGAAGATGTGACAAATAAATGAGAATGGTCTAGCAAACAAGAAGTTGATTAAATGAGAAAGAATGACCTTGAAAAATGGAAAGTTCATGGGATAAGATGAAATGAACTGGGGTTTCTATGCTTGCAAAATGGTAAAAGTGTAACATGGTGAAATGCGAATGTATAAATGTATAGAAGCATGAGATAATGTTTTTGTTCTTTATGGATCATGTTCTGATGTTTTTGGTATTTTAAAAGTATTTCTAATGTTTTTGGTGTTTTTGGGATAAAATATGCACAAGGTGGGACCATCTAGTCAAAGAGATGCATGTCCTAAGAATAGAGGTTCTAATAAGACAACTAATCTAGTTGCAATGGCCCATGCTCATAAATTGATGAGAGCAAGGATCTTGATAAAACAAGAAAAAGAAGCAAATGTGATATGAAACCTAAAGTAAAAAATAAGTACTGACATTCATCTATTTGTAACAATGTAGCAATGGTCTAGAACTAAGAAGATGTTTTTGTTCACTTGTCTAAAGCTACACAATATTGTCTTAGCTGAACTGCTTTGTAGAACTACTATTGAGGATGTCCATAATGTTCATGAGACATAATCAAGACCATAATTGGTCAAGGAATAAAAAGTGTTCAAGCTTATAACATGCCTTAGACATAACAAAAAATATGCTTCTCAAATAGAGAAATCTAGAATGGGATGAAGAATATGTTGAGAGTGCCAAGGATTCAAAGCCTTTACTATCGAGCATCATAAAAAGTGGACTAGGGTAGTATAAAATGTTTTCAATGTAAGATAAAAGGGTGGGATAAAATTATGACAACACAAATTGCCCCCAAGTCAGGGGTCTTGTAGACAATGGTTCAAAGTTTTTCATGTGTAGAACCTTTTAAGGTGTATAATGTTCATGGGCTCTGAAATTTCTTCACCATTAGGTTTAGCCAATGATATGCTCCTGATCCATATTTTGCTGTGACAATATATGGTCCTAACTAATTAGGTTGAAACTTGCCTTTTTTTTAGGTTCAATAATCATGTTCTTCTGGTTCCCTTTCAAAACTAATTCACCGATATCAAATTATTAAGGGAGAATACATTTGTTGTAGCTTCTCCATAATCTATTCTGATAGGCCTGTAAGTTTTCTAGGGCAAACAAATGCTTACCATCAAGAATCTCTAGTTTGTGTAGTCATGAGGCCCTATAGTCTTCATTATCTTCAATGTTCTCCAGTGATATTCTTAATGATGGGATCTCAATCTTGACTAGGATGATAGCTTCAGTGCCAAAAACAAGGGAGTATGGAGTAGCTCTAGTTGGGGTACAATGATTGGTTCGATAAGCCCAAAGGGAAGGAAAGAGTTACAAGTGCTAATTATGGCTAGCATCATTGAAAATCTTCTTTAAGATGGATAGAATGGTTTTATTTGATGCCTCAACTTGTTTGTTTCCTTGCAAGTTATATGGAGTGGATCTCTTGTGCTTGATCTTGAATTTTTCACAAAGAAATTTCACATCTTGGTTAATAAAGGATCTACCATTATCGAATATAATATAGGTTGGGATGCCATATCAATAGATGATATGGTAATGAATGAATTTGGCTATTTGTTTCTTGATAACATAAGTGAGAGGAATAACCTTAATCTACTTTTTAAAATACTTGATTACTGTCAAAATGTGCTTATGGCCATCTAAAGATGTTGGGTTAATTTTTCTAATGAGATCGAGACCCCATGTTGAGAATGGCTTTGGTGTTGTAATTGGCTACAATGGTAAGGAAGGTGCATGTATCAAGTTGTCATGTTTCTGAAAAGGAACACACTTATTTACATAATTACAAGCATTTATCTCCATTTTAAGCCAATAATAGCCTATTTTTAGGAGTTTCTTTGCTAGAACTACACCATTGGTATGGGCCCCACACATTCCTTCTTGAACCTCCTTTAGTGCCATCTTGGATTCTCCCAAAGATAAATAATGAATAAGCATTCCATCATAGCCTTAATGATAAAGTGTGTCTCCAAGGAGGATATAATGTGTTAAGTGATGAAGGAATAGTTTTTGTTGGTTGTTGGAAAGGTTGGTAGGAAATACATGACTACGGAAATAGTTATAAAAATCATGGTACCATGGTAGCTAAAGTGAGGGATTAGGATTAGAAATGATGCATATCCTCTCTAAATCTAATAGAATATGTTCCAATTCAAAAATATTTTCAATCATGAATTGATACTCTTTAGCACTATCATGTATCTAAATCATGGAACCAATTATTGCCATGGCATCAGTAGATCTATTGTTGACTCATAGAACTTGCTCAAACTATAGAGATTCAAAATGTGTTTTGAGGTTATTGATAATTAGCTTGTAAGGAAAAATATTATCATCCCTTGTTTGATATTGGTCAGTTTTCTGATTTATGATTAGCTATCAATCTCCATAGACCTTTAACATGGTATTAATAGATCTATTATTGACTCATAAAACTTGCTCAAACTATAGATATTTAAAATGTGTTTTGAGGCTATTGACAATTTACTTGTAAGGAAAAATATTATCATCCCTTGTTTCATATTGGTTAATTTTCTAATTTATGATTAGCTATAAATCTCCATAGACCTTTAAGATTTGAATATCACACTGTATAGCAACACAAAGCCTTGCAAACAATGCCTCATATTTGGCCATATTGTTTGTACAGTGAAATTGTATATGGAATGCTTTGGGGATCAAATCCCCCTATGGTGTTATCAAAAATATGCTATCTCTAGACCCTCAGGATGTGAAGGATCCATCAAAATAGAGGATCCACTTTTCAATTTATTGTGATGTTTGTTCTATCATCATGATAGAATCATCTAGAATGTCAAAGTTGAGAGGCTGAGTGGTCGTAAGAGGAGCTTCTACAAGTTGGTTAGAAATAACTTGTCCTTTGATTGCCTTTTGATTTTGGTACTCAATATCAAAATCACAAAGGAGTACAATCCATTTATCCATGCATCCTTGAAGAGCTGCTTTAGATAAAAGGAACTTGAGAGGATCTACCTTGGCAATAACAATAGTTTTGTTATTTAGCATATAATGTCACAATTTCTGAGTGGTGAACACCATAGCTAAACATGCCTTCTCAATAGGCATATAATTATATTCATAGGCTACCAACGTGCAACTTAAATAATAAACATGTTCCTTACCATGATCATCATGTTGAGCCAAAAGTGCCCCCAGTGCATGTTCCGTGGTTGATATATAAAGAAGCAGTGGCTTTCCTTGTGTTCGAGGTCGTAAGACTGGTGGATTGGCCAAGTATGTTTTAAGCTTTGAAAATTCTATTTGAAAATATTCATCCCACTAAAATGTTACCCCTTTCTTTAAGAGATGGGTAAATGGGTGGCACTTATCTACCAATTGAGAAATGAACCTGCGTATAGACAAGATCTTTCTTTGTATACCTCACAACTATTTAAGATTGTTTGGTGGAGGCATTTCCATAATAGAATTGAAATTTTTAGGGTCAACTTCAATCCCTCATTGTGATATAATGAACCTTAGCAATTTTCTTGATGTGACTCTAAAGACACATTTCTTAAGATTCAAGTAGACTTTATATGCACAAAGCCTCTCAAATATTCTTTGTAGAATGTCAGGATGTCTAACTCTTGTTTTTCATTTTGCTAGTATATCATCAAAATAGTCCTTGAAAATGTCATGCATCATTTCATGAAAAATAATAGTCATTGCACACTGATATGTAGCTCCAACATTCTTCAAACCAAACGGCATGACTTTGTAGCAGATTGTCCCCCACAGAGTGGTGAATGTGGTCTTATGCTAATCTTTAGGGGCTATATTGATTTGATTTTAACCAAAAAATCCATCCATTAAGGATAAAATATCATACCCAATAGTTGAGTTGATGATCATGTCAATGTTGGGTAGAGGAAAATCATCTTTGGGGAATGCTTTGTTGATATCACAAAAATCAATACAAATACATATGCTTGGGGTATTTTTACTCACTCTTCCTATGTTAGAAACCCATTCAGAGTAGTCCAGTGGTCTGATAAAATTACCTCCTAACAACTTTTCCAACTTGGCCTTAACCAAAAGGGCAATGCATGGATGCATCTTTCTCAACTTTTTCTTAACTAGTTCAGCACTAGGGTGAACAATAAGATGATACACAACTAAATTTGGGTCCAAGCATGGCATGTCAGAGTATGCCCATGAAAATATTTCTATATAATCCTTAAGAATGGATATAATATTTTCATTTTCTACTTTAATAAGGGAAGCTCTAAGATAAACAATTTTGGGATCCCCATGGGTTCCCAAATTCACTTCTGTTGTGCTCTCCATAAGGAGTGTGGATCTATCTTCTAGAATTATAGGTAGTGTATGGTCATGATCATTTTATTCTACTATATCTTCTTGTTGTTACTCCTAAAGATCTGAATAATATGAAGAATCAAAATTGGCCTTCTCAGGTAAAGGCCAATTGGCAAAAACCTTTGGAAACTCAAGACCAAGACACTCAAATATTTGATGTTGTTCTAAAGAGATTCTTGTACTAGCTATGGAGCTTGGGTTGGATGGGCTTTCTACATCCTGAGGGTATGAGCAATATTTCTTATTTGGGAGCACCTAAAATAGGTTTTCACTCAAAGGCTTGTCTTTTTCTTTACTTTTTCCCTAATTGACAAGTGCCTCAAAGAGGTTTTCACCTAAAGATCTTGATGTTTGTTCTTTATTATGACCAAAAAAGTTTACGTGCTCTCCAAAGTAGGTAAAAGGATCCAATGAAAAATCAAAACCTTGCTTATGATTACCAATAGGGAATGCATCTTATAGGCTCATGTATTCTGTAATTGATCTTCATTTTGAAACTCATCAAGTTATATGACCCAACTTTTTTGATCCCAATCTATGAGTTCAGGATGGCAAAGGCATAAGTTATAGTGAGGGCTTGATTTAGGATGTGATTGCCAATGGTAAATATATAATGTTTTTCTTCAGGTAGGGAAGCACCACTAGGATGGGTTTTTGCTTCAGGATGGGAAGCTCTAATAAGAGTTATGGTCAATATGACATTTGAATAAAATAAATCTGAGTCAGCAAGCTCATCGAACAGGCTATAATGGGATGTTGTCTCTGCTAGGAGTCTCATTACTAATCACTTTAGAAGAGTCACTATCAAATGTCATAAGGTCATCCTCTAGTGGTTTAAATCCAAGACCATGATTCCAATTGATAACTCTAGCTAATAAGGGTTCTAAAATTCCATGTGCTTATGGGCTAAGGACTTTCCCTATATAGTCAAGTTGATCCATTATCTTGTTATGGATAGGATGCTTTGGATTCTAAAAACAATTAGCAAGGCCTTCAGCACATAACCAATCTCCTTCAGTTAAAATCTCTTGATCTTTCTTTGGTGCAATTGTAGGTACAAAAACCACATGAGGTTTTGGTTGTTTCTTCTTTGGTTTCCAGATCTGATCAGGTCTGTTAGGCATCTGGGAAGTTTTAGTCTTACCAAATGTTTTAGGGGATTTTGGTAATTTTTCGATATGGAGGACATCCTTCAAATGGTATGTGGAAATGCCTACATCTTTAATAATAACCTTCTTATTCAGAGCTGTAGGAAATGGATAGGCCAAAGTGGAGGCTAAATCACTATGGTATATATACTTAGATGGAGATGGATGAGAAATTATGGATATATTCTTCTTTGTAATGAATTAAGAATTTAGGTAATAGTTATAGTTACAAAACTCTGCTTCAAGGTGTTTGTATTATTGATATGGTTGTTGATCAATGGGAATAGTAACCTCGATCCCATCATGTGGAAACTTAAGGCATTGGTGAAGAGTAGATGGAACTACTTGTACTTCATGGATCCAAGGATGACCAAGAAGTATGTTATAAGGAAGCTCAATATCCATAATATGGAATAATGTGTGATGAGAAATAGACCCAACCATGACTAGTAACCAAATTGTACCAGATGACTCCCTCTCGACATTATCATAAGCCTTGATTATAATAGTTTCTTGTTGAATGTCTTTATCCATGTAACCCAATAATCATACCAATTTAAGAGATATGATGTTCAGCCTTAAACCATTATCTATAAGACCCTGCTTGATCTTGTGATCTGCAATGATTATCTCAATGTATAGTGGGTTATTGTGGTTTGGGTCGAGGGTGGACATGTCATTTTGATCAAATGTGATTTGATAAAATGAAGACAAGTGTCTAACTAGGTTCTAGAACTAATCAAGGTTTATATCATTAGGCACAATATACTCTTGCAAAAGTTTATTGAAAATGGTTCTATGGACATCAGATGTCTGCAAGAGTTTTAATATGGAAATTTGTGTAGGGGTTTTATCTAATTAATCCATCAAACTATAAGGTGTTTGAATTGTGGTTTGAACTATTTTAGTCTTTGTTGGGATAATATTCAGCTTTGGAACCATTGGCACAATATTCTCATTGGGGTTTATGGAAGAAATGGGTGAAGGGCCCTAGATGGTAACTCACAGGTGTTTAGTTATGACTGCATAACCTAGAGGTGGTAAGGATATTTTATAACTAGAAGAGGAAGGCAAAGGGCCTTGGATGGTGATTTGTGGGTGACTAACTGTATTGCTACAATTTTGGGTCAACGAGGAGCCTTTATAATTAGAAGAAAGGTGTTGTTGTTTAGGATTAGTAACTCGTGTAAATGGAGTAGCAACATGATAATGTGAACCCAACATGATATTACTAGGGGGAGAGGGTACTGATCTTATTGTTATGGGTCTCGTATTGTGAGGAACATGAAATTAGCTAGGGGGTTTTATAGTAACAGTGGTAATTTGGGTTACAAAAATGCATCCCATAGTATTATTATAGTCATAAGGTACATTGTTATAAGCCACATTATTAGTGTGGGCATTATGATCTTGATTATGCTCATTACAATTCAGACCTTATTTTTGGTTTTGATTCTACCTCTACCCTTGAATGTGACCATTTTTATTATTTCTTGGTGGTGGCAGATCATGTTGAGGAAAGGGATCTTTATAGATTCCCATATCTTGATTTGTGTCTTGATTAGGGGCCAACTTAATTTCTAGTTCACCACTTTCAATAAAGTCCTTAATAATATGTCGCAATTAAATGCAATGATATGCACTATGACTAGCAACATGATGAAAGTTACACGATTCGTTCTCTTTGTACCAATATAGTTTTGGTTGATCTTGAGGAAATAGCCTTAATATTGGCCATACAATTAAATTAGCTATAATGAGATTTTTTAATACTATTTTAACTAATTCTCCTAACTTGCTAAAGACTCTAAAATTGTTATGAAATGTCCTTCATGGAGGTTGTCTCTACAAAGTAGGTAGTGGATTTGGGGGACTTAATTATACATTTGGAGGAGGCATAGCCTATACCATTTTTACATGTCTTGTTTTATTCACCCCATTTCTAACCATATTCTTATTTCTACTAAAGCCTTTAGGCTTATCCTACGTAACTATTTGAACTGGTGATTTACTCTGATTAGATGCTTGTATTTGTATAAAAATCTTAACAAGGCCCTTATCAATAAGAGCCTTCTAATTTTCACTCTTTTTTTAATGATTTTATCAAATGAGTTAACATAAGCTAACCATAGATTATGTGCAACTTCAAGATGCAAAATTTGTGCAAAAATATCAGCCAACTATTTATCTAGCAAATTATGTTGAAAGCAACTTGCCAATGGTCTCCACTTTTGTAGATATGCGACAAAAATTTTGCCATCATGTTTCTTGGCTTTGAATAAGTCAACAATATTTAATTCATGTTCTATGTTATATGAGAAATGGTTAAAAAACTTTTTGGATAAGTCATTCCAATCTATAACTGATCCTTTGGGTAGTTTAAGTAGCCAATCAAGAGCTTGTCCTGCTAAACATCATGGAAATAGTCATACTAAGTACTCACTACTATAAGCAACCTCTTGACATGAGACAAATAATGCCTATATTTATTCACATGGATCTCCTTTTCCTTTGTACTTTTCAAATTTGGGTGCCTGAAAGTGAGGTGGAAAGGGGTTTTGAAGAATAGATAAATCAAATGGATAGGCGAATATCTCATCGAATTTGTACTTTTTGACTCTATTATTCTTCTCTAATATTTGAACAATTTATATCATAGAATTCCATTCTTTCATGTTTGGTGCATTTGTGGATTGAATAAGATGTTGTTGGGGTGAAATGTGCCCCTGGTTTCATTATTGTTGGGGCAAAATGTGCCCGTAGTTTTGTTGCTATTGGGGTGGAATGTGCCACTAGTTTTATTACTGTTGGGGTGGAATGTACCCCTAGTTTTGTTTTTTTTGGGGTGGAATGTGCCCCTATTTTTGTGTGGATCTGTAGGGGGTGTATACCTTTTGATCCATGACTTGGGTCTAATTTTCTCCTTGAGTTGAGAATATAGGCCATTGAGTCTTGGATTGTAAAACATTCCCTAAATTTGGTTGTTTCGTACTTTGTTGATTTTGGAAATTTCTATGTTTATTTACCAATTTTTGGGTTGGTTTAAAAGAACTAGCCAAATTGGCTTGAGGAATTTACTCAATTTGAACTGAATGTTTGGTTTTTTGAGTTTCTAAAGTAACAAGAGGTTCTTGATGATTGAAGAATGTATGTTCCATGTCAAATGGAACACTTTACAAGGTCTCTTGTGACTTTATTGTTCATTTATATTACCTTGATCCACTATGGTAATGTCCTTGTCTAATATATATTGCATACTTTCAACCACATTTCCTTGTTCTTTCAAAGCGTCATTGTGAATTGAAGTGGCAACTAGGGAGTCAATTAAGTCTACGATAAGTTGATCTGCATATTGTTGACTTACTATTTTGATCTTAGCTAGAAGATCCAAATTTTTAGGTTTTGAGTCTATTTGTATTTATTTTCCTTTGTTAGAGGAAGAAGGTATATCTATTCGTGCAAAATATTTCTCTTTCCATTGTTGTTCTCCTTCTCTAACTAAGGTATACAATTATTCTGTAGGAAATTCGAAAGGTAGTCTTGCACCTATTTCTATCAATATAAGAAGGGATTTATATTGATCTTCTTGGGGTTGATATTCATTTTCTTTGGATCCTACTATTGTAGGGATATCATAAAAAACAATGGGGTTATTTTGACCATCATAAAATTTCTTATCTTCATAACTAAGGCCATAAGAGGCCCCACTATGAGTGAACCTTTGAGTCATGTCTAAAAGTGATATTTTGTGTGTTTGACTAACTTTGGACCAATGTTTGGCAACCAAACAAAGTATGTTTTGGCTATCTTTTAAATAAATAACCAAGGTAGCAATGAGACTATAAAGGTGGGTGGTTTCAAAGCACACACAAATTAGAAGATTCGGTTGATGAGTTTACTCAACCTTTGGTAAGGTTGAAATCATATAGATCATAGGAGGGTAAGTTAACTCAAATACCCAAGGTGAAAACTAGTACACCAAAGCCTAGATCTTTGTGATATGCCCATATTGTAAAAGCTAGTTTCAACATTGAAAAGTTGATCCTAGAATTTTAGAGGAAAGTACTCTAGATTACGAAGAATATAAAATGGACTAAGAAACTCAAGATGTAAAAACATACATGAATCACTAAGCATCAAGCTAAGACCAAATAGGCAGCCCAACATCTCCACATGATTCCAATAGGATAAAATATGTTCTAGAACTCAAAGCATGAGTGATAAGCAAGGGGACTTGAGTCCACTAAGATGATAATGTGATTTTGAGTCTTAATAAATTACCTTCAATCCAAATGAAAAATTTAACCCAAGTTAGAAAAAGCTTAATGCGTCAATGGCGATCTCATTTTGACACACCAACCCTTAAAACTCAGAAAGGTTCAATTTTGAATGTGGATTATAAATGAAGGATTTTAAAAAATTGGGTGAAAGATCTAGACTCAATTGGGCATCATGATTGTGCTAAAGTGGATGACATGACACAAAGTTTTTTATAACAATTTGAATAAGGAAAAGATGAATTTTCCATTTGGATAGCGTAACACCTCCCTGCTCAAGAAAATTTATGACAATGTGTTTTGGTTAAGTTCGTTGAGTTAAGAAGTAGTTTTAGACACAAATCAAGACCAAGTAAGCTAATAATATAAAAAAATGTCTTAAGTCTAAACTAACAAGGTATGGCAAAGTGGGGTCTACTAAACTATCAAGTTTTTGATCATTCTAGGGAAATCAATTGTACAATGAATTTCATGTCAAATTATGCAAAATACAAGCACATTTATTGGGTGACTATGGCATTGGCTAATTTTAAAAAGGTCTCATCCTTTTTACAATCACTACATCTTGCTATTCACTTAGTGTAGTATGATGTCCAAATACAGATACATCCCATATGCAACTCCAGCTAGGAGCCAAATGAAGTCAATGTTGGGAGGTGAAACCTCAGGTCAAAACTTCCCTAAAGAACTCGCGAGAGGTAATGACGCCCCCTCACAAGCCAAGTTTGCATAAAAATAAAGGAAGCATAAAATAGAAAGACTTTAGGGTCATTTTCAAGGTCACCAAAACTTTGACATGTTTTTGGGGAGTGATTTAAGTGACTTTCTTTCTAAGCCTTGGACTAGTCTATTTTCAATAGGAATGGTGCTTTTGATTCCAAGGGTTCCCTAAAGGAGACAAATGGAATAGCATACATGCAACATTCCTCTTCTTGCCAAAAAAAAATTAGATCAAGCAACTATTGAAGATAAAAAAACTTGGAAAGATGAGTAAACTTTTAATCCCAAATGGAAAATGAGGTGGTGTTCATTTTACCCCTTGGTCTTAGTTGCAAACATTGAAAACATTCACCATAAACATCTATTTTTTTTGTTAAACACCAAAACAAAGTTCTTAATTAATTTTTAATCATGAAAAAGGTGATATAAACATGTTTTTATAAAATGTCGAGCTTGGTCTTGCAACAAAAATGTTATCATGTATTTTAGCCTTGAATCTCTTTTAAGTTTGAAATAATGAATTTTAAAAAAAGAGCTCTCAAGTCTGTGTTTTAAGAAAAACACAGTGACCAATGTTGGTTATATAACCAACAACGATTACATTCTCTAACTGATGATGGTTATCTAACCGACATCGATTATACCAATATGACTGATAACAGGTATCCAATCAATGTCAATTTTACTAATCGACATAGGTTAAGCTATCCAGTCGATGTCAATTTTACTAGCCAATGTTGGTTACTGTGTAAACCCATGGTAAATAGAAACGGCAAAATAAAGTTAGAAAATAAATTTTCAAGAGGTTTAATGGTCCAAATGAATATTTTAAAGCTATAAAATGATTTTCTTCATGTATGAAATGCGTCTCATCCCACTAGGTGTGCTAAGATGTAGAGAGGATTACAAAGCAAGTTAATAAAACATTAGTCCATAAATAATGAAAAATGAATAAAGAACCAACTAAGCCTATCTATTCCTATGAAATTACAAAAGATATAAAGAAACAAAATAAAAGAAAGAAACATCATATTACCTTCCCAAATGGATTCAACATACCTATGTGGCTCAAAATCATGTTCTCCCTTGATCAAGCATCCTTGTCTTTATCAACAATGGTGGCAAACTCCTCCAATGTCTCAAGAACACTCCATAAAAGTTAGGCTCATGATTCCAAATCACTAAACTAGCCTATCAATGAAGATTGCAAACAAAATCAACGATCAAATACAAAAGATTGTGAAAACAATTTGACATTATAAATTTGCAATATTCAAGCTTAAAATTCATGTCCATGGCCTCTCTATTTATAGATTTTTGAGATTGGTCAGGATCAACCATGACCATCCATCTCAAGATTGAGATGTGTGCCCATAGATAATCCTAATATTTAGAATTAAATACATAATTATCTTCATCATGACCTTGGAAGAAGGGGCATTGAAGAGGCATGGGAGGCATTAACTAGGTATGGGTGACCCATAATCTTGATATTTGTGGCATTTATGGCTTATGGATGTCTTCCCAAGAAATGATGTCACTTGATCATTCAGTTAATAGGAATCAATTTTCCAAAAAAAAATTCAACGACTCTCATGAAAAATCCATTTAAGATCTTTATTTGGATCAATTAGCCTTAAACAAGGTTAATCAATATTTATGCAATTATTTGAGAATTGGCCCTCAATTAATCAAAATGGTTAGAAAGTCATATTACTGAGTTGTAATTTGACTCGAGAAGAATTAGAAGGTGATGTTAGATGCGTCAGAACCATATTTCCATTTAGGATGTTTCTAACACAAAATAATGAAGGTACATGGTGTGTACTAATGAATTTAGGAGAAAAGAGTGATCCAAAGCACAAAAGGCAAAATCATCATTTTGACTCAAAATGAATTGATTAAAGTTAGCTAGCCCATAAAATTCATTGCCCCATTTAGGGATACTTTGGCCTAAATTGGCACTTGTAAATGACAAGTTCAAACCATTTAATGTGTTTTATGAATTTTGACCTAAAATATGCATTTGAGTGTAATTTGAGTAAGATTGACAATTTCAACACAAATGGTGTTAGGAATTGGATGTTTACATCACCAAGTTCATGATGGGGAAATACATATAAGAATCAATTTTATGGGATCATATGGTATCTTCTCTAGTTATACATATTCCAAAAATACAAAAAAAATCAAATGACTTCAAAAATCCAAAAATATTTTTAGTATATACATGTTTTATTAGTTCCTTAGCATATATATTGTTTGTTCTATGTTGGTAAATGACATATCATCTATTTATATATATGCATGTATTTCACACATATTTTGAGTATGTTGCAGGCATACATAGATACATGATCTATGGACTTTTAGAAGTTGGACCCTCTCTCTACTCATTTTATATGGATATTGGGGGAATCTACATATTTGATCATGACACATATGGGTTATATCATTATATGGTCATTTTACATTATCATATTTGATCTTATATATTTACACATGCCTTTATCCATGATTATATATTTCACACTATACTTGATATGCTATGTAATTAACATTTTTTACTAACACATATGATCCAAGGGGATATTATGGTATGTTTATGTTGGTTTCTTCAATTTTCATTCATGTATTTCCTTGAGTTCCATGTCTAACTATTGTCTTTAATGTTTGAGAATTTGAATATGCTTCATTATTTATGGCTCCCATTCCTTTGTTTTTGTCTTTGACATTTAAATTGTCATTGTTTGTTGTATGTTGAAATTTGAATATGTAATTATTTATTTTGTGGAGATTTGACTAAGACATGTCTCTTCAATTATGTGGAATTTGAAAATGCCACTTGTTTGAGGTCCCATTGGACAATTATCTTTTAATTTTATTTTAAGTGCTCTTGTATAAATGATTGAGTGTTTTTTGAACTTGTACTATTAATATCTAGACATTGCCCAGATATACATGATGCATCTTAGGACTTGATGTGATCACATTCTATGTATTTCCATGATATATCTAACTATACATGTTCCCTCTATATGATACATGGTACATTCATAGTTTACATGGTTATATTATCTTTTTGAGTTAAGGTAACTATGAGTTTCTACTTCCCCTCACCTCAAAAGAGGGGATATCAATGGCGATATGCCATAAAGGCATGACTTCCACATTGCTTGACAAATTTAGATTATAGTGGGGCTTGGTCTGAAAACACATTCTACACACTTATCATAATTTTGGATTCAATGGGGAATGTTTTGGAAACATTTTATCCACACTTACATAGATTAAAATTAGCCAAATTAATAGTTATATCATTTAGATACACATTTATGGTAAAATTATATGCATTGGTACCACTATTATACATATTTTTAACGTGATACATATATAAGGTTCATATGTTATGTAATGTGTGTCTAATATTGTAAAATCAATTCAATTTCATATTTCAAAAACTTTTAGCGATTGTCATCACCTACCACATTAGAATGTTATGGACAATATTGAGTTAAGGTACTATAATAATTAGTTTTATTTTGGTATGGTTGATGTGATTACATTAATTAATCTTTCCAATTTTATAGGTTGGAATTGATTCCATCATCCAAACTCACCATTTTTATAGTGTTAGTTGACTTGGTTCACTCATGCTCACTAGGTTATAAGTATGATTGGGTTATATGGTTGAGCTAATCTCAACAACAGGGTGGCAATTCATTTTTACTCCAAGGTTGGGGGAGGGAGTCCCCAAATATATGTTTAATTCTCTAGATATATACACTTTATAGATTTTATATGTTTCTTAATTTTAATTCTAATGACTCGTGATGATATATATTTTCAAATCAAATTATCAAAAAGCAAGATGGTTGCATCTACTCCTAAAGCTTGTTATTTTTCAATGTCAATCATTTCAATGATTTCAATTTAAGATTATATGCATTGATTATATAATGTAACATGATTTTGATTGCAAGTGGGTCACCATAAAATCACTCAAGTTAAACTCAAGAAAAGATAAGGTGTGATATACACACCTAGGTACACATTTATTCTCCTTTAAACTAACAATTTTATTACTATATTTTAAAGGAGGGAAAATGTATATATTATTGATGAATTATATAGTGCCTAAGTCTTATCCAATTATAAAATACATATCATGGATGTACCTTCAGATTCTAGACTTTTCTCACTTTTAAAAGGCTCCCACACACTATCTTTATTTGCATAATTACTTATCTCTTAGTTTGAACAATATTATTCTGATGACTTAAACCTTTTATCTTTCCAATAATATTATAAACTTGCTTATCTTCTATCTCTACAAGTTCTAAACATGCACATGTTTTTTAAATACTTGAACATTTACATCCCTATCAGAGGTATACATCGACCCTAGTGTCCTATTTTGATGCAAGCATCTAGTGCCCTAAAGTTATCCAATATAAAAATGATATGCATTCCTATGGTTAGCCAAAGTGATTTTATGTGAGATATTATCCTAGGGGATTGGTATAAATCTAAGATCAACCCTCATTCATTCCTCACCTAGAAAATTCTTACCTCTCATAAGGCAACTTACTAGAAGCACTTAATTGATAAAACATTATGTATTTTATCCTATTTCCATATCAGTCATAGTGAACACACACACACACATGTTTGAAATACTAAAGGATCACTTTATGAGCCATATCTTTCAAATTACAAGATAGGTCACTCTATGTACTTTCTTAGATTACATTTCATGATTCATACACAATCTGATATGTAGGAGAGAACTACATAAGTTTGAGGCCCTCTTCAGAGTATTGGATGTGTAGGTAGTGCTCATTGATAGATGGGTGTTTAAGGTAGCTCAATAACACGTGCCCACTAACTCATTTTTCTCATATCTACTATGAATATGAAGAACTAGGGGTTTTCTATTTTATAAAGAGAGATAGTCCATGATACAGATTTAAATGCATTAGAGCGAAGGCATCATAAAACCTTGAAGTATCCAGGTCGTTGCATCTAATTTTAGTAGGTATTCAGTATTGGACATCTACATTTGATTTAAATAGAAGTGTAAACACAACCATCCAAGGTTGATAGAAGTGTCTATGACTACATAGGTCAAATTTCTAGAATGAGGTGTCTGATCTAAAATCTAAATTCACTCTACTTTCTACTTGTTCTAGATATAGATCTATATTAACATCAAAAGTAGCTAAGTATCTTGTGTTCATTATCATTGTAATATCTAACATAGTTTTACTTTTTATTTTTAAAATATCTCAACATAATAAATTTAGTATATATTCTATCTGAGTTTTTTATTTAATTCATCTATTTTAGAGATGGTCTACCATCCTTATGCCCTAGGCTATCTCTATGCCTTTAACCCTAGATTCCTCAATCTAGATTTTAAGGTTAAATAAAACTATGGTTTTGAAACTTTGAAATTGTAATTGTTTTTTAAAATGGCTTATCCCTTGAAAAATTACTCATTCTGAAAGAAAAGTTAACTTAAAACACTCGTAGTAAATATGTAACTATTGAAAATTATAGCATATTCAAAAGTGTTAGCATAGTAAGTTTTGAATTTTACATAAGACTCAAGAGGCAAGGTCTATATAATGTATTATTGAAGCTCATGGAATTAGTATATTAGTATGTTAGGAGTATATGATATGGATCATGGTACATATCAAACTTTTCAAGCTCAATAAACACACACAACAAACACAAATGATAAAAAAATTGACATCTAAGGGCCAAGGGCCAAAAGAAAGGACATGCTCAAATGTCCTAAATAACACACATATACATGAGGAATTTCACAAACATGGGTGATGTTAAAATTTCACTCACAATAGAGCCAAGGGTAAAAGCAATGACATGTTCAAATGTTGCACACCAAACATAGGGCCAAGGGACAAAGCAAGGACATATTCAAATGTCGCAAAACACACATAGGGTACACACACTATTGATTCAATTTGTTGATGACTCACCCTTTTGTATCTTCCAATTTATTTTTGAAAGGCCCATACATCCTTGTTGACCATCTATAATTATTATAATATAACTGCACCAACATACACCACACGTCAAAATCAAAGAAATGCAATCATATTCATTGTTTAACATGTTATGTGAACCACCGAGTATGTATGGAATAAAAGACTCAATCCAATGATGCATGTGAAGAGAATGATAATGCAATTATATTCATTATACTCAAGTAAATTTGTATCATTAATTAGATACATAATTTGAGATTCAATACAATAATAGATACAAATAAAATGATTGTATATTATATATAAATAATTCTTGTTTTTCTACCTCATAAAAATGATCAAATTTTTAGTGGTCTTATAGTGGAAGTGTCATGTGATGTTACCAACTAAAGGTTATTGTTATGTGAATGTTCTAATTTAATTGTGTGATTTAATTGTTCAAAACTATCCACCAAAGATATGATTTTTTTGGTTATAAGGAAAGAACTTTCGGCATGGAAAAATAAAGTGTTGGTTTAAAAGGTCCATGTGGATGGAAACAATTTGGTTGGTTTATTATATATTTTTTAATTTCTGAGAATAAATTTAACATTGGAGTGAATGATTTAATTGCAATTTTTAGATTTTCACATTTGAATATTATTATTTTTATAAATTTAATAAAGATTTGATACACATAAAAAATAATTATTATATTTATAATAATATTAAAAATATATAAATATTAAAAATATAATATATTATAAACAGAAAGATATTTTAATACATTACCATATTTGATTGTGTATTTATATAGAATAACTTTAAATTTATTTGTATACTGAATTGTTATATATTATTTGAATATCAAAACATAATATAATATTTAAATTACATTTCATCATTATTTTTTAATCGTATTATTTTAATATTAAAAAATGAACAAAATTTATTTAAATAATTTAATTTTTTAACCATACTTTTTTTTAATTTATATATATATTTACATAAATATTATAAAATTTATTCATACAATTAAATTTTTCACCTTATATAATACTTAATTTATATTTTAAATGATTTATATTTATTAGTGTATGCTTACAATTTATTTAAAAATAAAAAACAAAGAATACAGAACATTTGTGATTTCATTGCGATCAAATCCATGTCTTATCATTTTCGTGATAGTCTGCATTTTGAAATCTATGTAAACTCTCATCGAATTATCTTTAGTTATAGAAAGCTTATTAGTTTAATTTTAAGCATTTAAGGGACATAAGTGATATGTTAACATTTTTCATTCTAGTGTAACGCTTCTTTTCCGAAGATTCTTAGGGAAATTTGACAATATTTTGTTTTTTCTTTAATGTACATGTTCGAACTTTTTTCCCACTTACGTCACGTTTTAGTTTTTTTTTGGGGGGTATTCGAATTGTGTGATTAAATGAGAGGAAAAGAATTGAACTTATTTTCCTTTTTACATTTAAAAAGAAATTAATAATACAAGATTTTTTTTCCCTTTGTATATAAATTTTTAAATTTTTTTTTTATATATATATTTTGAGAAATTTTAATTTTATATTACATATTTAAAGAATTTAGATTTTTTCTTTTTTACCTTCAAATATGTAATTCTCTGTATTTTATTTTAGGTATGAAAATCATTTTGTTTGTATTTTTCATTAATTTATATCAATTTAATTTTTCGTATTTATAATTTGATTTATATATAATTCTTTGAACATAAATACTATAGAAATTTTTGTAAACCTTATATCGAAATATGAAATAGTTCTTTTCAGTGCAAGAGAAATATATGAAAAGTATTTTATATGTTTATAAACACGGCAATATATTATAATTTTATTTTTACTAACTATATTTTGTATAAATAATTATTTTTTATTTATTTTTTCTTTTTTTTCTTTTAATATAACAATATTTATTGTGTATTATGGTATAAAGATCAAATGGAAGAATAATGTTCAATTGAGGAAAATACTATTGCATGCCTTGAAACAGTCTGAAAAAATATTAATAGTGGTAATGCTTGTCACATTTGTTTCTCAGAAAACTAATAAGATTAGCACGTCGATGATACAAGTTTTACATAATATTATTATGTATCATTAAAAAATTTAATAATGGCATTATTTTTACATATATAAATTTTGTATAATTTTTATAGGCTTGGTCAAAAATCAGTTTTCTTTAAAAGACATATAAAAGTTATGGAATGCATTAAAATATTTTATGAATTCATTTAATTTCAATTAAATTTTTTTTTTTTTTTTTTTGGTTATAATTTAGTTATATTTATCATATAGTTTATAACACAACTGTGGATTTTAGTATTTAAAAATTATTAAGATGTATTATTCGTTTGTTGATTACATTGCGTAGAAGGTGTTTAAAGTGTCAAATAATTTAATATTAATTATCATATGTATTTGGTTAATCTTGAACAGTTACTAAGACACTTACTACACTTAATTGGTATTTAAATTGCACGTCCTTCATGTAATTGTTAATTATAACATGTTGGGTCTTTTGCATGTAGAAATTATTTTATATTTTATTGTTAAAGAGATCTGAACAAGATATGTGAGGTAGTCATTAGAGTAGTAGAAAAGGAGTAAACATTTGTAGGTATATTTCTAAAAAAATGCATTGGAGCTCTGTCTAGAGTTCTACCACTAGTAATGGTATGAAAGAAGTGCAATGCATATGTTGATAAAGCGAAATAAGCGTATTTTTAATTGTTCAAAAGAGAGAGGAAGAAAAATATGAACAAGGATTTGTAGAAATTTGTTCAATATTTTATGGAACAAGAATATAACACAAAGAATAGATGCCAAATACTTGTGACAAATACATATATTTCATAATCATTTTCTCTATACAATTTCTTCACAACAATTTATGAAAAATACATACTTAAAAATATTCAAAAACATTCTATACAACATAATCAATAAACTATATTTGATATATCCACGTATTCCTCAAAGATTATAAACCAATATTTTGTTTAAAATTACATAATAAATGTAAATAACTAATAACAAAAGAAACATTAAATGAAATAAAAAGAGAATTGAAAAAAAAAAAATTATATCAATTTATATGATTGATGTTTAATTTTTCAAATAATCATATATTTGAATTTATCATAAACCTTTGTTAAATATATTTATTATATTTTTAAAATATTATAATACATTTTAAAATTCATATATCTCTTTAAAATAATATTTTTTTATTAAATTTTGAAAAACAAATATTTTAATAAAACGTAATAACATTATATAAAATTTAACTTATTTTCATTCCAAACTCGTCAATTATCACAACATCATTTATTGCATTGAAAAGATCATATTTATTTAGGAAGGCCATAAGAACAAACATTTCAGAAGTCAACATTTAAAGTCGAAAGTTTGTCGTCTTTTTTTATTAAAAATCATTATTTACAAATATATTACGAAATGAAACGAAGCTGTAATCGCAAATACATATATGCAGGAAGAAATTCAAAAACCCAAACCAAAAAAAATAAAACTACATTTATTGGTTGTTCTATACCCATAGCACCGCTGAGACTTTTCCCTCTTTAAGTTTCTCTAAACATATAATAATGTTAGATTTTGATTCCACCAACTCAAATGAACAAGTTAAGAATATATTCGTATTTTTTCATTCCTTATCTGATATGCTCTCGAAATTTCTCTATAGTTTTTGTGCACAGATAGTTGAAATGGTGCTATAAAAATTTGACTAATAAGTTTTCCACAAATCATCACATTAAAGTATGCTATAAGTGACATTTTTATTTTATAAAATTCTATGGCTTGGCTTTGATTAGTGCAAAATAAAGAAGCAAAAAACTGGGGGTCATTTGGGTATATTTATATTTTTTTCAAATTTAATTAAGTCGGAGATTTATAAGGGGGGTGAAGTTTCTAAATTCATCTTACAGGAGATAAAATATAGTATATATTGTATACATCCATTTTAATGTTGACACGTAGTCTCCATAGTTTTTGAAAATGACCGCCATAAAATTTGAATTTTAATTTGGTCGAAGATGTTGCTGTGAATTTTAGTTTAGTAAATAATAAACGTTAAATGAGGCGGCGGCCATAGGTAGACATGGTCTGTAGGACTGCATATTTTAGTTCATATATAATGGCTTTTGAGTACTTGTAATTATTCGATCATGCTAAGCCGTAATATGCCTTTCGTACTATTATAGCATAATAGATTCTGTTGGTATTAATTGCCTGCAATGAGTTTTGAAGGGAACCCATCGACGGGTGAAGATTATGAAATCCAACGGAACGGGGAAAAAATTGTGGAGTCCTTTCTGAAAATACGGAGACAAAATCTTCATCGTCCATTTCTTGGCAGGTGTGATGTGGATCTGCTAAACACGACACCACTTGAGTCTTTAATGCGGAAGCTCCTCCGCCAACTGCCAACTGCCAACTGCCCACCATGCCTAACCATTCTATTGCTTTTGTGGCATGTGCGTGTAAACCACCTGAAAACCGCATAACATGGTGGCTCCTCTAAATTTCCTAGTTGCTCAGTTTATTTGGAGAATGGCATATTTATTGCCAGATCTAGATACCAAGTGACCACACACGGCTAATCGCTGTTAAAAAATAATGCAGTACTGTTAAAGCAGAATGCGAAAATGGAAAATTTTATATATATATATATATATGGACGGTATATTTATTGCTAGATCCAGATACCAAGTGATCACACATGGTTAATCGCTGTTAAAAAATAATACAGTACTGTTAAAGCAGAATGCTAAAATGAAAAATTAAAATTATATTTTTATATATATATATATATAATATTTATGATAATATTATATATTTTAAATATATATAAAATAATTTATATAATATAATATAATATATTTTAAAATATAATAAAATATACAATTAATTTGGTTCATTTTAATTTAACTATAATAAATATCGTATATCATATATATTAATATAATTTATTATACAAAATATAAAATAATCTAATATAGAATATAAAATAAAGTATCCAAAGGATCGTGATGAATGTAAGTGGGTTCGAGGCATATGATATTATTTTTGTGATTTCTTTGTTCTGCTATCATAGCTTCCACGAAATATTTTAACTGCATCTGTGCAACTGCAACTGACAGAAAGTACAGTGTTATCTTTTAAACAATATAAAATAATGAATATCATTACCAGACTGCTTTTGTGTTTGGGAAAATCTTACAGAATATTAGTTGGTATTGGTGGGTTTCAAATTTGAGACCAGCAAAGGAAGGGTTTCCTTAAAGGTAGAGTGAGCCCCAACAAGCCTACTTCTATAACAAGGATCCCCATAACGAGGCATGGTGGGGCTATGGTTTCATCTTACCTCCATTTTTGTCAATGTCAATAATAATTTCTAATGAAACTAATCATAGCATTAAAAATTTGAAGTGGTAGATTTAGAAAAAAATTGAGTGTTTAACACCTACACATGAAGATGGTAATAAACCTATAAAACCCATCTCACTTACAAAAAATAGATATTGATTGATAAAATGAGTATATTGATATGATCTTATACAAACAACTATAAAGTGGATTGCAATCAAATAAAAAAATATCTAAAATTCTAAAAACTTTCATTATATATAAAAGCAAGAGTCATTTTCAATCTTGGCAACAAGGTTACCTTGCTCATGATTTTTTTCTTTAGCATTCCCTTGACTCTTACATCTCAATTAATTAGTGTGAGCGACAAATGACAGGGAACAATGTTGAAATGAGATGCCATGTCCATTTTCAAAGGGATTACATGTCATGAACATAGATGACTAATTATCTAGCTCATAAACTTTTATCTGTTGTGCACATTATGCATTGAATTAACTACATCACATCAATCAGTCATGCAAATTCAAATTACTTTAGATTAATGTAGATTAGGTATTTATAATTATAATATATCGAATAAATAATTTATAATATATAATATATAGTATTTATACGTATTATATAATTTATATATAATTATTACATAATAATATTACACACACACACACATATATAATTAAAGTGTTTATAATCATAATGTATAAAATAAATATTTTATAATATATAGTATTTATATGTATTATATAATTATTACATAATAATATTATATGTAAGAAAAATATAATTACACCAGAGACATTTTTATTGGGTGCCAACTTCAAAGATCCATATCACGATATTGGGGATCCACATCTTAGTGCATTTATAATGTTTAGAGAGGTGATAATTGAAAAGGGTAGTTTTGTAGATGCAAACAACTGGCAAATAATGATAACCATGTCATTCTGTTGTTAATAGTTATTTTTGAGTTTGTGATATACGACAGTGCTTGCTAATTTCTAGTCATCCTCCATTCCATGCAGTACACTTCTAGGGAGATCTGGGAAGGCTTGCCGACACCCTCCTCTGAGTCATGCCAATAGTAATATGTTGATTCATGCCATGGCCAACCAACATTACCTCCACTTGATCAAACTATGTAGAGGAAACACTATTCATGACAAAGAAAACCATATAACATAAAAAATTATTTATAATATAATGCCATATAGTATTAAAAAATATTTACAATATAATATAGAAAATATATATCGTATAATATGTAATACATAAAATTACTAATATATTATAAAGTATAATATATAAAAATATAATATAATATAATAGATTGAAATATTTATTAAAATACCATATATATATATATATATATATATATATATATATATATATATATATATATATATATAATATATTATTTTATATTATATTGAAATATATATTAAAATATAATATTAAAGTATAGACTACAATATTATATCATATAATACAATGTAATATCATATGTTATTATATACAATAAAATATAGTATATTACATTAAAATATATTATTACAAATTTACAAGTATTACCTCATTCATCAATTTATTAAAAATGGAAAATTTTAGAAATTTCTATTTATTTGTAGAGTATATTCCCCTTTTAAGTGTACGATGTGGATACTTCTTATTTTTTGAGAATTTTAAACATACCAATTCTCCTTACCACTTAGGACTGATCACTTTTTCTCTCAACCAATGACCCTTCTACCACAACATTCACATTATATCATGAATGATGCCCCCTTATGCACTCATGTGGCATGCAATTTGAAAAATCTTTGGCACTCATTTTAATGTGTTACCCTCACATCAATGTTATTCCATTGTTTATTCAATCCACATATTGGATGTGGAGTCTTTTTGTAATCAAATAGAAAATAATCAATAAAATATGCCACCAACCTACAAGCTACAAACCCCTTCCTAATGGGTGCATGGTATGTAAATCCAACAACTACATTGAAGTCAGGGCATGTGTATGATATGGGGCCTTTGGTGTATGATATCACATGAAATACTATCATTGCCCCTCATCATCACTACCTAGCTCAATTCAAAATCTTTCACCACCTGCAGGGTTTGTATGCTGTTGTTGTAATTTCTCTATGTGTCAATATATTGGTAGAATCAAAGAATGTAAGTTACAATGTAGACTTTGGAACCTCAATGTATTTCCTCCATATCATTGACATTGCATCACTAATTTGAGTTTCATAGTGAACATGAAACTTTATCACAATCAAATTAGTGTCAAGTTATCCTCATCGGCCCTTCATGATAGCCTAACATCTACGGTCAGAGAACCCACCACCATACAAATTGTGTACCCCTTTTTGATGAATGCAAACATGATTCATCTCATAAAAAACAAACAAAAGCATATGTTGTCTATAACCATTCCAACACTGATACATGGTCCTCCATAGTTTTTGAAAATTACCACCATGAATTTTGAATTTTAGTTTGGTCAAGGATGTTACCGTGAATTTTAGTTTGGTAAATAATCAATGTTAAATGAGGCAGTGGCCATAGGTAGACATGGTCTGTAGGACTGCATATTTTAGTTCATATATAATGGCTTTTGGGTACTTATAAATCATCCTAAGTGATAATATGCCCTTCGTATTATTAGAGTAGAATAGATTCTATGGGTATTAACTACCTACAATGAGTTTTGAAGGGAAGCCATCGACGGGTGAAGATTATAAAAGCCAATGGAAGAGTGATGAAATTGTGGAGTCCTATCCATGTTAAGGAAATACTTGGTTATTATGCAGATCATGAATGAGGATGAATCAGGAAATATGGAGACAAAATCTTGGTCGTCTATTTCCTGGCAAGTGTGATATAGATCTGCTAAATACGACACAACTTGAGTCTTGAATGCAGAAGCTCCTTGGCCAACATACAAGTGCCCACCATGCCATACCATTCTGTTGCTTTTGTGGCGTGTGCAATTAAACCACCTAAAAACTGCATGACACGGTGCCTCCTCTGAATGTCCTAGTTTCTCAATTTATTTGGAGAATGGCACATTTATTGATAGATCTAGATACCAAGTGACCACACGGGTCTGATCGCGGTTAAAAAATAATGCATATCTGTTAAAGCATAGCGCTAAAATGAAAAATGTTATATATATAGACAGACAGACAGATATAATATCAAAATATAATATTAATATAAAATTAAATATAAAAAATACATATTAATATAATAATAAATAAAAGATAATATAATATAAAATATAAGATAATATAATATAATATAATTTAAATATATATAAAATAATATATATTACATAATACAATATAATATATTGTATTTTAAAATGTAATAAAATATATAATTAATTTGTCTCATTTCAATTATAATAAATATCATATATTATATATATTAATACAATTTATCATATATAATATAATATAATATAATATAATATAAAATCAAATATAAAATATAATATAATATGAAATAAATTATCCAAGGCCTTACCACTACTAGGGAATGCATGTGTATAGTGAAATACAATAGATGTTTGTATACCCTACAATCTTGCCATTCCAAGAGATGACATTTGCTCGACACATTTCATTCAACATTGTTAAAGCCTTGTCAAGGAAACCATTTTAATCACAATGAAATCAATAAGATAAACTCAATTAATTTACTACTATGTCAAATAGGTCACGTGCCTTGTGTATGCTTCTACATTTTGAATCCATAGCACTGAGAGCATTTGTAACTATAACATCCCCTGTTCTGCCTCTTGATGTTGATGTGAGTGTTTTCTCTAGATCTACAAAATCACATCACGAGATTTTTATACACTATTTGTATACCGAGGTAAATAATCTTTAAAATACTACTATCTTTGATTTTCCAAATAATGTGAGACCTGTACATTCTTGTTTCACTAGTATTAAGCTTTTGCTTTTTCTATTTACTAGTATTCTTTTGTTCCATTCAAGAGATCTAAATAGCTCATGTTTTACATTAACAGGGTGAATGTTTATAAGCTATGTAGAGAGTTGTGTGTTAGGATGACAAATCTATGATGTACAACACTTATCGAACCCTGGCCATTGTTGTGCATATAAGAGTATTATTATATACACATGATTAAAGAGGAAGATGTAAACAACATCCCCTGTTCACATTGGTACTATGTTTCATAAACCTATTCACCATGGTGCTATGTGTGACTTAGATTTTAAACATGTATATAATAAACAATATACAAGAATTATAAGTGAAATAAACATAATCACAATTTGTTGGGTGATATTTACAATATAAGTCAAACATTATACTTCTTTGCTTTAAACGTCTATATTCGAATATTTTAAAAGAGATTTAATGATTATATAATTTTTACAATTTTTAGTTTATAATTTTTAAATTTTTATTACAAGCTTATTATTGAAAAAATTTAATATAGAATTATTAATAAAAAATTTATTATTCATTGTATGGGTAATTTATCAAGGGTATAACTAAATATTCATTGTAAGTTTTATAAATTTAAAATTATGTTTAGATATATAACAATCAATAATATATTTTAATAATATTCATTAATTTTTTAATGAAGACAATAATCTTTCTCTATCGTGACATATAGATAACATTTATCCCATATAATTTACGCCTACACATGTGACTACGTCCAATTTTAGCTTATCATGTCAATGTAACAATCTATTGCAAAATGATACATGTTAATTAAATGAAAGCAAGGTGGGTTGTTTTTTATTGTTAATGGGGTAGGAGGACATTAGGAGAGTCAACTTGATTGCGATAGGGCTCCATGTATCATGTCAAACTTGAATGAACAATGCAATGTTGTTGATGCTAGAATAATTAATTATGCTCCTAGATTCAAGATTGTAGATTTCATTCATCCTTAATGCCAATATATTGACCCCTAAAGTAATTACCTCATGATTAAGAACATACAAAAACACCATACTTAGACCCATGAATGAAAGGGCAAGGCCATCCAAAACATGCATATAGTGAAATATTTCAAGGTGATATGAGTAAAAATGACGAGGGGCAATGATAAGGTATGTTCGATGATATTGTGCATCAAGGGGCCCATATCATCACCAAAACTGGATTCAAGGTAGCTTTAGATTTGCAAGGTGGTAACATCTTTGAATGGATTTTTTTATTGCCAAAGGTGGATGAGGAAGTCATGAACTCTGATTTTATTGTGAAAGAGCACCACATATGATGTATGGCTTGAGTCAATGATATAATATCATTGATGTGGGGACAAGATATTGAAGTTTAAGAACTTGTCTTGTAGTTTTTGTTTATGCATGCTAAAAATTGCATTAATAGATGTGGCTTGTCACTAAACTTAAAAAAATATATCTTCCTAGGGTTCATTGAGTTTCTCACTTTAAATACTCAGTAATTTCAAGTCACCATCACCACCAAATTCACTTATGAATCTTTCATTGCTTCTATTCTATGTATGGCCTTTCCCTTCCCCACCATTTGAAGCAAGGTACAACTATTAATTTACTCTCTATCCCTTTCAAAATCCTCTTTCACCCATGAAATATTATCTCTATCCTCCAAAGTCAAATCATGATAATGTGTTGCACACTGAGTCTAAAACATAGTTTCATCATTGTCCATAAAAGGCCTCCCAAATATTTTCAAAACCAATATCATTATCTATAAGGAATTGGCCCAAATTTTGTGGCCCCACCTCTATCTCAACATCATCAAATAGATAAAAGAGTTTCTCAACTAGTTTTATTATATTAGATACATTGACACTCTTAATAAAAAATGTTCCAATACCATATGACACAAAGAAGTTGATGAAAGCATTCTCTACATTTTTAGATGAGTCATTAAATATATGATCCCTATTTTCCATTTAGATGACCCATGTTTGATCATGTATTGGATAATTGAAATAGTTCTATGGAAGTTACAAATTGCATTGATAGAAGTAACATGTTATTAAACTCTCTGAGTGTTTGTCCCCAGGGTTATTCAAGTTCATACTCTATAATATTATATTTCAATGTCAAAATAAGTTCATGTAAAGTAATGATGGGGGAAAAGTGATTGGGACCTCAATTTCCATGCACATAGTTTAAATAAATTTGGATTCATACAACATATGTTTATAAAATACACATAAATTGGGAGAGAGAGGTGGATCTAATTAAAACTAACATTAGATTTTTTTAAAAATAACAATGTCGAGACAAGCAGTGATGAAAGTGATAATGAAGAACATCTATAATAGGATATGTAAATGCACAAGTGGGAAATATTATCTCATACACACCCATATATGAATGTTGAGCTACATGACATTAACATGCTTGGACTCTTTCACTTTGACAAAAAACACAACAAGAATAATTCAGATATCCTGCTTAACCTACACATAATTGCACATCAATTCATAGATTTACAATGTGCAATTTAAAAATATGTAAACATTGAGTGTAGTATCAAACCAATATCATATGAATTGTCACGCACTTAGCAAATAGCCTTTAACATATTTCACCAAGATGTTAAAAAAACTCACAAGGTACACTGCTTTGAATGATTGTACAAGGAATAATAGGGACAATTAAATTTTACTTTATAAGCATAGTCAAACACACCTTGGATAAAATTACAGGGAAAATAAAATCTCCCTTGCTTCTTCTTGCTCCAACTGGGATTGTAGAATTTAACATAAATGCATCAACAATACATTCAACACTTCATATCCCTATCCAAGAAGTGAAAGTGATGGAGTGATAAATGTTAACAACTTTCCAAAAATAAATGAAACACATTCAATATGTTCTCATAGATGAGATGGGTTTTATAGGGCTAAAAATGCTTAGTAAGATAAATAATCAATTGCGTAAAACATTTCCTCAAAAAAATAACAAAGACTTTGGTTGTTGCTCAATTATACTCATTAGAGACATGGGACAACTCCCACCTATAAAAGACACTCCAATGTATGTAGGCAGATCTTTTGGGCACACATTATGATGAATATTTGGTATAGTTTTTACATTAGAAACAAATTTTTTGTCAATAGAAATACACATAAAAATAAATACTATTCAGAAATTTGTTAACTAACATTAGAAATGCAAACACATTTATATGTAATAAATTTATTGACAATAATACATAATAATCAAATGTTGAAATCACCAAATATGTCAATTGCTTTATGTAGAACAAACAAAACAGACAAATAAATACATCTAACCACAATGACACTCATCTTCAGCTAGTTGTGCTTCTATATAAGAAACAAAAAATTATGTTAACATCCAATGTATGGGTGAAAGTACGATTAGTTAGTGATACTATTGAAGAAATTGTTGACATCATTTGTACAACTCAGATTCAAATCCACCTTTCCTACCCATATATGCAGTTGTTGCATTTAAAAAATTCTCTAGCCCCCCATGGGATGCAAAGAATCCTACACATGTACCAATTACTCCTATTACACGAGGCAATCATCGACAGATGCCTATAAAAATGACATGGACTCTAACCATACATAAAGTACAAAGAATGACACTCAATAAAGGAACAATTGACGTTGAATACATTGATCACCAAAGCTTAACATTTACTATTGTATCAAGAGTATGTTCAATCAATGTTGTGTATATATCTCTTGCATTTACCTTTGAACGCTTTGCTAGAATGAAAGAAAGTAAATATGTAAATCTTCAAAAATCAGAGAAAAGAATTTGATAGAATTACTTCTTCCACACCATTCATAAAAACTCTAACTTTGTAATTGTTATATACAATTTAAGAAAAAAAAAGATATAACTATTGTTACATACAATACATTTTATAATTTCAAAACACTTTTATCATTAATATATATTATAAAAATTTATATAATATTAAAATATATAATATATGATTTAATATTTATATAAATTTTCAATATATAAAAAAATTATAATAAATATATATAATATTTCTACAAAGACAATTAAAAAAAATTGATAACTAACTAAAAATAAATTACTTTTATGTGACCTTTAATTTTCTTGATATCATAAAAACTACTAATATATATACCAACCAGCATCCAACATTGTACCCATCGGAAAAGCATAACTAAAAATTTAGCCGTAAAAAAAATTAAAATTTATAAATTGCTTGAAAAAGTTGAAGTGTTTTTGTTTTTTTCTTGCATTATTGCTAATTCTTTGCGGTAGTAGGTACAACTAAAAGCAGGAAATATTAGTCTTGTCTCGCCTGCCAAGTTGCCAGTGGCACATTATTCTTGAATTCCTTGATTGCGCAAGTTGCAACACTCTTCCTTACACCAGCTAGTGAGGACAGCTAGACAAATTGGAATGAGAACGTATGTCGGTTGTGGAATTTATATATATGTTAAGCAAATTTAGTTTGTGGTGCAGTGTAGCAGTGGGAGAAATTTTGTTGTCATAAAAATCTTTCCATCCAAGTTCTTCTCTGAAAGCTCCTCTTTGGACTTTATGTGATTTATATTTTGTCTTGGTTAGTGTCATACCTTCCTTGTCGTCTGTGTTTCTGATATTCATTTCATGATATTTACCAGCTGTTGTTGTCACTGTTATTTAAAATGCTTATAATTACAAGGAATTTCCTGTCAATTCTATACGATTAGGGAGGCATTTATGAGGACCTGATGAATCTATACTAAGATCTCAGGATATTTATCATACCTGATTCTCCTTCAGAGACCTAAATCCATGTTTTAGTGTTGCGCTTTTCTTTGGCTAAACAGAAGTAACCCACTTTTTGACCATGGTTCGGCCCTTTATGCCAGCCAAATTAAGTTTCCAACTACAATAAATATTACTGGAGTTGCCTTTACATTTGAAAATAATGTTGAACGATCTCAGCCTTGTCTTTGTGATGGATTTTCTCCTTCAAGATGACAAGTTTTGTACCTCTTATATTTTATTTTGCTTACCCTTCAATCGAGGTGGCTCAAACGGGTAATTAATAACCTTATCCGTCAGTCAAAGACTATGACCCACTCAATGAAGATGGCTTGGGCCACGTTTAAATGGGTGGACAGCAAACTTTTATCTGGGATCTTATTTATTTAGCAATGCATGCTTGGGAAGGTTTGATATGTTGGATAGGTACGTTGAGTGTTCGACTCCCATTCCACCCATATTTTCTGGAAGCGTCCAAATGCAGCCCTTTAAATTAACTCAGATCCTTCTTTTAATATGTACTGTGGTGGTTTTCTGGTGCACGGCTATTTTTGTTTAGTATGTTGAGCCCTTGGCATATGCATTTATTATGTGGCAGAATATCTGATGTGCTGCAGCAAACCATCTTCTTGGTCCATGCGGCTTCTGGTTAGTCAGCTTTCGCACCTAATTTTGATTGTTTTCAGAAATAGACCTCCTTCTCACCAAACAAAGCCCTGTTTTAATTATGAGTCCCATGGAGTGTGAAACAGTTTTTTTTTTTTCTTTTTTGATTGTATTATATACAATTTGAAATCAGGGAGGCAGCCGATTGGGTGCAGGGCTTGAACCAGGGACGGTTGAGTGGTAGGCTTCTGACCTTATCACTGCACCCCGCCCCTGACTCAAATGTGAAATAGTTTTATTTGTATCAAAAAGATTTTATATGAATATGATGTAGTGCATATAAAATAAATAAATAAATATAAATATATAAATAAATAAAAATGGAATATTAAATATATATATTTTTTGAAGTGTATAGTTATTTTACTATTGCTAAATGAAGTATAAATATTTTTACAGCCTTTTATCATGGAAGCGCTGGACGAATGTATACCTTTCACTTTGAAACTCCGACCAGCCCTTCAAATTTGATCCGTGCATACCACTCAATAATAATAACAACAACAGAATAGAGAACAGAATAGCATCGGGAATAAGGAAGAAATGAGTTGTAAAAGTTATTAGAATGAGAAAGCACCTACTAATGAGCATTTTACGTGGGACGGGGTTTCCATTTGAAACTTACAATAATCTTGAAATTCGTGCACAGTAACAGCCTTTTTTGGTTTTGTTTTGGAAATTCAACTTAAAATTTCTTTCACGAGTTTGAAATGTCCTTAGTTGCAGTAGGTGCTTTCTTCAGAAACGGAATTGAATGCACAATGATTAATTTCAACTGGAAAACATCATAAATAGTACATGCATTAACACCAATCAACATTACCTACTTGTTTAATCTTTCGTGATGTTGTTGTGCATTCTGAATCCCGATCATAGGACACGAGATAAATACAATTGTATGTTGATTACATATATTATTATTAATTTTCAATTTTCAATAGTAATTGTAGACACCTAAAAAGTGTCTAACCCTTGGTCACTTTCCCCCTTAGTCCATTCCTAACCCATTCCTAACAATTTTTAATTTAAAATAATTAATTTATTTTGAATTAACCTCCCTCCTTGGACACATCACCCATGACACCTCCCTTGGGACACCTCGCCTTGGATTAATTCCTATCCTATGACTCACTCAAGATCTATTCCTAATTCTTCTAACCACCTAACAAACTCTCGTGCGTATTTAGCCCAACCCTCGGCATTCTCCAACGGATAGGGCACTTGGCGGATGAAAAACGGGCTTGGTGGCTCTTTTTACCCGTTCTAACCCCGTCGACGTCGCCCAAGTGTCGATCGACGCCAGCGGAATCGCCGACGTCGGTTATACTTAACCAATTTTTCAAACTCTTTTGAGGATCCAAATCAGAAATCAAAAAAAAATCTCTGAAAGCGAATCAGAAATCCTAATCTTGGACTATCCGTCAATCTGCGAAATCTCTCAATCAAGCCTCTCACTTTCTCTCTCAGGTGCAGCAACTGTTTCAGGTTCTCCATCAGCAACAGGTCTCCATACAAGCTACATCAACAGCAGGTACGGGAATCATCAGTACCACATCTTCCACAAGGCACAGGTAAGTATACTGTCTGTGTTTTTATTCTCTTTTCAGTTATTTCTTTCAAGCAATATCTCCCTAGACTAGACTGTTAATCAACCCAGACCCGAATCTTGATTTGTCCACCTCCCTGTTTCTCCCGTCCTCTCTCAGATCATACATTCTGCCCATTTAACCCGACTCTCAGACTCAGACCCCAGACCATTCAACCAAGCCCAAAACTTTGTCCACAGACCAAAACCCTGATCAGACTCTGTCCACAGACTATTCAAATAAACCCAGACCCTGACCAAACTCTGTCCACAAACCACAGAGTTAACCAGACTTCGTCTAAAGACCTTTGCCCCGACTGACGCCGGTCACTACCCCAACCGACGTCGGCATATTAACTGACGTCGGCACCTTGACCAACCGACGCCAGTAGGCTTACCGACGCCGGCGACTGTTATCAATTTGACAGTTTCTCTCAAGTAAGTCTTTACTTCTCTTTTTCATTCCATTTCATTATCATTTTGGTTCTTCATTATTCAGCTATTTATCAGACATTTCTTTCTGTTGATTAGTGGGTTTATATCCCTTAAAAAAGTTTTCATACTTCTGGGATCAAGCTTTCGCTTGACAACCCACCATCTGTCCATTTAACGCCTTCTTTTGTCCAAGCTTGTTTTCTTTGCAGGTGTCATTCCTCCACAGCCAAAGAGGAGTACTCACAGCGTCTGGATCACGGTGCACAGACTATATCCAGGTACACAAGCCTTGACCATTCTTTCTTTAGTTTCTTAATCCTTTGAAATTGAAAACAAAATTTGAATAGAAACATTCTTGCACGCCCGGTGGGACCCCTTTAGGGCCTTCTTTGGGTTCCCTTTCCTTCTTTGTTCATTTAGGTGCATTAGGCTTCTTCCTCTTCATCTCATTTTTCTTTTCTAAAAAAATTTAAAAAAAAAAAACATCATAAGAAGGAAATAAAAAGAACTCTTTCTTACTTTTTCTTGCATTTCTAGACTAGTAAGAAAATCATTTTCTTCAACCCTTTCTCCAACTTGTCTTCATTCCAATTCAATATTTCGATTTTGGGGCTTTAAAACTTACTGCATTTCATTTCTTGCTTTCTTGCATCTTTCTAGTCCACGCTTAGTAATTAGTCAAACGCATATTGAATAAACCGTAGATCACTTGATGTTACACTACCAGACCACGTGCACTCAATAAAACATAAAACTCACTTGAGACAAGGCCCGACTGGGATTTCATCACCCAGCGGACAACCTTACCCAACCCGGCAATCCTACTTGGATTTCACCACCAAGGGGAAAGCCAACTCTGTTCTCTGGCAGAGTCTAAACTATAGTGAAAGTATATTTTGGCTAAGCGAAACCAGCTAACCACTGGAATCATGAAGTGAGGGGAGCTTGCTCCTTAGCACCAGGCATGTACGGAAGCTAATACAAATTTTTGAGCGCCTTAACATACCTGAAACCATCTTTAGATTGCCTATTCTAGGACCCTTCTTACAGCCAACTTCTTCAAACATTATATTAAGGCATAAGCCACATGATCTTAATAAAATTATTTCTAGGGATTTAACGCTAGGCTCTGTCTGTCATCATCATATTTTCTATTTTTATCTGTCTTTTTTGAGCTGGTAAGGACGTCTTCTCCATTTCCATTTCCAAAAACTTTTTTTTTGAGTTTCTGGAAAACACAGTAACCAACATCGGTCCTATAACCGACGTCGGCAACTTTTCTGAACCGGCATCGGTCATCTGACTGACATCGGCAGTCTTCTTCACCGACATCGGTTTTTATACCGACGTCGGTCTCTGTCTATTTTCTTTTTCCAAAAAAAATAGCAAGCTTAAAATCCAACTTTCTGACTGTCTAAACATCCATTCTGGTTTTCTGAGACTGACAGAACACAATTTTCTGAAACCTGACCCTTTCTTGCCTTGAATGGTTTTGACACGCAGTCAAACCAAGGCCCTTCTTGACCACGCTAGCCAACAACCGCTTCCACCTTCACCATCTATAACTAGTCCTATAATGGAGTTCAACTCGGAGACTGAAAGAACTCCAACTCGCCCAACCCCACCTCAAACTCCTATCGTCATAGAAGGGGACCAAGATTTTGCACGATTCTTGGACCTTAACGTCAAAGCCTTACAACACTATTTTGCGAATAGCCAAACGCGAAACTCCCTAGGCAACCCAATCTATGGGATGCAGACTTCCTTAGTTGACACAAGAATCACATCAACCGCACCTACCATTCAACCATTAGACAACACCTCCACCAATAACCCAACCGTGTCTTACCTTCAAAACGTAACCTCTCCATCTAAACCTACCTCCATGGGAGTTCCGATACTCCCTCAACCTCAAGTCACTCAACCAAACCCCACACCTTTCCAAAACCTTCTAGTCTCTATTCCCCCTACTCTTGCACCAATAAATACAAGGGTAACCGTTTACCCGTCAACAAGCGTAGCCACGCCTCAACCATCCTTGACGGCTCCTATCCAACTTGTGCCTACCAACCCCATAACACAAGTACCCTTGGCCCCAACTTTTGCTCCCATAACCAGCTATCCATATGTTGCGTCTATGCAACCATCCACGTCATACGCCCCTCCAAATATCTTTCAAGCGCCTTATAATCTAGGGGGCGCTCCACCCACCAATCTGTCAGTAGATATAATCAAAATGCTGATGGATAAAATGTCTAGCTTAGAGACTTCCATTTTCGGCTCACGCAATGCTCTCTCATACGAGCAAATTTGCAATGAGCCTATTCATCTTTCCGTTCCCATTAGACCATACCCCAGCTAGTGGGAGCTTCCCAAATTTTCTCGCTTTCAAAGCAAAGAAGACCCACATCAACACTTACGGGCATTTAGACATGCCTGTTACCTTATCGCCCATGACGACGCATTGCTCTTGCGCACATTTCCTATGTCCCTTTCTGGCGCTACACTCGACTGGTACAGCTCCATTGCCACCCATTCCCTCTTCTCATTTACACAATTGGCCCAGCTTTTTCTTGACCATTTCTCCATTAATATCACCAAAAAGGTTTCGATCACAGACCTTTACACTATCCACCAATTTGAGGACGAATCAGTAGCTGATTTCGTTGCTCGTTGGAGAGGCCTTATCAATCAGCTCTCTTTTTTCTTACCTCAAACTGAACTTATTGAACTATTCTCCCGAGCTTGCGCCAAACACATTTCTTCCATTTTAAGGGTTCAGACCTTCCGTACCTTTGACGAAGCCTTCACGATGGCCCGTAAACTTGAATTACGTGCTATCGAGGAGAACAAAGTCAAGTTGCGGAGCAAAAACCCCAACTCTAAGACTAATGACTCTTCTTCTTCTAAGCCTTCATCGTCAAATCCTAAGTCTAAAACTTCAGCTAACATTGTGGCCGTTAGACCTTCATCCTCTTCATCTAATCAACCTGAGCCATCAACATCTCAGAGCGCCACCCGTCAATTCCAGCAAAGATACATGAAAAGACAATATACTCCTCTTGGAGAATCTTACGCGTCTATACTGGAAAAGCTTGTTAAACAGGGGATTCTCAACCTTCTCCAAATTCGACCACCGCCACAATTTGATCCCTCATGCGCCATCCCTGCGTGGTATAGGGAAAATGACTTCTGTAATTTCCATCATGTCAAAGGTCATGATATGGAAAACTGTAAAACTTTCAAAAACATAGTCCAGGATATGCTTGAAAAGGGAGAGCTCGTTCTAGATAATCCCAATGCACCTCCAAACCAGGGCATCGACATATTCAAGCAACCATTCCCCAACCATCCACCAACCCAAAATAATGTCCAGACCTTAATTGACAACACGCATGAACACGATATTCGAACGGTCAATACGGTCTCACCTTTCATCCCCAATCAATCTCAAGAGGTTAACCCATCTACCAGTCCATCACGTGTGGACGAACCTCTTTCCCCGGTCAGTTCTCCATCAACCTCTCTCATCCTGGAGGACGCCTCAACCTTATCGGCACCACCGGTCTCACCATCCTCTTTTCTTCTGCCTATGGAGGAACTGACCTTACCTACTCCTTGACTACAAGCGGAGGGCACCATAATCCCTACCCTTTACCCACTTGAGGAGTCACACTCTCCCGTTCCTTCTCTACCAAGAGAAGAACCTGACTCTCCATCTTCCTCAACCAATGATAATCCAATTATAACTCCCACACACTTTGGGTCCGAAACTATTACCACACCTAACACATCTTCTCCAAGATTTGAACCTCATCCAACATCCTCCCAACCATTTTCCTGACTAGTGGAGAAATTAGAACTTCTCCCTTCAAGGAAAGTGGAACATCGGGGATTGTGGGAACATCTTAAAGTTCTTCAACATTCTCGTGCCCTTTCATCTCATGCTGCCAATCCTCCCAAGGCGGAATCATCCAAGACTCCAAACAAAGACCAAATCCCCACTTCTAAACCCGCATCTACCCAATCCAAACCAATCAAGCCACTTGGCATTCGTCCTCTCTCTACCCTCACTCACTCGCAAGTGAAGGTGGACTTGAACCAAACCTCGACCAAAAGAAGTCTTCCAACCAAGTCAAAGAAGACTGCCCGACCACAGCAGCGAACCCCTCCTCCACCCTCAACTTTGCCCTCCATCTTGGGTCCTCATCCTTCTACCCTACTCGGCGTGCTTCCTACTCCGACTCTTAACCAACACAAATTGCCTCCATTACTTCCTTCGCCAACAACAAGTCAACTCCTTCTCAAAAATTTGGCACCACTCACAAAGAAAGTGCCGTCTTCACCTGTCACCGTACCACCAACCCAAAAGGTGGTACGAAAACCTTCTTCAGCATCCCCAAAGCAGAAGTCACCAGCGCGTCATGCATCAACAAGCGTGGACCCCTTAGAAGGTTCATACGCTTTGATATTACGCCAAATTTTACAAACTTTTAGCATTACCCTTCCTTCCATCAAGCCATTCCAACCTCTCAGGTCAAAACCATCTTGGTTCGATGATACAAAGATTTGTTTATACCATCGCACACCATGACACGATACCGAGACTTGTTGTGCTCTCAAGGCAGTAGTTCGCCGCTATATGGAGAAAGACACTCTTCTCATTGAGGACACTCTTGACCAACCCTCAACACCTTCCCATCCAACCTCATCAACCATATCAACATCTCACCAACAGACCATAACCCCTTCTTCACCTACTATCTTCGAAATCAACGCCATTCATGTAACCACTAGGTCACAGAAGGACAAGGCGAAAGAAAAAGCCGCTATTTCTTGGACCTATCATTTTGTCCAAGCACCTCAACCACCAAAACCCAAGATTTCCATCTTAGGTGCGTCCCAACCCACTTCTTCAAAGGCAATCACAAAATCTATGATAAAACAACTTCACCAAACGCCTTTGAAGATGACCATATATGACCTTATTCAAAGCTCCCCCCAACATTGCCAGGCTCTAATCAAAGCCCTACAGGCAGCTGAGGTTCAACCTAAAGACCCTCAACCACTTGCTGCCTTAGTCCATTCTTTATCCCCCGTCACCTCCATCACTTTCAGTAATTCTGAGATTCCTACCTCTACCGAGGAAGATCAGGACGCCGCCCTTTTCATCACAGCCTACGTTGATCGAACCCGTATTAAACGAGTTATGATCGACGGGGGCGCTAGCATTAATATCATTTCCTCCCATGCCTTTGACCAATTGGCCCTTCTAAAGAATTGCGTATCAAAAACTGACGCAATCCTTAGATCATTTAATGACACAACCACTAACACTATCGGCACTGTTGTCCTCCACATCCGCGTCGGTCCACGCAAATTCCTGGAGCTCTTCTACATCATCGAGGGAGAATTCCAATACAACATCCTTCTAGGGCGACCCTAGATCCGTGCCATGGCTTGCGTCCCTTCAACACTTCACCGTTGTGTCAAATTTGAACATGACAAACAAGTCCATGTCATTTCCGCCGACCCATCCCCATTCAAGACTTGTAACACGACCTATAGCCCAAACGACATTCTTATCCCACTTAAGGCATCAATCCAAACATCCCCTCCATCCGCAGAAGCATCAACTAGTATGCAAACAACGGTTGCCACCACATCATCTTCTCAATTACCAACCAAGGACCCCATGGACGACATCTTTCAAAGACTTTCACTAGGAGAATATCATCTCCTTACTCTAGACATGTTTCAAACTCTTCAAGAGTATGGACAACTTCATCAAAACCCAAACTATGACTGTCGAATCGGAATGGTCATTCCTTATGGTCCTCCTAGCCTACGAACCAATCTCGTCTATGGGGGGCTGGATCAAGCTCCTACTGAATCAAATCCTTCTTCCTCGCCTCAAATCTTCACATCCGATTTCTCCTTTCTTAGCAATCCCACCTTTGCACATACCTACCTTTATAGGTGTGCATGGAAGGGTTTCGGCTTTGGACGTTACGAACAAGGCTCCCATCAGCCTGTTGAAACACCCAATGACGACAATGCAAAGAAACGGTATGGACTGGGTTTCCAAGAACCCACTGAGGCTTCCACAAACCTTTCCCCTGAACTAAACATTGACCAATTTATTCTAGACTCGCCTATTCTTCCATCCTCACCTACGGAGTCGGTGGTTTCCATCCCTCCTAGTTTTTTTTTTGCATAAACACCATCCGCTTAGAACCCCTAACCTATCAGCTCAACGGGGTTCCCAAGTCTCTCCCTCTCGTTTATCCCAGCATGATAGACGATGAATCGGAAACCATCAACACAGTCCACTGCATAGATGACGACGCCATTCTTACCTATATGGGTGCCGACGATTCTTTCATTCAGCGCTCCCTCCCTTCTGAAACACAGGTTGTGTTAAATGAATCAACCATCGACATTAACCTTTCATCTTCTGATGTTCCTCAAGTCTTAAAGATTGGTCAGTCTTTAAACACTCAGGAGCAGGCTGACTATACCACATTTCTCTCAGACAATCGCTGAGCCTTTGCCTGGACCTACGCCGACATGTCTGGCATCAACCCTAACATTGCCACTCATAACATTGTCACAAACCAAGAGGTTAAGCCTGTTAGGCAAAAGCTTCACAAAATGCATCCTCGTGTTGCGCTTCTTGTCAAAGAAGAGCTTCAGCACCTTCTTTCAGTCTCCTTCATCCAACCCATCGATTATCCGCAGTGGGTCTCTAACATCGTTCCTGTCACCAAAGCGACTGGGGGGATTCAGATGTGCACAGACTATCGTGACCTTAACTTAGCTTGTCTCAAAGATGACTTTCCTCTCTCAAACATTGACCAACTTGTTGATCTTACGGCTGGCCATGAGATGTTATCGCTCATGGACGGATTTTCAGGATACAACCAAATCCTGATTACGCCTGAAGATCAGCACAAAACCACATTCATTACACCATGGGAAACTTTCTGCTATCGAGTCATGCCTTTTGGTCTTAAAAATGCAGGCGCCACATATCAACGTGCCATGACTTACATCTTTCACGATCTCCTCCACAAAATCATGGAGGACTATGTCGATGACTTGTTTGGAAAATCTAAGCTTCGTCGCGACCATTTGACTATCCTTAAAATCATTTTCTCTCACCTTCTTTAGTATCAGGTCTATCTTAACCCCAAGAAATGTGTCTTTGGGGTCCTCTCAGGAAAGCTCTTGGGATTCATTGTTTCTTTTCGTGGCATCGAGATAGATCCTGCCAAAATCCATGCTATCCTCGAAATGCCACCTCCATCTAATCTCAAGCAACTCCGCAGCCTACAAGGAAAGCTCCAATTCATCCGCCGTTTCATTTCGCAACTTTCTGACCGTTGCCAGCCCTTTCATCACCTCCTCAAGAAAGACGTCTCCTTTAAATGGGATAAAGATTGCCAAGAGGCTTTTGACTCCCTCAAACGCTATTTGGTCTCTCCACCAGTCCTTATTCCACCAAAAGACGACCAACCCTTCTACCTCTACATCTCCGCAATCAATCATTCGTTAGGTGGCATGATCGTGCATCGAGATGAGCAACACCGTGAGCAAGCAGTCTATTACATAAGCCGAACACTTGTCGACTATGAAACTCGGTATACTCATACCGAGAAACTCTGTTTAGCATTAGTCTTTGCCACTACCAAGCTCCGTCACTATCTTCTCAATCACAAAACTTTTGTCGTCACTCACACTGATCCCCTCAAATACATGCATTCTAAACCATATCAAAACCAACGTATGGCTCGTTGGCTCATGCTTCTTGCTGAATTTGACTTAGAATTTGTCCAACAAAAATCTATCAAAGGGCAAACAATCGCTGACCAACTAGCGGATGCCACTCTTCCCGACAATCAACCTTCTCAGTGTGAGTTTCCCGATGAATCTATCGCCACTCTCTCGACTGATGACATATTCTATCAAATGACGATGTTTTTCAACGGCTCTAAATGTCAACTCGGTGGGGGTGCGGGGGTCATCCTCATTCCTTATGAAGGTGAACCCATGCCCCTGTCTTTTAAACTTGACTTTGAATGTACCAATAATATGGCCGAATACGAAGCCTTAATTTTGGGACTTCAAACCGCCCTTTCTTTAAACATCAAGACCATTAGCATCTTTGGTGACTCACAACTTGTCGTCAATCAAATCAATGGTTCATATCTTTGTAAAAATGAAATTTTACAAAGGTACAAGCATCGTGTTGACACTCTTCTAGCATCTTTCGACCATCACTTATTGCAGACTGTTCCTCGATCGACGAATAAGTTTGCTGACACTATGGCTTCCCTTGCCTCTCATATTCCTTCTTCATCATCGTCCTCATCAAGAATTTATGTCATGGTACATCGTGTGCCATTACCTTCATACATTTCCACTGACATCAATCTCGTCCACACCATAGACTCTAGTTCACAAGATGTTTGGTATAAACAACTTGAGGACTACTTGACTCATTCTCTCGTTCCTCCCAACCTCTCTAGCAATGCGCGGCGGGCTTTCATTAAGCGCACCGCTCGCTACACCATGCTAGGGGGCCTTCTCTATAAAAGAGGTTTTGACGGCCTTCTTCTTCGCTGTTTAAACTCCACTGAAGCTTCTCATGCTGTTAAATAAGCCCATGACGGGATTTGTGGCGGACACTTCAGTGGTAACTTGGTTGCCAAGCGCATCCTTCGCCTGGGTTATTATTGGCCCACTCTTCATCAAAACTGTAGCGATTATATTCGCCGTTGCATCAAGTGTCAGCTGCATGCTAACTTGCTTCATCTCCCTAGTCACGCCTTACAATTTGCTCAGGATTTCTGGCCTTTTTCACAATGGGGCTTAGATCTCATCGGCGAGATTAACCCTCATTCATCTCTTCGTCATCAATCCATCATCACTGCCACCGAGTATTTCACCAAGTGGGTGGAAGCTATCCCTCTCGTCTCCATAAAATCCGACAAGATTGTCGACTTCATCAACACCTATATCATCTGTCGTTTCGGTGTACCTCACAAAATCATCATCGACAATGGCAAGTCCTTTAAAAACAAGACCGTCCAAAAACTCTGCGATTCATTTGGCATCAAACTCAGCTTTTCTTCACCTTACTACCCACAAGCAAATGGGTAGGCCGAGGCTTCTAACAAAATCCTAACCAAAATTCTCATGAAGGTGGTCAACGACACTGGAAGGGATTGGCACGTTCAAATACCCTTCGCTTTGTGGGCCTACCGCACTAGCATCCGAACCTCTACGGGTGCTACCCCTTTCTCTCTAGTGTACGAAACAGAGGCTGTCTTACCTCTCGAAGTACAAATCCTGTCTCTTCGTATCTCACTCCATGCCATTCTTTCTAATGATGACTTTCGTCAAGATCGATTAGCTCAACTTGAGTTACTCGACGAGCGTCGTCTCGCTGCCCTCAATCATCTACATGTCTATCAAAATCGCATCAAAGGCACCTATAATAAAACTCTAAGAGAACGAGATTTCAATATCAGAGACCTCGTCCTCAAAGAAAACCAACATGTGACCAATATGGAATGGAGTAAACGAGGCAAATTTGCTCCTAATTGGCTTGGACCTTATATCATCACGCACAAGTATGGATCAGGAACTTATTGTCTATCTTCTCTTGAAGGCCGACCAGAACCTGAGCCTCTTAATGCTTTGCATCTACGACCATTCTACTGTTAGTCGAGTACGCATCCACTTGACATTTACCTTGAGCTCGTCCCTTGAGCAATCCTTGTCCTTTTAATCATTAATTTATTTCACCCTTTTTCCCTTAACAAAATCCTCTACAACCCTTTTATGATGCACGGATGCTTCGTCCTAATAAAAGGGAGTCCTTGACCTTCTATAAGTCTTGTCCATGACTCAATATTCTATCAAAACTAAATCAAGATGTCAAAATATCCAAAGTCACAAAATCAAATAAAAAAGTAGACTGCTCCCTTGAAGGACAGTTGCACTATCATTGCTGTAGCTAATAGACTGCTCCCTTGAATGACAGCTATTCAAAAGCCCTTAAATCTATAAAGCAAAGTATAGACCACTCCCTTGAAGGATGGCTATGACTAAATCTTGCTACAAGCAGCACTTGTTCCGAAGCTTCCCGCATCGATTAGCTTCATAAATGACCACCAAACAAATGACATCTTTATGTGGACTTCCCGCATTGATCAGTCCGCTCTTAAAAAAAAAAAAAAGGGGTCATGGACTTGACTTATTGTTGTCTCAGGGTCTCCTATAAAAAAGGGAAAAGTTATCCATACTCTAAAAATAGGTTACCCTTTTCCTCCTATCCTATCACCTACTCAAGGGACTTCGAGCTCACTTTAATGTCAAAGGGGATTCGATTACCGCTCTAACATAACTATGGTCAATGACACAATGCATAAATGGGGCTCTTGGTTCTAACAACCCCTGTCTATGTTGCCTTTTTGGTCCTTGTCAATAAAAGGGCACTTATGCCTTTTTTACTTTCTGCCTATACTTTGGTCACATTCACTCACATCATTTGTCAAAACGACTTAATCTAACTCTTTTCAAACCATCCACATAGCCTAATCATTATGGTTTCCATTGACATCAAACATATGGAAACTATCGACCTGACCCAATTTATGTTAAGCATAAACCAATACTTGATGAAACATAAGTAGACCTCAATTCATTCTTAACAAACATCCATCACGAATATAGATAGTTGGTAGGGATGAAAAACCCCGACCGCTGTTATAGAATACACCATTTGGAAAAGACTGTAGCATCATCTTCTCCTTATCATTTCAAGTATGTACCCTTACACATATGGGAAATGCTATATCACTCTCATGACCAATCATCCACCACTTCAATATTTTTCCTCCCTTCTTAGGAGAACTACATTGGCCTGAGGCCCTAACGACAAGGGCTATGTAGGCAGCACTCAGTTGACATGGGGTCTTCTGGGGTTAGCTCGGCCATTTTCTTCGTCACTTTCTTCCATCTCCTTCTCTCGTCACCTGTCAATCACAGCATAGTCAATCACATATTCACATAATCATTAGTATACTCTCATTATTCATTATCACAACATAAGTCATTAGTCATAAATTTTATCCATCATAACTCATTAAATATTCTCATCATATAATCCACAAGTTAAACATTCAATATCACATCTATCATCATCTTATCTAAAGTCATCATCATATAACCATTTCATAAACATTGTCATCATCACATTCATTTTCATCAAGCATCATCATCATAAAACATCATCGCATTAATCATTAGCATCATCATAACATAATCATCATAATCATCATAAATATCACATCAAAACATGCATCATGAAACACATGAAAAATGCTGTAAACATTTAACATCTATAACATCTCCATAACACATCAATAGCCAAAATCTCATCATATATATATTAAAAATAAGTTTTATACAAAAAGACACAATCTATGTCTGTCTCTCTCTCTCATCATACATCTCTCATCTTCGGCTCACAGGCCGGTATATACATCAAAAATAATACAACTCTAGGGCTGCCCTCAAGGCTGTGGCTGTGGTGGTGGTGGCAGTGGCCGAGAAGAGGCTGTATCCTCTCCTCCCTCTGATCTCTGCCGTCTGCGCGACCCTAAAGCCGTCGCTCGTGACATCGATCTCTGTCAGTTCTGCTCAGCCCTCATCTCTGAGTATCGTTGTATCTGAGGAAAACCCCTGATGGCCCTCTCATAATACGCGATCTCGTCCAGCGCATCAGTGTATCTAACCATAAATACAGTCTGCGATGGACCCATCTGCCCTGCTCCTGTGGCCTGTCCTGACCCCTGTGGCTGTGGCTGACCTCGGTGCACTGATACTGATGGTCCTGCCCCCTGTGAAAATGACGGCTGCTGCAATGGGCCCTGCCCTCCAAAACTTTGCCCTGCCACTGCCTTTGCTTGGGTTTCCACCAGCTGTCCCTATAATAGAGCGATCTGCCCTGTCAGTGCTGCTACCTGACCTGTCATCTCTGTCAGCTGCCCTATAACCCCTACCAGCTGCCCCGGCAAAACTGAGACCTGAACCTGAGCCACGTCTCTCTCCTCCCGTGCAGTGTCCCTCTCCTTGTGGGCTGTATCCCGCTCCCTCGTGAGAGCCTGTAGATCTGGCTGGGGACCCACCTGTATGCCTCGATACTACCCTTCCCACCATGCCGTGTAGGCCTCTGTGCACCCTGGGTCGGCTATTCCAGGTCCTGCCAGAAACTCCTCAAAATCAGGCTCCTCTGTCTCCTCTGGCAATGGGAGCGACGCCTCTATGTCATCCCGCCTATACTGTGGAAAAGCGGGAGGCACATCCTGTAGCAGCCCATACTAGCACCGCACTCTCTCTGCAGGGATCCTCTCGAGCTCACCGGCTCATCTGCCTCTGATCCATCGCCTGCTTTGAACACCAACCAGCTGCTCTCCCTGGTCTCTGAATGTTGGATAGACCAAGTATGGTCTCCAGACGATGTCTACAGGAATCAGGGCCTCCAGTACCCCTTTGTAGTGGTCAATGTCCCTGACCACTCCATCCACCAGTGTCTGCGCCATAACCTCGTGCCATCGCCTGAATCCAACTCTGAAGCCGGCCTGAATCGCCACTGGAAGGCCAAGAGGTCATGTGACCACTATATGCTCATAGGCCCAACAATGTAGCAGGTGGCCCACACATAGACTATACTGCCACCGCCGGCTGATACCCCACAGATCTCTGTATACTTGGGCCAAAAACACTGGTGCCCAAGCAAACACTGTCCACTACTCTATCATCTCGAGCAAAACTCTGGTCATAGCAACCGGAAACCTGCCTCCCTCTGCATCTAGCAACGCATACACTGTGATGCCAATCATCATCAAAATGGCCAGCCGATGTGCATCCTCATCTGCTGCGTACAACGGCTCATATGCAAAACTCGCTGAGTGGTAACTCATCTCCACGGCATGCTCTCAAAATAGTGTAACCATATGGATGTCATGCGCCTCTCTCGAGCACGCATACAAGTCTGCTCCGTGCACGGGTAGCCGCAAAATCTGGTACACGTCCTCAACCATGACCGTCATCTCGCCCGTAGGCAGGTGGAAGGTGTTGGTGGCATGGTTCCACCGCTCGATCAAAGCCACCATGAGGCTCACATCCCTCACCACTCTGCAGTAGCGTCTCAGCCCGCCTAGTCTGACTACGCTCATCTGCGCCCACTCCTCGACAGACATGCCTCTGCGCATCCGTGTCAACAAGGTCGGGAGGCGATCCCACAGCATTAGGGTCTGCCTCGCCTGCATCCATCCATAGACACTTTCATGTTAATATTGTTCTTAATTTTCCTATTTTACCAACTATTCTAACTATCTAAGCCTACCCCGACACCCGAAAAGCCCTTGGCGTAGCTTCGACCTCTCGACATGACCATTTTTTAGAACTATTTTTGACCAGGTAGCCACTGACATCGGTTAGCTTGCCGGCGACGACACTTACCTAACCGACGTCGATCACTTAGTGACCGACGTCGGTAGGTCAGTGACCGACGCTGGTAGCTGGTCGGCCGATGCCGGCGGGGTCGCCGACGTCGGCGACTGGGTCGGCCCTAGGGCCAAACGGGGCGAGCCCTAATTTTTAGGGCTTCCCCAATTTAACCCCCTACACCCCCCAAAACCCTCCTAAGCAACTCCTAAGCTCTCCTAGACAACCTACCCACCTTCCTAGCTACCATCCCCCTTACTTTATGTCTAAAACAACAAAAATTTTAAAAAACAAATTCAAAACCAAATTGAATCAAATTGAGGTTCAAAGACTCTCCTACCTCGTCCCGACGTTGCCGGCGTGGTGGCACGATGGGTGCCGCTAGTGGTGGACCTCCCACGGGTCCTCTACTCCCCTCTGCCATCTCTTTTGTCCCAATGGCTCTGCACGCTCCTGCTGGCCCACACGCATCCATGCAGCGTCCAATCGAATCTTTCTCTTCACCAATGATCCTCTGCCACCTCGCACAGCTCCTCGGTCAACTCTGAGTCACTTTCACTAACCCAAACCCAGAGCTCACTTTTTCTCTTTGACAAATGTCACAAATGACTTTTGATGGGCCGCCAATCCAGTTTTGTCAGATTTGGCAGGCCACCTACGTCGGCATCTGCGTGCCCTGATACGCCGACGTCGGCCTATTTCCGCCGACGTCGGTCTCTTTTGGACACCGACATCGGTTATCTAACCGACATCGGTGACATTAAAAACTTCAAACCTTTTCAAAATGACCAAAATCATGTACCTAATCAAGTCAAGTCCTTCAGACCATGTCATTTTGGCACCTTCGGGCACATTTAGATCACTTTTTGCATCCATCCATCGACCACCAGACATTGGAGATCATGCCTATCTCCTAAAACCGCGACCTCTTCCAAAGCGTTTGCCTTGGTTGCTTTTGCCTGTATGATACCTCACGATTGCTTAGCAAAATTGTGCGCACACTTTTGACCTTCATAAGTATACGATCGCAAGCCAGTTGATCCGCATTACTTGTGACTTTTTTATGTTTTCGGGAGCACTTCCTAAGCCTGAGATACCTGGAACACGATGACCATTAGAGCTTCAGCCTCAATAAAATAACCCGATCAGCTACGACTAATGCTGGGGCCCGATTCTTTTAATTTTGGCACTCCTCGACCTTTGACTTGCGACAATTTGACCTGATCATCTTCGTGAAGTGATGTACACGCAATCACAACTTTTGCAGTGTTCTCATTCTATCTTTCCTCTTTTCTCATCCACTTTCTGTCAAATCCGCACCCAATTCCAGGTTTCCTTCTCTCGACTCCTGCTTTGAGGGGGGATACCTCATCCATAATCGGGACAACCAACTCTCGCATATTCTTGTCTACGAAATCAACCGTATCCCATACTTGGGGCAACAGACTCCTATTTTTGTCTTGCAGTTCGTTTAGAACAACCAACAAGACAAAAAGGGGCAAATGTAGACACCTAAAAAGTGTCTAACCCTTGGTCACTTTCCTCCTTAGTCCATTCCTAACCCATTCCTAACAATTTCTAATTTAAAATAATTAATTTATTTTGAATTAACCTCCCTCCTTGGACACATCACCCATGACACCTCGCCTGGGACACCTCGCCTTGGATTAATTCCTATCCTATGACTCACTCAAGATCTATTCCTAATTCTTCTAACCACCTAACAAACTCTCGTGCGTATTTAGCCCAACCCTCGACATTCTCCAACGGATAGGGCACTTGGCGGATGAAAAATGGGCTTGGTGGCTCTTTTTACCCATTCTAACCCCGCCGACGTCGGCCAAGTGTCGACCGACGCCGGCGGAATCGCCGACGTTGGTTATACTTAACCAATTTTTCAAACTCTTTGGAGGATCCGAATCAGAAATAAAAAAAAAATCTCTGAAAGTGAATCAAAAATCCTAATCTTGGACTATCCGTCAATTTGCAAAATCTCTTAGTCAAGCCTCTCACTTTCTCTCTCAGGTGCAACAACTGTTTTAGGTTCTCCATCAGCAACAGGTTCTCCATACAAGCTACATCAACAGCAGGTATGGGAATCATCAGTACCACATCTTCCACAAGGCACAGGTAAGTATACTGTCTGTGTTTTTATTCTCTTTTCAGTTATTTCTTTCAAGCAATATCTCCCTAGACTAGACTGTTAATCAACCCAGACCCGAATCTTGATTTGTCCACCTCCCTATTTCTCCCGTCCTCTCTCGGATCATACATTCTGCCCATTTAACCCGACTCTCAGACTCAGACCCCAGACCATTCAACCAAGCCCAAAACTTTGTCAACAGACCAAAACCCTGATCAGACTCTGTCCACAGACTATTCAAATAAACCGAGACCCTGACCAAACTCTGTTCAAAAACCACAGAGTTAACCAGACTTCGTCTAAAGACCTTTGCCCTGACCGACGCCAGTCACTACCCCAATCGACGTCGGCATATTAACCGACGTCGGCACCTTGACCAACCGACGCCGGTAGGCTTACCGACGCCGACGACTGTTATCAATTCGACAGTTTCTCTCAAGTAAGTCTTTACTTCTCTTTTTCATTCCATTTCTTTATCATTTCGGTTCTTCATTATTCAGCTATTTATCAGACATTTCTTTCTGTTGATTAGTGGGTTTATATCCCTTAAGGAAGTTTTCATACTTCTGAGATCAAGCTTTCGCTTGACAACCCACCATCTGTCCATTTAACGCCTTCTTTTGTCCAAGCTTCTTTTCTTTACAGGTGTCATTCCTCCACAGCCAAAGAGGAGTACTCACAGCGTCTGGATTATGGTGCGCAGACTATATCCAGATACACAAGCCTTGACCATTCTTTTTTTAGTTTCTTAATCCTTTGAAATTGAAAACAAAATTTGAATAGAAACATTCTGGGACGCCCGGTGGGACCCCTTTAGGGCCTTCTTTGGGTTCCCTTTCCTTCTTTGTTCATTTAGGTGCATTAGGCTTCTTCCTCTTCATCTCAATTTTCTTTTCTAAAAAAATTAAAAAAAAAAAAAAACATCATAAGCAGGAAATAAAAAGAACTCTTTCTTACTTTTTCTTGCATTTCTAGACTAGTAAGAAAATCATTTTCTTCAACCCTTTCTCCAACTTGTCTTCATTCTAATTCAATATTTCAATTTTGGGGCTTTAAAACTTACTGCATTTTATTTCTTGCTTTCTTGCATCTTTCTAGTCCACACTTAGTAATTAGTCAAACGCATATTGAATAAACCGTAGATCACTTGATGTTACACTACCAGACCATGTGCACTCAATAAAACATAAAACCCACTTGAGACAAGGCCCGACTGGGATTTCATCACCCAACGGACAACCTTACCCAACCCGGCAATCCTACTTGGATTTCACCACCAAGGGGAAAGCCAACTCTGTTCTCTGGCAGAGTCTAAACTATAGTGAAAGTATACTTTGGCTAAGCGAAACCAGCTAACCACTGGAATCGTGAAGTGAGGGGAGCTTGCTCCTTAGCACCAAGCCTATACGGAAGCTAATACAGATTTTTGAGCGCCTTAACATACCTGAAACCATCTTTAGATTGCCTATTCTAGGACCCTTCTTATAGCCAACTTCCTCAAACATTATATTAAGGCATAAGCCACATGATCTTAATAAAATTGTTTCTAGGGATTTAACGCTAGGATTTGTCTGTCATCACCATATTTTCTATTTTTATCTGTCTTTTTTGAGCTGGTAAGGACGTCTTCTCTATTTCCATTTCCAAAAACTTTTTTTCTGAGTTTCTAGAAAACACAGTAATCGACATCAGTCCTGTAACCGACGTCGGCAACTTTTCTGAACCGGCATTGGTCATCTGACCGACATCGGCAGTCTTCTTCACCGACATCAGTTTTTATACCGACGTCGGTCTCTGTCTATTTTCTTTTTCCAAAAAAAAAATAGCAAGCTTAAAATCCAACTTTCTGACTGTCTAAACATCCATTCTGGGTTTTTGAAACTGACAGAACACAGTTTTCTGAAACCTGACCCTTTCTTGCCTTGAATGGTTTTGACACGCAATCAAACCAAGGCCCTTCTTGACCATGCTAGCCAACAACCGCTTCCACCTTCACCATCTATAACTAGTCCTATAATGGAGTTCAACTCGGAGACTGAAAGAACTCCAACTCGCCCAACCCCGCATCAAACTCCTATCGTCCCAGAAGGGGACCAAGACTTTGCACGATTCTTGGACCTTAACGTCAAAGCCTTACAACACTATCTCGCGAATAGCCAAACGCGAGACTCCCTAGGCAACCCAATCTATGGGATGCCGACTTCCTTAGTTGACACAAGAATCACATCAACCGCACCTACCATTCAACCATTAGACAACACCTCCACCAATAACCCAACCGTGTCTTACCTTCAAAACGTAACCTCTCCATCTAAACCTACCTCCATGGGAGTTCTGATACTCCCTCAACCTCAAGTCACTCAACCAAACCCCACACCTTTCCAAAACCTTCTAGTCTCTATTCCCCCTACTCTTGCACCAATAAATACAAGAGTAACCGTTTACCTGTCAACAAGCGTAGCCACGCCTCAACCATCCTTGACGGCTCCTATCCAACTTGTGCCTACCAACTCCATAACACAAGTACCCTTGGCCCTAACTTTTGCTCCCATAACCAGCTATCCATATGTTGCGTCTATGCAACCATCCACGTCATACGCCCCTCCAAATATCTTTCAAGCGCCTTATAATCTAGGGGGCGCTCCACCCACCAATCCGTCAGCAGATATAATCAAAATGCTGATGGATAAAATGTCTAGCTTAGAGACTTCCGTTTTCAGCTCACGCAATGCTCTCTCATACGAGCAAATTTGCAATGAGCCTATTCATCCTTCCGTTCCCATTAGACCATACCCCAGCCAGTGGGAGCTTCCCAAATTTTCTCGCTTTCAAAGCAAGGAAGACCCACAGCAACACTTACGGGCATTTAGACATGCCTATTACTTTATCATCCATGACGACGCATTGCTCTTGCGCACATTTCCTATGTCCCTTTTTGGCACTGCACTCGACTGGTACAGCTCCATTGCCACCCATTCCCTCTTCTCATTTACACAATTGGCCCAGCTTTTTCTTGACCATTTCTCCATTAATATCACCAAAAAGGTTTCGATCACAGACCTTTACACTATCCACCAATTTGATGATGAATCAGTAGCTGATTTCATTGCTCGTTGGAGAGGCCTTATCAATCAGCTCTCCTTTTCCTTACCTCAAACTGAACTTATTAAACTATTCTCCCGAGCTTGCGCCAAACACATTTCTTCCACTTTAAGGGTTCAGACCTTCCGTACCTTTGACGAAGCCTTCACGATGGCTTGTAAACTTGAATTACATGCCATCGAGGAGAACAAAGTCAAGTTGCGAAGCAAAAACCCCAACTCCAAGACTAATGACTCTTCTTCTTCTAAGCCTTCATCGTCAAATCCTAAGTCTAAAACTTCAGCTAACGCTGTGGCCGTTAGACCTTCATCCTCTTCATCTAATCAACTTGAGCCATCAACATCTCAGAGCGCCACCCGTCAATTCCAGCAAAGATACGTGCAAAGACAATATACTCCTCTTGGAGAATCTTACGCGTCTATACTGGAAAAGCTTGTTAAACAGGGGATTCTCAACCTTCCCCAAATTCGACCACCACCACAATTTGATCCCTTACGCGCCATCCCTGCGTGGTATAGGGAAAATGACTTCTGTAATTTCCACCGTGTCAAAGGTCATGATACGGGAAACTACAAAACTTTCAAAAACATAGTCCAGGATATGCTTGAAAAGGGAGAGCTCATTCTAGATAATCCCAATGCACCTCCAAACCAGGGCATCGACATATTTAAGCAACCTTTCCCCAACCATCCACCAACCCAAAATAATATCCAGACCTTAATTGACAACACGCATGAACACGATATTCAAACGGTCAATACGGTCTCACCTTTCATCCCCAATCAATCTCAAGAGGTTAACCCATCTACCAGTCCATCACGTGTGGACGAACCTCTTTCTCCGGTCAGTTCTCCATCAACCTCTCTCATCTTGGAGGACACCTCAACCTTACCGGCACCACCGGTCTCACCATCCTCTTTTCTTCTGCCTATGGAGGACCTGACCTTACCTACTCCTCGACCACAAGTGGAGGGCACCATAATTCCTACCCTTTATCCACTTGAGGAGTCACACTCTCACGTTCCTTCTCCACCAAGAGAAGACCCTGACTCTCCATCTTCCTCAACCAATGATAATCCAATTATAACTCCCACACACTTTGGGTTCGAAACTATTACCACACCTAACACATCTTCTCCAGGATCTGAACCTCATCCAACATCCTCCCAACCATTTTTCCGACTAGTGGAGAAATTAGAACTTCTCCCTTCAAGGAAAGTGGAACATCAGTGATTGTGGGAACATCTTAAAGTTCTTAAACATTCTCGTGCCCTTTCATCTCATGCTGCCAATCCTCCCAAGGCGGAATCGTCCAAGACTCCAAACAAAGACCAAACCCCCACTTCTAAACCCGCATCTACCCAATCCAAAACAATCAAGCCACTTGGCATTCACCCTCTCTCTACCCTCACTCACCCGCAAGTGAAGGTGGACTTGAACAAAACCTCGACCAAAAGTAGTCTTCCAACCAAGTCAAAGAAGACTGCCCGACCATAGAAGCGAACCCCTCCTCCACCCTCAACTTTTCCCTCCATCTTGGGTCCTCATCCTTCTACCCTACTCGGCGTGCTTCCTACTCCGACTCTTAACCAACACAAATTGCCTCCATTACTTCCTTCGCCAACAACAAGTCAACTCCTTCTCAAAAATTTGGCACCACTCACAAAGAAAGTGCCGTCTTCACCTGTCAGAGTACCACCAACCCAAAAGGTGGTACGAAAACCTTCTTCAGCATCCCCAAAGCAGAAGTCACCAGCGCATCATGCATCAACAAGCGCGGACCCCTTAGAAGGTTCATACGCTTTGATATTATGCCAACTTTTACAAACTTCTAGCATTACCCTTCCTTCCATCAAGCCATTCCAACCTCTCGGGTCAAAACTGTCTTGGTTCGATGATACAAAGATTTGTTTATACCATCGCACACCAGGACACGATACCGAGACTTGTTGTGCTCTCAACGCAGTCGTTCGCCACTATATGGAGAAAGACACTCTTCTCCTTGAGGACACTCTTGACCAACCCTCGACACCTTCCCATCCAACCTCATCAACCATATCAACATCTCACCAATAGACCATAACCCCTTCTTCACCTACTATCTTCGAAATCAATGCCATTCATGTAACCACTAGGTCACAGAAGGACAAGGCGAAAGAAAAAGCCGCTATTCCTTGGACCTATCATTTTGTCCAAGCACCTCAACCACCAAAACCCAAGATTTCCATCTTAGGTGCGTCCCAACCCACTTCTTCAGAGGCAATCACAAAATCTATGATAAAACAACTTCACCAAACGCCTGTGAAGATGACCCTATATGACCTTATTCAAAGCTCCCCCCAACATCGCCAAGCTCTAATCAAAGCCCTACAGGTAGCTGAGATTCAACCTGAAGACCCTCAACCACTTGCTGCCTTAGTCCATTCTTTATCCCCCGTCGCCTCCATCACTTTCAGTAATTCTGAGATTCCTACCTCTACCGAGGAAGATCAGGATGCCGCCCTTTTCATCACAGCCTACGTTGATCGAACCCGTATTAAACGAGTTATGATTGATGGGGGCGCTAGCATTAATATCATTTCCTCTCACGCCTTTGACCAATTGGCCCTTCCAAAGAATTGCGTATCAAAAATTGACACAATCCTTAGATCATTTAATGACACAACCGCTAACACTATCGGCACTGTTGTCCTCCACATCCACATCGATCCACGCACAATCTCGGAGCTCTTCTACATCATCGAGGGAGAATTCCAATACAACATCCTTCTAGGGTGACCTTGGATCCGTGCCATGGCTTGCGTCCCTTCAACACTTCACCGTTGTGTCAAATTTGAACACGACAAACAAGTTCATGTCATTCCCGCCGACCCATCCCCATTCAAGACTTGTAACACGACCTATAGCCCAAACAACGTTCTTATCCCACTTAAGGCATCAACCCAAACATCGCCTCCATCCGTAGAAGCGTCAACTATTACAAAAACAGCGGTTGCCACCACATCATCTTCTCAATTACCAACCAAGGACCCCATGGACGACATCTTCCAAAGACTTTCACTAGGAGAATATCGTCTCCTTACTCTAGACATGTTTCAAACTCCTCAAGAGTATGGACAACTTCATCAAAACCCAAACTATGACTGTCGGATCGGAATGGTCATTCCTTATGGTCCTCCTAGCCTACGAACCAATCTCGTCTATGGGGGGCTGGGTCAAGCTCCTACTGAATCAAATCCTTCTTCCTCGCCTCAAATCTTCACATTCGATTTCTCCTTTCTTAGCAATCCCACCTTTGCACATACCTATCTTTATAGGTGTGCATGGAAGGGTTTCGGCTTTGGACGTTACGAACAAGGCTCCCATCAGCCTGTTGAAACACCCAATGACGACAATGCAAAGAAACGGTATGGACTGGGTTTCCAAGAACCCACTGAGGCTTCCACAAACCTTTCCCCTGAACTAAACATCGACCAATTTCTTCTAGACTCGCCTATTCTCCCATCCTCACCTACGGAGTCGGTGGTTTCCATCCCTCATAGTTTTTTTTTGCATAAACACCATCCGCTTAGAACCCCTAACCTATCAGCTCAACGGGGTTCCCAAGTCTCTCCCTCTCATTTATCCCAGCATGATAGATGATGAATCGGCAACCATCAACACAGTCCACTGCATAGATGATGACGCCATTCTTACTTATATGGGTGCCGACGATTCTTTCATTCAGCGCTCCCTCCCTTCTGAAACAAAGGTTATGTTAAATGAATCAACCATCGACATTAACCTTTCATCTTCTAATGTTCCTCAAGTCTTAAAAATTGGTCAGTCTTTAAACACTCAAGAGCAGGCCGACTATACCACATTTCTCTCAGATAATCGCCGAGCCTTTGCCTGGACCTACGCCGACATGCCTGGCATCGACCCTAACATTGCCACTCATAACATTGTCACAAACCAAGAGGTTAATCCTGTTAGGCAAAAGCTTCACAAAATGCATCATCGTGTTGCGCTTCTTGTCAAAGAAGAGCTTCAGCACCTTCTTTCAGTCTCCTTCATCCAACCCATCGATTATCCACAGTGGGTCTCTAACATCATTCCTGTCACCAAAGCGACTGGGGGGATCCAGATCTGCACAGACTATAGTGACCTTAACTTAGCTTGTCCCAAAGACAACTTTCCTCTCTCAAACATTGACCAACTTGTTGATCTTATGGCTGGCCATGAGATGTTATCGCTCATGGACGGATTTTCAGGATACAACCAAATCCTGATTGCGCTCGAAGATCAACACAAAACCACCTTCATTACACCATGGGGAACTTTCTACTATCGAGTCATGCCCTTTGGTCTGAAAAATGTAGGCTCCACATATCAGCGTGCCATGACTTACATCTTTCATGATCTCCTCCACAAAATCATGGAGGACTATGTCGATGACCTGCTTGGCAAATCTAAGCTTCGTCGCGACCATTTGACTATCCTTAAAATCATTTTCTCTCACCTTCTTCAGTATCAGGTCCATCTTAACCCCAAGAAATGTGTCTTTGGAGTCCTCTCAGGAAAGCTCCTGGGATTCATTGTTTCTTTTCGTGGCATCGAGATAGATCTTGCCAAAATCTGCGCTATCCTCGAAATGCCACCTCCATCTAATCTCAAGCAACTCCGCAGCCTACAAGGAAAGCTCCAATCCATCCGCCGTTTCATTTTGCAACTTTCTGACCGTTGCCAGCCCTTTCACACCTCCTCAAGAAGGACGTCTCTTTTAAATGGGATAAAGATTGCCAAGAGGCTTTTGACGCCCTCAAACGCTATTTGGTCTCTCCACCAGTCCTTATTCCACCAAAAGACGACCAACCCTTCTACCTCTACATCTCCGTAACCAATCATTCGTTAGGTGCCATGATCGCGCATCGAGACGAGCAACACCATGAGCAAGCAGTCTATTACATAAGCCGAACACTTGTCGACTATGAAGCTCGATATGCTCATACCGAGAAACTCTGTTTAGCATTAGTCTTTGCCACTACCAAGCTCCGTCACTATCTTCTCAATCACAAAACTTTTGTCGTCACTCACACTGATCCCCTCAAATACATGCATTCTAAACCATATCAAAACCAGCGTATGGCTCGTTGGCTCATGCTTCTTGCTAAATTTGACTTAGAATTTGTCCAGCAAAAATCTATCAAAGGGGAAACAATCGCTGACCAACTAGCGGATGCCCCTCTTCCTGACAATCAACCTTCTCAGTGCGAGTTTCCCGATGAATCTATCGCCACTCTCTCGACTGATGACACATTCTATCAAATGACGATGTTTTTCGACGGCTCTAAATTTCAACTCGGTGGGGGTGCGGGGGTCATCCTCATTCCTTATGAAGGTGAACCCATGCCCCTGTCTTTTAAACTTGACTTTGAATGTACCAATAATATGGCCGAATACGAAGCCTTAATTTTGGGACTTCAAACCGCCCTTTCTTTAAACATCAAGACCATTAGCATCTTTGGTGACTCACAACTTGTCGTCAATCAAATCAATGGTTCATATCTTTGTAAAAATGAAATTTTACAAAGGTACAAGCACCGTGTTGACACTCTTCTAGCATCTTTCAACCATCACTTATTGCAGACTGTTCCTCGATCGACGAATAAGTTTGCTGACACTATGGCTTCCCTTGCCTCTCATATTCCTTCTTCATTATCGTCCTCATCAAGAATTTATGTCATGGTACATCGTGTGCCATTACCTTCATACATTTCCACTGACATCAATCTCGTCCACACCATAGACTCTAGTTCACAAGATGTTTGGTATAAACAACTTGAAGACTACTTGACTCATTCTCTCGTTCCTCCCAACCTCTCTAGCAATGCGCGGCAGGCTTTCATTAAGCGCACCGCTCGCTACACCATGCTAGGGGGCCTTCTCTATAAAAGAGGTTTTGACGGCCTTCTTCTTCGCTGTTTAAACTCCACTGAAGCTTCTCATGCTGTTAAACAAGCCCATGACGGGATTTATGGTGGACACTTCAGTGGTAACTCGGTTGCCAAGCGCATCCTTCACCTGGGTTATTATTGGCCCACTCTTCATCAAGACTGTAGCGATTATGTTCGGCGTTGCATCAAGTGTCAGCAGCATGCTAACTTGCTTCATCTCCCTAGTCACGCCTTACAAGTTGCTCAGGATTTCTGGCCTTTTTCACAATGGGGCTTAGATCTCATCGGTGAGATTAACCCTCATTCATCTCTTCGTCATCAATCCATCATCACTGCCACCGAGTATTTCACCAAGTGGGTGGAAGCTATCCCTCTCGTCTCCACAAAAGCCGACAAGATTGTCGACTTCATCAACACCCATATCATCTGTCGTTTTGGTGTACCTCACAAAATCATCACCGACAATGGCAAGTCCTTTAAAAACAAGACCGTCCAAAAACTCTGCGATTCATTTGGCATCAAACTCAGCTTTTCTTCGCCTTACTGCCCACAAGCAAATGGGCAGGCCAAGGCTTCTAACAAAATCCTAACCAAAATTCTCATGAAGGTGGTCAACGACACTGGAAGGGATTGGCACGTTCAAATACCCTTCGCTTTGTGGGCCTACCGCACTAGCATCCAAACCTCTACGGGTGCTACCCCTTTCTCTCTAGTGTACGGAACAGAGGCTGTCTTATCTCTCGAAGTATAGATCCTGTCTCTTCGTATTTCACTCCATGACATTCTTTCTAATGATGAATTTCGTCAAGATCGATTAGCTCAACTTGAGTTACTCGACGAGCGTCGTCTCGCTGCCCTCAATCATCTACATGTCTATCAAAATCGCATCAAACGCGCCTATAATAAAACTCCTAGAGAACGAGATTTCAATATCAGAGACCTCGTCCTCAAAGAAAACCAACATGTGACCAATATGGAACGAGGTAAATGAGGCAAATTTGCTCCTAATTGGCTTGGACCTTATATCATCACGCACAAGTATGGATCAGGAACTTATTGTCTATCTTCTCTTGAAGGCCGACCAGAACCTGAGCCTCTTAATGCTTTGCATCTACGACCATTCTACTGTTAGTCGAGTACGCATCCACTTGACATTTACCTTGAGCTCGTCCCTTGAGCAATCCTTGTCCTTTTAATCATTAATTTATTTCACCCTTTTTCCCTTAACAAAATCCTCTACAACCCTTTTATGATGCACGGATGCTTCGTCCTAATAAAAGGGAGTCCTTGACCTTCTATAAGTCTTGTCCATGACTCAATATTCTATCAAAACTAAATCAAGATGTCAAAATATCCAAAGTCACAAAATCAAATAAAAAAGTAGACTGCTCCCTTGAAGGACAGTTGCACTATCATTGCTGTAGCTAATAGACTGCTCCCTTGAATGACAGCTATTCAAAAGCCCTTAAATCTATAAAGCAAAGTATAGACCACTCCCTTGAAGGATGGCTATGACTAAATCTTACTACAAGCAGCACTTGTTTCGAAGCTTCCCGCATCGATTAGCTTCATAAATGACCACCAAACAAATGACATCTTTATGTGGACTTCCCGCATTGATCAGTCCGCTCTTAAATTTCAAAAAAAAAAAAAAAAAAAAAAAAAAAAAAAAAACGGGTGATGGACTTGACTTATTGTTGTCTCAGGTCTCCTATAAAAAAGGGCAAAGTTATCCATACTCTAAAAATGGGTTACCCTTTTCCTCCTATCCTATCACCTACTCAAGGGACTTCGAGCTCACTTTAATGTCAAAGGGGATTCGATTACCGCTCTAACATAACTATGGTCAATGACACAACGCATAAATGGGGCTCTTGGTTCTAACAACCCCTGTCTATGTTGCCTTTTTGGTCTTTGTCAATAAAAGGGCACTTATGCCTTTTTTACTTTCTGCCTATACTTTGGTCACATTCACTCACATCATTTGTCAAAATGACTTAATCTGACTCTTTTCAAACCATCCACATAGCCTAATCATTATGGTTTCCATTGACATCAAACATATGGAAACTATCGACCTAACCCAATTTATGTTAAGCATAAACCAATACTTGATGAAACATAAATAGACCTCAATTCATTCTTAGCAAACATCCATCACGAATATGGATAGTTGATAGGGATGAAAAACCCCGACCACTGTTACAGAATACACCATTTGGAAAAGACTGTAGCATCATCTTCTCCTTATCATTTCAAGCATGTACCCTTACACATATGGGAAATGCTATATCACTCTCATGACCAATCATCCACCACTTCAATCTTTTTCCTCCCTTCTTGGGAGAACTACATTGGCCTGAGGCCCTAACGACAAGGGCTATGTAGGCAGCACTCAGTTGACATGGGGTCTTCTGGGGTTAGCTCGGCCATTTTCTTCGTCACTTTCTTCCATCTCCTTCTCTCATCACCTGTCAATCACAGCACAGTCAATCACATATTCACATAATCATTAGTATACTCTCATTATTCATTATCACAACATAAGTCATTAGTCATAAATTTTATCCATCATAACTCATTAAATATTCTCATCATATAATCCACAAGTTAAACATTCAATATCACATCTATCATCATCTAATCTAAAGTCATCATCATATAACCATTTCATAAACATTGTCATCATCACATTCATTTTCATCAAGCATCATCATCATAAAACATCATCGCATTAATCATTAGCATCATCATAACATAATCATCATAATCATCATAAATATCACATCAAAACATGCATCATGAAACACATGAAAAATGCTGTAAACATTTAACATCTATAACATCTCCATAACACATCAATAGCCAAAATCTCATCATATATATATATCAAAAATAAGTTTTATACAAAAAGACACAATCTGTGTCTGTCTCTCTCTCTCATCATACATCTCTCATCTTCGGCTCGTAGGCCGGTATATACATCAAAAATAATACAACTCTAGGGCTGCCCTCAAGGCTATGGCTGTGGTGGTGGTGGCGATGGCCGAGAAGAGGCTGTATCCTCTCCTCCCTCTGATCTCTGCCGTCTGCGCCACCCTGAAGCCGTCGCTCGTGACATCGATCTCTTTCAGCTCCGCTTAGCCCTCATCTCTGAGTATCGCTGTATCTGAGGGAACCCCCTGATGGCCCTCTCATAATACGTGATCTCGTCCAACGCATCAGTGTATCTAACCATAGATACAGTCTGCGGTGGACCCATCTGCCCTGCTCCTGTGGCCTGTCCTGACCCCTGTGGCTGTGGCTGACCTCGGTGCACTGATACTGATGGTCCTGCCCCCTGTGAAAATGACGACTGCTGCAATGGGCTCTACCCTCCAAAACTTTGCCTTGCCACTGCCTGTGCCTGGGATGCCGCCAGCTATCCCTATAATAGAGCGATCTACCCTGTCGGTGCTGCTACTTGACCTGCCATCTCTGTCAGCTACCCTGTAACCCCTGCCAGCTACCCCTACAAAATTGAGATCTCAGCCTGAGCCGCGTCTCTCTCCTCCTGTGTAGTGTCCCTCTCCTCACAGGCTGTATCCCACTCTCTCGTGATAGCTTGTAGATCTGGCTGGGGACCCACCTGTATGCCTCGATACTGCCCTTCCCACCATGCCGTGTAGGCCTCTGTGCACCCTGGGTCGGCTATTCCAAGTCCTACCAGCAACTCCTCAAAATTAGGCTCCTCTGTCTCCTTTGGCAATGGGAGCGGTGCCTCTATGTCATCCTGCCTGTACTGTGGAAAAGCGGGAGGCACATCCTGTAGCAGCCCGTACTGGCACCGCACTCTCTCTGCAGGGATCCTCTCGAGCTCATCGGCTCATCTGCCTCTGATCCATCACCTGCTCTGAACACCAACCAGCTGCTCTCCCTGGTCTCTAAATGTTGGATAGACCAAGTATGGTCTCTAGACGATGTCTGCAGGAATCAGGGCCTCCAGTACCCCTCTGTAGTGGTCAATGCCCCTGACCACTCCATCCACCCGTGTCTACGCCATAACCTCGTGCCATCGCCTGAATCAAACTCTGAAGCTGGCCTGAATCGCCACTGGAAGGCCAAGAGGTTGTGTGACCACTATATGCTCATAGGCCCAGCAATGTAGTAGGTGGCCCACACATAGACTGTATTGCCGCCGTCGGCTGATACCCCACAGCTCTCTGTATACTTGGGCCAAAAACACTGGTGCCCAAGCAAACACTGTCTACTGCTCTATCATCTCGAGCAAAACTCCAGTCATAGCAACTGAAAACCTGCCTCCCTCTGCATCCAGCAATGCATACACTGTGATGCCAATCATCATCAGAATGACCAGCCGATGTGCGTCCTCATCCGTCACGTACAACGGCTCATATGCAAAACTCGCTGAGTGGTAGCTCATCTTCACGGCGTGCTCTCCAAACACCGTAACCATATGGATGTCATGCACCTCTCTCAAGCACGCATACAAGTCTGCTCCGTGCACCGATAGCCGCAAAATCTGATACACGTCCTCAACCGTGACCGTCATCTTGCCCGTAGGCAGGTGGAAGGTGTTGGTGGCATGGTCCCACCACTCGATCAAAGCCACCATGAGGCTCACGTCCCTCGCCACTCTGCAGTAGCATCTCAGCCCGCCTAGTCCGACTGCGCTCATCTACGCCCACTCCTCGACGGACACGCCTCCACGCATCCGCGTAAGGTCAGGAGGCGATCCCGCAGCATTAGGGTTTGCCTCACCTGCATCCATCCATAGACACTTCCATGTTAACATTGTTCCTATTTTTCCTATTTTACCAACTATTCTGACTATCTAAGCCTACCCTGACACTCGGGAAGCCCTTGGCGTAGCTTCGACCTCTCGACTTGACCATTTTTCAGAACTATTTCTGACCAGGCATCCACCGACATCGGTTAGCTTGCCAGTGACGGCACTTACCTAACCGACGTCGATCACTTAGTGACCGACGTCGATAGGTCAGTGATCGACGTCGGTAGCTGGTCGGCCGACGCCAGCGACTGGTTCGGCCCTAGGGCCGAACGGGGCGAGCCCTAATTTTTAGGGCTTCCCCAATTTAACCCCTTACACCCCCCAAAACCCTCCTAAATGACTCCTAAGCTCTCCTAGACAACCTACCCACCTTCCTAGCTACCATCCCCCTTACTTTATGTCTAAAACAACAAAAATTTCAAAAAACAAATTCAAAACCAAAATGAATCAAACTGAGGTTCAAAGACTCTCCTACCTCATCCTGGCGTCACCGGCGTGGTGGCACGATGGGTGCCGCTAGTGGTGGACCTCCCGCGGGTCCTCTACTCCCCTCTACCATCTCTTTTGTCCCAATGGCTCTGCACGCTCCTGCTGGCCCACACGCGTCCCTGCAGCGTCCAATCGACTCTTTCTCTTCACCAATGATCCTCTGCCACCTCGCACAGCTCCTCGATCAACTCTGAGTCACTTTCACTAACCCAAACCCAGAGCTCACTTTTTCTCTTTGACAAATGTCACAAATGACTTTTGATGGGCTGCCAATCCAGTTTTGTTGGATTTGGCAGGCCGCCTACATCGGCATTTGCGTGCCCTAATATGCCGATGTCAGCCTATTTCTGCCGACGTCGGTCTCTTTTGGACACCGACATCGGTTATCTAACCGACGTCGGCAACATTAAAAACTTCAAACCTTTTCAAAATGAACAAAATCATGTTCCTAATCAAGTCAAGTCCTTCAGACCATGTCATTTTGGCCCTTTCGGGCACATTTAGATCACTTTTTGCATCCATCCATCGACCACCAGACATTAGAGATCATGCCTATCTCCTAAAATCGTGACCACTTCCAAAGCGTTTGCCTTGGTTGCTTTTGCCTGTATGCTACCTCACGATTGCTTAACAAAATTGTGCGCACACTTTTGACCTTCACAAGTTTAGGATCGCAAGCCAGTTGATCCGCATTACTTGTGACTTTTTCATGTTTTTGGGAGCACTTCCTAAGCCTGGGATACCTGGAACACGACGACCATTGGAGCTTCAGCTTCAATTGAATAAACCGATCAGCTACGACTAATGCTGGGGCCTGATTCTTTTAATTTTGGCACTCCTCGACCTTTGACCTGCGATAATTTGACCTGATCATCTTCGTGAAGTGATGTATGCGCAATCACAACTTTTGCAGCGTTCTCATTCTATCTTTCCTCTTTTCTCATCCACTTTCTATCAAATCCACACCCGATTCCAGGTTCCCTTCTCTCGACTCCTGCTTTGAGGGGGGATACCTCATCCATAATCGGGACAACCAACTCTCGCATATTCTTGTCTACGAAATCAACCGTATCCCATACCTGGGGCAACAGACTCCTATTTTTGTCTTGTAGTTCGTTTAGAACAATCAACAAGACAAAAAGGGGCAAATGTAGACACCTAAAAAGTGTCTAACCCTTGGTCACTTTCCCCCTTAGTCCATTCCTAACCCATTCCTAACAATTTCTAATTTAAAATAATTAATTTATTTTGAATTAACCTCCCTCCTTGGACACATCACCCATGACACCTCGCCTGGGACACCTCGCCTTGGATTAATTCCTATCCTATGACTCACTCAAGATCTATTCCTAATTCTTCTAACCACTTAACAAACTCTCGTGCGTATTTAGCCCAACCCTCGGCATTCTCCAACGGATAGGGCACTTGGCGGATGAAAAACGGGCTTGGTGGCTCTTTTTACCTGTTCTAACCCCGCCGACGTTTGCCAAGTGTCGACCGACGCCGGTGGAATTATCGACGTCGGTTATACTTAACCAAATTTTCAAACTCTTTTGAGGATCCGAATCAGAAATCAAAAAAAAATCTCTGAAAGCGAATCAGAAATCCTAATCTTGGACTATCCGTCAATCTACAAAATCTCTCAGTCAAGCCTCTCACTTTCTCTCTCAGGTGCAGCAACTGTTTCAGGTTCTCCATCAGCAACAGGTTCTCCATACAAGCTACATCAACAGCAGGTACGGGAATCATCAGTACCACATCTTCCACAAGGCACATGTAAGTATACTGTCTGTGTTTTTATTCTCTTTTCAGTTATTTTTTTCAAGCAATATCTCCCTAGACTAGACTGTTAATCAACCCAGACCCGAATCTTGATTTGTCCACCTCCCTGTTTCTTCCGTCCTCTCTCGGATCATACATTCTGCCCATTTAACCCGACTCTCAGACTCAGACCCCAGACCATTCAACCAAGCCCAAAACTTTGTCCACAGACTAAAACCCTAATCAGACTCTGTCCACAGACTATTCAAATAAACCCAGACCCTGACCAAACTCTGTCCACAAACCACAGAGTTAACCAGACTTCGTCTAAAGACCTTTGCCCCGACTGACACTGGTCACTACCCCAACCGACGTCGGCATATTAACCGACGTCGGCACCTTGACCAACCGACGCCGGTAGGCTTACCGACGCCGGCGACTGTTATCAATCCGACAGTTTCTCTCAAGTAAGTCTTTACTTCTCTTTTTCATTTCATTTCTTTATCATTTCGGTTCTTCATTATTCAGCTATTTATCAGACATTTCTTTCTGTTGATTAGTGGGTTTATATCCCTTAAGGAAGTTTTCATACTTCTGGGATCAAGCTTTCGCTTGACAACCCACCATCTGTCCATTTAACGCCTTCTTTTGTCCAAGCTTCTTTTCTTTGCAAGTGTCATTCCTCCACAACCAAAGAGGAGTACTCACAGTGTCTGGATTACGGTGCGCAGACTATATCCAGGTACACAAGCCTTGACCATTCTTTCTTTAGTTTCTTAATCCTTTGAAATTGAAAACAAAATTTGAATAGAAACAATAATTCTATAAGGTTAAGAAAAGTATAATTAAAATAGGAATATGTAATTTAAAAAAATGAGATAAAATATAATGTTTAAATTAAAGATATTTTGCATAATTTTTAATTATTGTATTGAAAATTGAATATAAATTGAAATTTATACATAAATTTACATATCTTTGATTCTCATAATAAATAAAATTTTGTAGAGAATATTGATTTCTTTTAAAAAGTAAGTAAATCTAATCATAGATCTCATAATATACTAAATATCTAAATCTAAAATATTTCTTTAATTCTAATTTTTTATTGTAAAGTTTACATTGGTATTGATATTGTAAAAGAAAGTGGTATATCTTGATGCAAAGCTAGTGTATACCCACAATTAACATAAAATAAATCTTAAATAAAAGGCTTATATCTTGATGCAAAGCTAGTGTATACCCACAATTAACATAAAATAAATCTTAAATAAAAGTAAGCCTGATGTATTTACGAATAATAATATGTCCATCTTCTATTTAAATATATTATGTTTTTATGAATATACATTAAACATATTAAATAATCACGATTCTCTACTCACATAACTTCCTGAATGATTGAAAAAGTTTATATAGATATTTATTATGTCTAATTATTATATCTATATTACATTTTAATCCATAACACCACTACTATATATATATATATAATATAATAAGAGTATTTAATCCCTAAGTCCTTTTTTAATTCTTAATTTTTATTTCTTTCCACTATTTAATTAATTTGTTTCTTACCTCTATATTTTTATTTAACTTAATTCGGTTGATTTTATTTCTTTTTTAATTTATTTTAAAAAAATACTTATTTTATTATATTATATTATTTTATTTTTACAATTAATAATTTATATTGAGGGTTTTTCATATTCTATTTGGTTTTCTCATCTTGTGTAAAAAAAATATTGATGGTCTTTTCTTCTCATTTTATTATTTATAATTATTTTTGTATAATTTAATTTATTCTATATAACTTATTATTAGTATTTTTAATATTATTTTTTATAAAATTTAATATTTAAAATTGATTATTTTAATAATTTAACTTATTCTATAACTTATAATTAATATTTTTATTTTTTTTTTACATTTCATAATTGATTTTTTTTAATGTGTATTTTATATAGAATTTTATGATTTTTAATTTATTTTTAAAAATTAAATAATTTTTATTATTTTTTAAAGTTTATTCACTGATGATTATTTATTAATTTATTGTTTATTATATTATTTTTTAGTTAAAAATTTGGTGTCCATTAAAATTAATAAATTTTCTATTTTATTTTTATTTTTGGTACTCTCTTCATTTTTTTATTCTTATTTATTTCTTTGTGCTTCGTACTATTCTCAAATTTTAATTGATTTTTACAAATTAATTATTATTTAAAATTAACAATTATTTAATTATTATGAATTTTTAATCAATTAAATTTATATCTATAATTGTAAAATTAAGTATGTTAAATAAAAATAAAAATCACATTTGATAATTAATTAATTCATATTAAATAGTTGTTTTTATTATTAATTTATTTTTTTGATTTTTTTTTCTTTATTTTTTAATAATACTTTTTCAATTAATTTATAATGACATCGTATGATATCACTAAATTTTATTGTAAAATCTATTAAAAAAAAAATTTAAATCTATAAAAATTACTAATATATTTTTATATTTTGATGAGATGATAGTTCATGAAATTTGAACCAAAATATCAATCTTAAAACCAATATACGGTCATATTCAAAAATTCTCTTAAAAAACTAAAGTATTAAAAAAAAAAACGTATATATAAAATATACCGTTTTTCCCAATAGGACAAAATTTAATTATAATTAAATTTTCTTGCTCTTCGAAAGAACTTGGAAAAAGCACGTTCTCAATGTATGATCCTTATTTGCACATTCTTAAATTCAATAATTTTTTTTTATTAAGGTTAACTCCATTAACTATCGAAATTAAAATTAAAAAAATTGCTGAGAGGTATGGAATATGTTCGTCTAACATCACTCCTATGAATAAATGTAATAACACTAGTTCCTTTCATATAAACACCAAATTAAAATTAATTTGATTAAGTAATATGTATAAAATAGTATGTAATTTAGTTAATTAATTCATAAATTTGGGAAATAGTAAGACATGTAAAGTTTAGGTTTAGGTTGTATTTTAAGATTTGGTGATAAGTGTTTAAATTTGAGTGTAAAAAATATGTTAAATAGTGATTGGAAGATGATTTAGAAATTTTTTAATAATCACGTGAGAAGTTTAATTTTTTATATTTTAAATTTGGTGATATTTAGATTATAAAATTTTATTCTAAGAAATTTTGGGTATAAAAAACCTATTTTGACATCTATGTTCATTTGATATATGGCTCTTTAAACATTGTTTAATATTTTTAGTTTTTACTTCAATCATTAATAAAATTGACTTATTATTTTAACGGTGCAACTTAATATAAAGCTTTAAAAAAAAAACATATATTTTGAAGCTCATGTCAAACAAGAGAATAGTGGAACTGCTTTTGATATTTTTGAAGATTTTTAATGGTATATAATATTGAAAGTGACATTTCAATAATTATAATAAATTATCAATAATGAAAACTAAATATTTATTTTAATATTTTAATAATTATTTAATTCTTCTAAAATTCTTGTAACTTATCAATAAATTTATGTAAACAAAAATTTATTCTCTAATTTTAACTTGATTCTTCAAAATATTTTTAAATATCTAATTAATTGAAATATATCTATAACTATAAATGAATTGAATTTAAAATATAATCTTATCAGCATACAAATTTTAATCATAATCAAAAAAATCAAAATTTTGAAAAAGGTTAAATTAAATGTTACATAAAATAAGGTACATATCCACCTAAATGTTTCGTGACCCTATATGTCTACACTCAACAACATGCTAGCAAGAAAAAATGGAATCAAACATGGGAGGAGGAAGATGATGGATGGATGGAGTTAGGGGAAGGTATGAGGACTATATAAATTCAGGAAGTATATTAATAAATATGACATTTTCAAAAAACAAAAATAATTTAATAATTATTTTTAAGTGTTTCTATTATTTTCTATTTTATTGTATTTTAAATATATATTAAAATAAAATCATTAAATTTTTTTTAAATAGATGTATGGAATAAAATGTTTATTTAAAAAATATTTTAAAATATTTTAAATTTTATTTCCAACTTTCAATATTATTATATTGATAGGTGTTCTTACAGTTAACATACATATTTTATAAATCTATATAAAATATATAAATATATCATTTCAAAAATAAGTTAAAATGTATATTAGATGCTTCTAAAATGATATACAGGTTTATTTTTAAAAAATATTTAAAAATGATCTAAATTTCATTTCTAACTCTCAATATTATTATATTGATAAGTGTTCTTACAACTAATATACATATCTTAATAAATTTATATAAAATATAATGATATATATCAATTTAGAGATAAGTCAAAATGTATGATAAGTCAAAATTTATGTTAAGTGCCTCTAAAATGATATATGGTGTATTTTTAAAAATATTTAAAAATGTTCTAAATTTCATTTTTTATTTTTAATATTATTATATCTATGTCTGTATAAAATACACTCATATATATCTTTCTAAGTAGAGTAAAGTGAGAGAAATAAAAAAGTAAATAAGATTTCATACTACATAAATAAAATACAAATATTTTACATTGATATTTTAAAGATTAAATCTTATCTCATTGTTTTTACTGTACAATTTTCTTCATTACTTTTAATGTTAAATTGATTTCTATTGACCACTTGCATTATATTATAACATCATAATTAATAAATAAATAATCATATTACCACATAATAAATAATTTATAGACAATATATAAATTTTACTGCATTATATTTATAAATAATTAGATAATCATAATTATTTTATAGGTAAGAAAAACACACACACACAACCACATAATCATATCATAAAAATGAATTGTAAAAGAAAATTATCATAAAAAATATTACCCCATATATATATATATATAAATATAAATAAATATAATTATATAATTTAACCTTATGAGTTTTAAGTGCAAACAAGGGAGAAATATATACAATGTTGAATCTCACCAAAGATGCCTTTGCCAAAGGCAAACATGGGATAAGAATAAAGAAACAACAAACATACTGTTCCTGGAAAATACAACAAACAAAGAGATAGATAGTTATAATCCAACAAGATTCAGCCAAAAAATAATAAAAAAGCCAATAACCTACAACCTGCACTTTCCTCTCGACAGCGTAACCTACTACAAACCAGCCAATAGGCAGCCACGAACACAACAAATTTCTACTTGGGTTCAACAGAAACTATACCTTACCTAGATCTTCTTTTGACCTTAAGTGGGGGATAACTCTTGAAGTCCTTTGCTGAGACAACCTATTTCGCTTCCTCCATATTAAAGTCAAGTCCTTGTCACCAAGGTGTAAAATAACAGAAACAAGTATAGCAATTTGTATTGTAATAATTTCGTGAAAACTTCCACTTAAGAAAAAATCAGTTTTACCTTTGGAAGGGGAGGTTGAGGTTGCCTTGATTTCTTCTTTTACTTTTTTTTAGATTAGATATAAGGTTATCACTTGAGGTTTTAAGTTCATCCATGATTGAGTTTAAATTTCTCCTCTCAATTTTAATCTTTATCATAGAAAGAGGTTGGTAAGGGAATCCTTTTACCATGTGGCTTCTTTTCTTTTTTTGGAGCTATTCTAATCTCTAGACAAATGGCCAATCTTAAAGAAACTACGACAATGAAAAGGTAGACCCTCATAATTAAGGCATTGGGTCTATGAGTGGTCTTCTTCTTTCAGGGCAATTTTTTCATGTAGATCCTTAGACATGTGTCATTGTTAACTGAAACTCTAACAAAAATAGTCTGGAAAAATAGAGTTGTTGTAAGATCAGTTTGTTGGAATTCGCCTACGGAATTACTTATTCCCTTGAAGCAAATTTTTCACTAGAACTGTAATGAGAGAGTGGGAGATAACCCCAAATGGGTCTCACATTTAAAGGTTTGGTAAAGGGGTTGAAGTTTCAAAACCAAGTTTTCATCACTCGGGGATGATGATACAAGCTCCATAACCCATTTTGAATCACATCCTTGTCTTTTACACTCTCAAAAACCACAATGATAAAGCTTTTTGCACTAAGATATTCTAGCTTCCCTTTCAAGATAGGTTGTCATTTCTCAAATATCCAAGAATGTAGATTAGGTAGCTTTTACGCAAGATTTTAAAATATTCAAATGATGCCCCTAGAAGCATGTAGATTAGGGAGTATGTCTTGATTATCCTCTTCACCAAAAATTATAGTTGGGGTTGACTTGGCTAGAATGAGAGGTTTTAGCTCAAACTTAACTATTGGTTTATGTTATTGAGATGACAAACGTTGCCTTTTAATGCCAACATAGATTTTGACAATTAGAAAATCATGATCCTTCAGATCTATACATAAAATTATGAGAAGAATAAATATATTGATTTAAAAAATTATATCAATGTTAAAATTAAAAGTAAAACAAATAAAATATTCTCACCATATTGTTTTCAATTTACAACCTTATTTTACATAAATTCTTATAAGAGCAAGATCTATTTATGATGTATTTTACATAGATTTATCTAGCATACATATGCTAGTTTATAAATATGATTATGGCTTTATATATACGTTTATTTTTATAAAATAGTATATATAAAGGAAAAGTAAAGTAGTGGCCGAAAGCAAGGATGTGTTTTATTGCTTGTTTATGTTATGAACCTTTTCACTTTACTAAATAATGTTTTTAATAATATTTATTATTGTTGAAAAAATTATATATAAATGAAATTTAAGCATAGTTTTTTTTTATAAAAAATTTTAATCAAATTTAATAAATTTTAACAATAAATTTATTCATATTTTTTTGAAAAAAATAATAATCAAATTTTATAAATTTTGATATAAATATGGTTTTAAAATATAATTTAAATTTAAATTTTATTATAAAATATTAAATTATATTTTTATTTTAGTTATTTTAATATTTTTATTTATAAAATCTAATTCGTTGAACATACAAAACTCTAATGTTTTATAAAAAGTAGTGGCTGGAAGCAGGTAAGGATATATTTGATTCTTTGTTTATGGTATGGAACTTTTCACTCTCTAAAGAATATTTTTAATAAAAAAATTAAATATAACATAAACTTTTATATATATATATATATAAATAATCACATTGAATAAACTTTAATTATAAACAGATACGCTTTTTTCTAGAATTATTTTTGATCACATTTATAACGGAATGAATTCAAATGTATGGCTTCAATTTATTAAAAAAGCAAACGTTTTTGGTGGTAATTATTTCCCATGCTTTAATTCCAATTTAATAACGGTTAATATTTATATGTTTATTATAACTTATATGTATATGCATATGTGAGGGACGTTCTCTGAAAAACATTTCTTTGCATCCATTATTTTTTTAAAAGTGTTTAGAAGCTTTCCATTATATTTAATATTAAAAAAAAAATAGGATGAAAGAATTTTACGATTGTGGTTTTATTGAAGGGGTTCTGGGTTCTTAATTTTATTATAGTCTCGTGTGTTCGCACAGAACGTGTTCAAGGGTGCCATAGGTCTCTCTCTACAAGCTTTTCAGCAGAGCATTCACACGTTAAAATCTGACAATTTTTAAAAAAATTTGTACTTCTCAATTTTTTTACCCAAAATTTTTATTAAATATATGAGCTGTACGTTGAGCTTAACCTTCGAACTTCAATCACATATACGAAATAGACGATAATTGTAGGAGATGCGCATCCTGCCTTCAAAAAATTTCATCATGTGCACGGGGCATATGCCTCGTGTAGTTGAAACAACGTAGCTACATGTTAAAAAAAAATTGAATATTTTTTTATATAAAAGCGGCCTGTATTTTTAGCTGCCATACTTTAAGCCTCTAGCGGAGGGCCTGAAAGTTTCCCCAACTATGTTATGAATTTAACTTTTATTTTTTTTAAAAATATAATGAAAATATCAGTTATTGATTTTACATATAATTTATTTAAGTTATTTTACTTATGATTTTTTTTAAGTACAAAAGAATTAAAATTTAATGGGACAATTAAATTGTAAGTTTATAAATTTTCTCGAGTTTTATTAATTTTATCTAATTTTATAGTATATTGATTGATGTAGATTTGTGTTTGGAATTTTTTTTCTAAAAATTATTGAATGTGATATTAATGTCTATATTTGATTGTTAATATTAAAATTAATTTAATTTTTGTTTAATTAGATTAGGAAGATTATTTATTTTTGTTTTGTCTTAGATTTATTGTTTTGTTGATTATGCGATTTAAAAAAAAAAATAGTTAGAAGCGCAAATTAAAGCATGTTCATTAAATGTGCAAGTAACTAAGCTTAAAAAATTATTGATTCATTTCCAAGAGGTAGGACATGCTTTCTAAAATTTAATTATTTTACTTTAATATTATTTTAACCAATTTTTTATTATATATGGATTTGAGACAACTAATTTGTATAGTGGGTATGTTTTATTTATCTATTTAAATTGTATCTTGCATGATAATCATATATTAACACTAAGTGAAACTTGTTGAGTATATGCATCGAGTTAGGGGACAATTTTATGGACATTTTCTATAATGCGATCATATTATTTAATAATGTGATCGTATTATTAAATAGCATGATCGTATTATTTAATAATACAATCACGTTATTTGAATTATGGCTCAGTGATTATTGAGTCATAATGTGATCATGTTATTTAAAATAAATAATATGATCACATTAGTTTAAAATAGGGAATGTGATTGTGTTTCCTATGTCATAAAATATAAAATTGAACCAAATGTAACTTTTTTTCATTTTATGTTTGTGTTCTATATTTTCCCTCACTCTCATTCACTTTGTGATTACGTTTTTCCCTAACGAGGCCAATCTTTATTGCAATTCATCCTAGGAAGATGCTAATTGATGATGTTGCCATGTAGAAGAGGTAATTGCTAAAAATATATTCATTATTTATCAATTTTAATAATTTTTTGTTATTTTCATTGTTTAATTGGTAATTTATTTGTTTTGAACAACCCATTCTGCTAACCCTCTTATTCATCTACCTAAGCCTCCTAACCCTCCACCTAACCCTCTTTTTTCTCAGCCTAACCCTCTTGACCCTTTTGGTCCTCAGTCTAATTATTCTATTAACCATATTATTCCTCAGTGTAACCCTCATCCTAACCCTCTTATAGCTCCACAAAATCTCCCAAGCAGTCAAGAGAGTCTAGTTGACCACATTATGGAAAATAAAATTGAAATTAAAGAAGTAATTGGGAGAATGAGGGATCTCACTTCCACCAACACCCACCACACTTTTTTAGCCAATTTATTAAAGACATTATTAGGTCAAATTGACTATATAATAATTTATATTAATAGATGGGCTTCATATTAGGGTAGTTGTAGAGCTTATTTTGCTGATAAATTATCATCACATGAGGTCAAGAACAAAGATATATCAAAAGCCTCTATTTACATCTTATTCATTGACCCAACCACTAATGCACTATTTTCAATAACTATAAAATGTTTTCCAATCTATCACTGTCAACACAATTTAATCACATCCAATTTTTGAAATCGATGGTGGATGGTGTTTGATTATTCATGTAATAATCACAAAGTCTGATTATAGTTTTTTTTATAAAACTCTATTGTATGTTTGTCATTAATGAGATTTTGAATTGCTTTGATTTTATTAAGTTTCATGGCTAAGGGAAAAGCTATACATAGGATCGACCAAGGGCACGTTGTGTGCCTAATAATCTTGTAACGATCCATATCAAAAAGCCACTCAAACTTGAGATCACTTATATAGTTTATTATGTTGTAGAGATCAACACTCTAAGTGCACTTAGTTCACTCACTGATATACTCATTCAACATATGAATAGGCTCTTAAAGATTGATGCAAGAGGTACACCACCTTGTGTGCATCCTTGACCCCACCATTGAACATTTTATGGAGCTATATGCATTAGACCTTCTAATGATGATGATGCTAGTGGTTTAGAGGGGTTGGATAATATACATATGAGTGATGAGTTTTTGGCATGCACATTTGATGTGCAAACATCAACCACTACATAGATGCAAATATATTTTATATTTATGTCATGTTAAATTTAAGTTATAGTTACAAATTTAATTTAGATAACAATTAATTACATATAAATTAAATAATATTTATTTCATTTTTTATGTCCCAAGGGGTGGTAGTGCCTTCATCATCACAGTTGATATTTGTAGCATTTAATTTGACACAACCATTATTTATATTTTTAAATCTAGTTGTTGGCCCATCTACTAATACATATGTCTATGTTAGAATGACACCTTTTACTTATATAGAGCTAATATTTTGAGTTAATATTATACTCTATGTACATTTAGTCTATGTATATTTGCCTTTTAAGTTTAAGTTAAATTTATCTATCATGAATCTCAAAATTCAAATATAGTGCTATTAAATACACTCTTGGTTTAATAAAGAAGAAACTTTTCATATATATGTTTGATACTTTATATAAAAGTAAATGAGACCTTATTTACATTCAGTTGATGTCTCTAGTAGACACTCTTCCATCATTATGAGTTGAGATAGACATAAGCATTGTTGCTATAATGTCATCCATACACGTGCTGATAGAGGTATATATTAACTTGTAATTTTGTATTGTAAAAAGTGATTTATTTTAATAATTTTACTACATACTTAAGAACAATATAATTTATATAAATATATTATATATGCAGTGTTGTTCCATGACAGCTAATAGTCCTCATCAAATGATTAATAGGGAAAGTTCTCATGTTTTTTCTATATTTCATATGCCTATTTGAACATTTGAGCCTACCACTAACTCGTTGGAGAGTCAAAAATAATTTGAGCAAGACTGCAAGCTTGAAATAAGTGCTTGTTCAAATGATTTTTTTATTTTAGTTTAAAATTTATTTCTTAACAAATCGTAGAGTGTATTTTATGTTAATTTTTTAATAATACCTATATTTAAACAGGTTTATTTGCAAGTGAGATATGAGTGTATAACCCATACTTGGACCTTAGAGCTCTTTAAAGCATTAGAGGTATCTCTATCTACTAGTAGGGCATCTCAAGGAGAGTTTTATTCGAAGAAGGCAAAGAGAGGGAGGCTATTTGATGATAAGGATGTCTTAGATGAGATGTGTTTTTTTTGTATGCCTATATGACAATGCATGTATTTTTGGCATTATACATGTACATATGACATTAACCTAACATTAGATATTATGTTAGTAGATGTTGTGTTTATTTGTATTCCTATCATGGCAATCTATATATTATTGACATTGTACATGTGTCTATATGATTTTTTGGAAGTTTTCATTTGAATTATGTTAAATATCTATTTTATATATAGTTTTAATTTAAAATTTAATTGTATAGTGTTATTTTGATCTTCAAAACTATTATCTATCAGATCTCATATTTAATGTTCTACACAAATGGGAATTAAATTTATTTTATTTTCAATGCTATAAATATTTGATCTCCTATATTTTTTAAAATTCAAGTTTTTATTTGATTGTGTGTAGTGAAAATAATTTATGACATTCTTATCTATTTTTTATTTTTCATCATTGATTTACAACTTTTTAATTGATCATTAGCATGCAATTGATTTCACTTAAGGCCCATACCCAACCATGTTCATACTTATATAATGTAGAGATGAACTTATACCTGAACTTGAATATAATATATTTAGTCTAATAAAATGCAACCTTAATGACTTGAAATAGAATATTCACTCATGAGACAATGATTCATCTTTGGCAAAAACCCTTTATCATCCCCTAATACCACCTAATGCACAATTTGCTCTTCTATATTAAATAAGGATATGCAAGTTGTATTCATATGATCTAAAATAATAAATAATTCCAACCTCACTTGTCCACTCTTGTTTTTAAATTCATTTAAAATCCACTCTCAAACAATGTTCTTTTAAACTAGTCAATTACTCATTAGGTATGCTCTTAACTAGTCACCAATCTCTCATATCTACTCTCCTTCCTTTGAAAAAATATTCTTTAACACACTTTTGATAGGTAAAACTCAAGGATTTTTTTAGATTTATAAACTTACAATAAATCAACCACTTATAGGTCTCTATGAGATTGAGCATTCAATCTCAAATTTTATCTTTTCAAGTTGATGGGTCTCTAGACCTAGTTGTTGTTCATATAGGTCAATTTATAAAAATAGAGTTTGTATCTCTTAGAAATTATATTTATATTATTATTTTGAAAAATTTAACATTTTTCAAACCTTACCCAAGTTTATAAAATTTAAATCAACCAAAAACTCATCTTACCTTATGCACAACTTTTTCAAAAATGGTCTTCTACCAGTGAATAGAAAAACAGTCATTTGTACCTAAAATTTAAAACTTATTTTAAAACTAATGATAATTGGAATAATTTATAAGATAAATTCCCATTATTATCATAATTCTTTAGACCTTATTGTTTAATCTTTTGAATTTTAGAGGTGTTTTACTCATGAAACCCTTACTTCAGATTTGCTCAAAATTTCTATAGACTGAGAGCTAGTTATTGATAGTTCATAGAGCTCATTGTAATTTTATAGGATATAAAAAAATTATATTGGTCTTAAAATCCTATTCAACTATTCCAATACTCCCCTAGCATGGTTCTGAAGCAAATCATGGATCATAGCAAACAATCAGAGCAAGGGTGGATACTAGAATCAAGAAAATTCAAATTTGATGCTGAAGATCATCTGATGGATAGTACCCATTCAAAGAAAATCCTTTTATCCATCTCAAAAAATAGATAGATTCTTAATGAAATGGCATTGGCTTAGAAAGAAGAAAAACTAGTGGTAGTAATTTCTTCCTCCCTTGATAAGGAAAATACCCTTCTTGAAAATAAGGGGAGTGGACTATTATGGGTTAAAAAAAATGATCAATGGAATAAATATTTATCTCTAATTAATATGACCCTCAGATCATAAAAGGAATAATTTTTTAAGAGTATTTTAGGTTTCTTTGGTTTGCACAGTTCATATGAATATGCTACTTTTTTTTTTTTCTATTGTTGTAGTGATGGGTTTTTCTCATTGTTTGTCTACATACATTTATGTTTTATCTAGCTTGAAGACTGCATCTATAATTTGTTTTGTGAAGGGTAGAGTCTCTCTTTAAAAAAAAAATAACTTTTACCATTAATATAACTATGAAAATACTCCAATTGAATTCATATAATAGTTTCCACATGTAAATAAGCCTCTATAAATGACTGTAATAGTAAAAATACAAAATTCTTGAGGGTTTCATGAATATAACTAAGATTTAATCTTGTATTTAATATGAAATTATTAGAATCATATTATAAAAGGATAATACAATGGAAAACATGGAGTAATACTCAAAAATATTTATTATGTGCAACAAGAAAGCATTTACACAATCCTTCTCCATTGAGATAGACCTACAACATATGCTCTAACCTCTTCAAAGATGACTTTTTTGTCCTTTTAAGCTCTTTGGTTGGTCTTGTATGGTTCCTCCTCATTAAGAGTGAGGATTATGATTCTATTAGAGTAGAAACCAATCTTAGTAATTTACTAAACTTGCTCAGATTTTCTCTTACTCATTCAAATTAAACTTACTAAACTGATCTAGTTTATAGGTCTTAATAATTACCTAAGACTATTGTAAACATATATTATCCATGTATTTGGTGATTCTCTTGAATCACCTTTACTATCCTCTAACCTACCCCCTTTTTCATTCATTCTTCACACTCTCTCACTATACATTCTGTAGGATTAACTATCACTAGATGCCTTCCTCTTCTTTAATTATTTCAAGAACACTTCCTTTAGCATTTATATCCACCTATCCAACCTTCATTCAACCCACTCAATCTACTTTCAAAGGCCTTCATAATCCTTTAGACTTAAAAAAAAATTCCTTCGAGGGATATTTGGCCTAATAGGCTTAATGTATGTTCTTGAGACTTGTTTATGACCCTTCAACACCTCACTCCTTCATCACCTTCAACACCTCACTCCTGATGCACTTAAACTCCCCATTAAGGTATCTAGACCCAAGTGAATGCCCATTAATGGTTCTATATATTTCTAGACCTATCCCTTAATTGTGTTAGGACTCCTACAACTAATATTTGACAATATCACAAACTATTCTAGCTTCCAAATAACCTTGAATAGTTAAAATACTCTTTCATGCAAAAGTGGGTGTGTGTGTGTGTGTGTGTGTGTGTGTGTGAGAGAGAGAGAGAGAGAGAGAGAGAGAGAGAGAGAGAGAGAGAGAGAGAGAGAGAGAGAGAGAGAGAGAGAGAGAGAGATGCATGGGGATGTGTGGTTTAGGAGAGTAAGGGGAGGTAGTATGAATCATTAAATTAGGTAGAAGGTTTAATAAATAAGGACAGATGGATAAAGAATATGGAAATTTATGTGAAGAATTGAGTGGTTGTAGGTAGACAAAGGGGTAGTTTCACCCTTAAGTAAAGGTGGTTTGAGGAAAATAAATCATGGAGATACATTTTACTACAATCATATGGAAAGAGTTTGATTGAGTTGTTGGAATTCAAAACTTTTTTAGACACTTTAGACTAGAAAATTGAATTTACTTCCCAAATATTATCTACATCATTCAAAAATAATAATTAATTTCCATTCAACCATACAAATACTAACAATAAGTGCAAATAGAAAATATTAGTTCCAAGTAAAGTGCCAATATGCAAATACCTCATATTGACAAAAAATTAGCATTTCTAACATGTCTGGGAGATGAATAACATCTAGGACCATGTTTTAAGCCTCCCATCAGGCCTAATCAATAAACTCACCACCTATTTGGGGCTCAAGAATGCCCTTCCCAATACAAGAAAAATGTAATTTTTAAGCCTAAGTTCAAACATGCTTATAATGAAATCTATAATTCATTTCTAAAAACTATCAGATATTTCTCCTACATATTTAAGACCTATATTCTCACCCTAAATCACTCAGGTGGAACCTTCAAGGGCAGTCCAGTGGATAAGTTTCAATGACATGTCCTAAAATTTAACTTTTTGGCATTGAATAGGCAACTTCTTGAGCTCTAACGACCATTTCTACCTCTAGGACCTCAAATTGAGAATCTATAACATTGATAATATATAGATAGGAAAATTACACATGATCACACCTCCATGATGTTCAAATCCACCCAAAAGATAATTTTCACTACTGTTCAAGAGCATGGAAACATTAACAACAAATGTTATCAAAGTTTAAGTTATCATTTCACAACTCTCATTTTGATGCTTCCTAACTGAAAACTAGCAGTACCAACACATCCAAGGGATGGATAATTTCCAAGATCAAGTTATTTTCCTTTCATCAGGTCTGAATGATAAACCCACAACCCATTTTAGCCTTAAGAATGTCCTTCCCAATACAAGAAAAATGTAGTTTTTAGCCTAAGTTCAAACACACATAAAATGAAACCTATAAATAATTTTCATAAACCATCAGATCCCTTACCAACCTATTTAATCTCTCATAACACACCCCATATCACTTAAATGGAACCTTTGAGAGATTTTTTTTGACAAGTTATAGTGATAGTTCTTAAAATGCAACTTTTTGGCATTAGATAGGCAATTTCTTCAGATCCAACTATAATTTTTGCCTCTAAGAACTACACTTGAGAATATATCACTTTGATCACATCTGGATAGTAGAATTATAGGTGATCAAACCATCATAATGTTAAAATCCATCAAAAAGTGAATTTTCACTACCATTCAAGAGCGCAAAAACACTGATAATAAATGTTGTCAATGTTTAAGTTGTGGTTTCATAACTCTTATTTTGATGCTTCTTGATTGAAAAATGGCACTTAAAACACATATATGGAATATAATACCATATAAAACCAATTTCTTAGCCTCCGATTAGGACTGAATGACAAATACACCACCCATTCTAGCCACAAGAATGCCCTTCTCAATACAAGAAAAATATATATTTTTAGCCTAAGTTCAAACACACGTAAAATGAAACCTGTAAGTCATTTACATGAGATGTGAAATCCATCCCCTACCTCTTTAATTCCCATAATTATATCCCATATCACTCAGGTGTAACCTTTGATATCAATCTGTTTGACAAGTTGCAATAATGGGTCCTAAAATCTAATATTTTGGCAATAAAAGGCAACTTCTTGAGCTCTAATTGCAATTTATATTTTAGAGACCTCCAATTGAGAATATATCACTTAGATCACATATAGATAGGCAAATTACAAGTAATCACACTACCAATACAGTAAAACTTACCTAAAAGTGAATTTTTACGACCATTCAAGAGTGTGGAAACAATGACAATAAATATTGTCAAAGTTTAAGTTATGATTGTAAAACTCTTGTTCAAATGCTCACTAACTAAAAAATAGCACTACCAACATGTCTAAGGGAAGATAATGTTAATTAATAGGTTCTTAGCCTCCCATCAGGCCCAATCAACAAACCCACCACCCTTTCTAGCCTAAAGAATGCCAGTCTTAACACAATAAAAATGCACTTTTTAACATAGGTTAAAACATGCATAAAATAAAACCACGTGAAGTTCAAGAAACAATAAAATCTTGTTATATTCAATATCAACCTTGGTTGCGCTAATGAGGTGGATTAGTGTAGTCAAGAATCAAGACGATCTAAGTTTTTTATCAGATTTTGAGATGTAATAAGACTTCAAAAGATGCCTACACTTACTTTCTATACTTAAGGTGGAGGAATGTCCATAAGTGGAGATATCACATTAAAAATCATGTGATATAATGAAGATTCTAGTGAATATAATGAGTAGCAACTTGAGAGTTGATAATCAATTTCATGTAGGTAATAAAGAATAAATGTTGAATGGGGAGATAGTTAGACCATGATATCCTAAGAAATAGGATGTCAATAATGTCAAATATGCTACCCCTATGCCTTGAGAAATAAAATAGTCATTTGATGGATTCAAAGAATCATTAAAGGTCTTTCAAACTACCCTATAATAATGGAACTACTTCATGGGAGTTGAAAACAAGTTGATTTAATAATAAGTGAAACATTGAAGGCAAGGACACGGTGAGTTAAGATAAAAATGGAATCAAGGAGACCACCATCCCCAAATATAGGTCAACTCATGAAGGCATTTGACCACATCAAACACTTTAAATAGCCATGATGCTCCTTCTATGCCTTGCTTCATTCAAGACAACCTCATTTCAAGGACAAATCATAAGTACTTTTAGCAAGATTATTTTAGCTTCAATAATATGAAATTATTTATTGATGGTGCCAACCACATGAAGGTGGAAGCTTATTTGGTACCACTAACCTACAAAAAATTATTAGTAAGTAATTAAAAGATAAATTCATATGTACTAGCTAGAAAATTAAAAAAAAATGGTAAAATTAATTGCATCTACATTTTAAAATTTAGCATACATGAATATTTCAATCTAAAAAACCAATAGAATTTATTCTAACCTTCATATTATCAATAATAGTTTCATGGTTTGACTCCTAAACTTTTCATAATTTCTTGCTTAATTACCTCCCATGACATTTTGTAATTGAATATTCATTACGAATCAAATTTGAATACTGTAGTATCTTCCTATGCATTTCAAACTCATCAAACAATCATGGATCTATAGGATATTACTGAAGCCATGTTCTAGTGACTACCACTGACCTAGTGGGATAGTCAATATTTTTTCCATCTATAACTAGGGAAGTTAATTTTTTCTTTCTCTCTACACAGTGGCATAAGAAATAATATGTTCCCTCTTCATTGTCCTCATCTACAATAACTACAAAAACGTTCCCTATATCATAAAAAAACAATTTTTAGTGACACTATGAAGATATATAATGAGAATAAATTGTACATAATGAAAAATATTCTATCTGGCTACACTAGATCAAATACATGGTCAAAATCATCTAATAATTTCATATCTGTAAGTTGTAATCTTGTTATAACCTTATATTTGTTGAATAAAATTATAGGTTTGGAACTAACATCATCCACCCCACTCTTGTTACTCGCACTTATTCCAAATAGAGTCCATGCATGCAAAATAAAAACATGCCAAGTGTCTCATATGAATAGTCCAAGAAATTGCATTTCAACTATGACATGAGATGATCTCACTTTAAACCATTAGAGTCATACAATCACCACACTTTACCAAGTTTTATTCTTCCATTAACCATATATTTCTATGAAAATTATAATTTTTTTGAGCACCATGACACATGTTATCATTACACCATTCAACCATGATTTTTACATCTATCAAATCAACACCCTCTTCAAATTTCAACTCCTCCCTTGAAATAGCTCTTTTTACACATACTCCAACACCATCATGATACCATTTTCCATGGCCAACCTTGATGAAACTCAAAGTATGTTCTACACCAATGGTAACATGCATCCTCCTCAACCAATAAAATAAATGTTTATTTCTAAATTGTAATGTGCAATTGTCTGACCAAATGTAGTGTTGATTGAAAGTAATGTTCCTCTAACTCAACTATCAATATAACTTATGGAGACAACCTTACACATACTCTGAATAATGTGATTAGTCATCGCTGATATATAAATGGTCCTTCCTTAATATTTTCCATTGATACTCTATACTATAAGGTGCATGCATTAATTCTATATAAATGAATATGGAAACTTGTGATGAGTTGTAATACTGCAATTGAACTTCTATTTTGGGTTTGAATGTGTAATTTTCACCAAAGTCAAATAGTGAAACAATAAAATAAAGTGGGAATGTAACCTTACTTATCTTTAAATGTTCATCCAACCATTTAGCCATGTGTGTGGGCCTTACATATTCATATATAAATTTCTCCCTAAATTTGACCAAACTTTCAGAAACATGATATTTTTATAACAAGCTCACACCTTTTAGATTCTTTGACATCTTTTACATGATAAGTGACTCATTTATATTTGTTTTAACCAACTAATTACTAGGTAATTTCACTTTTACTCTCCTCATGGATACAATTTTATAATTTTGGCAATCCACCAAAAATACTACAATTTTCATCCAAACATGATTGGTTATAAAATAATTGTCAATCTGATATTTTACAAAAAATAGTTGGAATAAATTCCCAGGCTGATTTTGGTGGAAATTCAATTCCACACTCCTAAAAAATATTATTAATATGTAAAGTACAATGAATATGGTAAAAACATCATAGTACATTGAAAATTCAACCTATTTCCTACAATAACAAGTGGTGCATGTTTGGTTTATTTTTACAAAAAAAAAGGTTTGTCCATCTCAAAATATCTTTGGCAAATAGTAATTTGTGGATGTTTTTCCAAAATCTTAGAGTGCAATGTGTTTGAGTCATATCCAAGAAATGTTTCAGATGTGTTTCATAATTATGATAACCAAATCTTCTTTTCACTACATTTTTTACATTGGACAAAAATATTGTATTATCTTTCAAAAATTAAGCAAGTCATTCTTTGAGAGCATTGGCTATAATTTTGTCCTTTTATGAAAGTCTACCAGAGAATGACCAAAGCTCTTTCATATTAGGTTCATTAAGTATTTCATGTCTTTCAATTACTTTAATTAATGTTTCTTTATTTATATTAAGCATTCATCTTGTTTTTGAAAGCATTCATTTTTTCCTATTTGGACACATACTACACAAGTTATAAGTATATGTAATGTAGCATTACAATCTTGGGTGCATGATTTTTGTCCTGTAATATGATATGAATCATGTAAATTTTATATAATTTCATTATTTTCATCATCCATGTTATATTTTATTATTCTAAATGTGTATATTATAGGTATCATCTTAATCAATTTTATCAACAAAATAAATAATTGACATTTTTGACTATCATTATCCAAATTTTGAAAGAAACTATCACAAATTTGTTGAGATAGTCTTCTTGAATAGAAATCAGATATTTTGTTCTGCATTGGTTATAATTTTTTTTTTTGACTTCAATTAAGTACTGTCTTTTCTATGCACAATTCTTGGAAATGTTGTTAATGGTGGAATTTATTGAGAATGTGTTTTAAAAACATTATTACTTGCATTTTTTAGAATTGGGATGATATTTTATTCATTATTTATTTCTTATGTTTTCATGAAATTTTCTTGATTGTTAATTTTATCATTTTTTTTTCATCAAATTCTCTTCATTCATAGGGGGTGAAGCATCATCCATAGACTCATCATCAACAAAATAAAAAACTTAGAACGTTGAATGTAAACTTCTAATATTATCTAATTTGTTATTGTCAATTTAATTATTATTCATTTTATTATGGTCAATTTCATCATTATTCAGTTCATTATGGTCAATTTCATCATTGTTTAATTCATTACTATCAATTGGCTCATTATCTATGGCATTTCGTTCATTAGGATTAGGGTTTGTACCTTATCTACCACAAAGTTTTTGCATTCATATCTTGTGTTTCTCTCTCAACTCTTCTAATTCCTCTAGTGTTTTGTTCTTAAACATCTTCTTCTTCCTCAAACATGATATTTCACCCATCAAATATAATTGACAACTTTTTAAAGGTGGGGTCAAAAGTACACTAGAACCATAGGTCCCGTCAAAGTACATAGATAATGTTTGTAGGGACAAAATTCTTGATTTGGGTTTAAAATAAACATTGAAAAGTGATTTTTGTCCATTTTAATAATTATACAATCATGTTATGAAATAATGCAATGATGTTATATAACATGATCACATTATTTAATAACATGATCATGTATTCTTAATACTCAATTCGAGTTAAACATATAATTTAAGAAGTGACTTTTGTCTATATTGAGAATAATGAGATAATGTTATGTAATAATGTGATCATGTTAATTAATACCATCATCATGTTATACTTAATATAGATTAGAGATTAGGGATTAGGACATTAGTCCATAAGGTTTAGGGATTAATAATTAGGGCATTAGGGCATTTGGCTTACAAATTATGTTTTATGGAACATAGGGATTATGGATTAGGGATTAGGGTTTAGGTTTAATGGTTTATGCAAGGTATAATCTCTCTATGTTATTTGAACCTAATTTTTATTATAAAATATGTTAATTAGGGATAAATCAATTGGTAAATACAAATATTTTATAGTTTATAATTCAGGGTATAGTGTTTAGGGTTTAAGGTTTAGGGCTTAGGGTTTAGTGCATATATGATTTAAGGTGTACATAGGGTCCACTATGTTTTTTGGCTCAATCATCCCCCACATCATCAGATATTGAGCCAATTAGTTAATTAGAATAATGAGTAATGGGATTTGGGCCAAATTACTTATAATGTATATACCTAATTATTTCTCTAAATGATGTTAGTTATTGATAAATTGATTGGTTTAGGGTTTAAAATATAGGGTATAGGTTTTATGGTTTAGGTCTTGGGGTTTAAGATCTATAAGGTTTAGGTTTTAGTGTACACAAGGTCAATCACAAAGATAATTGAGGATAATTTGAATCACTTGGACATGCTTATGACTACATAATGTGTTTTTGGGTTGTCGTTATACCCCATATCATCATGCAAATTGAGTGGATTAATCAAATGGGGAAATTAGTCATGTGATTTAGGCTAAACTAAGCCCTATGAACTTAATTCTTAATCTAAATGATGTTAATTTAGGTTAAAATGATTGGTTTAAGGTTTAAAGAGTTTAGTTATTATGAAATTTAAGGATTAGGGCTTAAGATATAAGTTTTAGGGTATATAAGGTACAATCATGAAGGCAACTAGGGTAAATTTGAACTCCTTAAACCTAGCTCTATGAGTAAAGAATAGGATTTTGGGTTAAATTATCCCCCACATCATCACAAAATCAATTGTAGTAATGAGTGATGTGATTTTGAACAAATTATACCCTGTGAATCTAATTCTTACTATAAAAAATGTTAATTTGGGCTAAATTGAATGGTTTAGGGTTAAAGGGTCTACAAGTTAAAGGGTTTGGGGTTTAGGGCTTATGATTTAGGGTTTAAGGTAAATAATATAGGGTTTAGGGTTTAAGGTATAGGATATAGGGTTGAATCACTAAGGTAATTAAAGAAAACTTGAGTTGTTTGTTCACCTATTTGTGATAATTGCCTTCATGTTTACATTTCTAATAAAAGTAGGGTCGATTAAGCCATAAATGTTGCATACATTGAATAATTGACTAAGCCATAAATTTTGTTTGTGGGATCAATTTTTCCCAAATCATGCACTTAATTGCACAAATTGACTAATTGGATCAATTCATGACAGAATCAAACTTAATTTTGCCCCCAAATCATATCTTAGTCTTAAGGGGGTTCAAATTGGCCTCAAATGGCTCCTCGATTAAATCAATCAACTCTTAAAATGGTTAATTACATATGACATGAAACTAGGGCTAATTTCACTCTAAATCAAATCGTATATGATTTAAAATAGGTTAATGTGGCTCATTTTGACCCTAATTAGGGATTAAGGCATTAATGCATAGGGTTTAGAGATTAGGAAATTTGTGCATAGGTCTTATAAATTATGTTTAAAGTAACTTATGGATTAGAGATTAGGGCATAGGGTTTATTTTTAAGGGTGTATATAAGGTCTAACCACTCTATTCCATATGAAACTAATTTTTACAATAAAAGATGTTAATTAGGGCTAAATTGATTTGTAAATAGGGAAAGTTTATGGTTTATAATTTATGGTATATTATTTAGGGTTTATGGTTTAGGGATTAGGGTTTATGTCTATATGGTTTAGGGTGTACATAGGGTCCACTATGTTTTGGGGCTCAATTAGCCCCCACATCATCACATATTGAGCCAATTAGTCAATTGGGAAAATGAATAATGTGATTCAGGCCAAATTACTTATAATGTTTATACTTGATTATTATTATAAATGATGTTAATAAGTGCCAAAATAATTTGTTTATGTTTTAAAATATAGGGTTTAGAGTTTAGGTTTTGGGGTTTAAGACCTATAAATTTTAGGGTTTAGGGCACATAGGGTCCAATCACAAAGATAATTGAGGACAATTTAAATCACTTGGACCTATTTGTGACTATAGAATGTGTTTTTGGGTTGTCATTACACCCTATATCATCATGAAAATTGGATGAATTAGTCAAATGGGGAAATCATTCAAGTGATTTAGGCTAAACTAAGCCTTGTGAACTTAATTCTTAGTCTAAATGATGTTAATTTGGGCTAAAATGATTGGTTCAAGGTTTAAAGAGTTTTAATTTATGGTTTAGAGTTTAGGGATTAATAAATTTAGGGATTGGGTCTTAGGCTATATGTCTTAGGGTATATAAGGTACAATCATGAAGGCAATTGGGGCAAATTGGAGCTCCTTGAACCTAGATTTGTGAGTAAAGAATGTGATTTTGGGCTCAATTAGCCACCACATCATCACAATTTGAGTCACTTAAGACAATTTTAGTAATGCATGATGTGATTTTGACCAAGTTGATCTCTATGAACCTAATTCTTACTATATAAATGATGATAATTGGGGCTAAATTGATTATTTTAGGGTTTGGGGTCTACAATTTAAATGGTTTAGGGTTTAAGGCTTATGGATTAGGTTTTAAGATAAATGGTATAGGGATTAGGGTTTAATATATCAAATATAGGGTCCAATCACTAAGTTAATTCAAGAAACATTGAGCTTATTATTACCCTATTTGTGACAATAACCTTCATGTTTGTATTTATGATAAAAGTAGGGTTACTTAATCCATACATATTATATAATTATACAATCAATTGAGTCATAAATATGGTTTAGGGGCTCAAATTTGCCCAAATCATGCTCCTAATTGTACAAACTAACTAATTGGATCAATTGATGATATAATTGAACTTAATTTTTCCATAAATTATATCTTTCTCTTAAAGGGGTTCAAATTAGCCTCAAATGCCTCGTTGATTAAATTAATCAACTCTCTATCTAATTATATATGACATGGAATTAGGGTTAATTCAAGCTAAATCACATCATATAATATTTAATATAGGTTCATGTGTCTCATTTTGACCCTAATTACCTCCATAATTGAACTAATCAACATTTACATTCATTAGCTAATTAATTCAAGTTTATTGATCTCAAAACCACATTCTAGACATGTAAAACCTGTATATAAATATATAATGTTTCTTTTATTCAATTGAGATAATGAAATTGGAGCTAATAAACCCTCAAAGATCACATTTTACAGTTATGCAATTAGGTTGAAGGGGCTCACAATAGCCCCAATTTACTTAAAATGTACAACTACATTAGTACTCTAAAGGCTAAGTTTTGGTCAGAGGTTTAAAAATGCATTTTATGACATCTCATGATAAAAATAGTTACATCATAAAATTTATACTGAGTTACACCTTAAAACCAAGTAACTATAAGTAGTGAAGTCAACATAATAAAATGCCCATAAATTTTTTGAAGTCTAATGTGATACCATGACACCTTAATTAATTATCCAAGGTTAAGGACCTTTCCCATATAACATGAAATAAAACCACTTTTAATTATCTCAATAACATTTAAGAACAGGTATAAAATTTGAGCTCAAGATCAAACATACAGTTTTTAGGTGCTATGAATATATAACGTGATTACGTTATTAATGCGATCATGTTGTTAGCATGGTTAATAAAAAAATTATGTTAATAATGAGATCATGTTATTAACGTGATTGCTCTACTTGAATTTGAATTAAGAAACAAATAATTTTGGATTGGGAATGGCTTGGATTCCCGAGCCAAAGGCTAGGACCTGAGAATCTCAGAGGCATCTAAGAGTATTGATAAAAAACAATAAAATTGAACTTCGATCACCGAATACACTATGAATTTAAATGGTAAATTTTAAAAACTTAATACCATCACAATGAACATGCTCTCCTCTTTCTAAAAGTATGATTTTTTATAACTTTTTGACTAATTTAAGGTTTCAAACTATGTTGATTTCTAACTATACCTTTTTTAGGTCACTACATGCCACAAACATACATGTTTATACATGTTCATGCCATTTTTTTCGTTGATCCCACTACAAAACAATTTATATGTTCAAAAACTAAGGCTAATTATACACACATTAAAAAAAAAAACTAATTTTAATTTTTTTTAAAGTAGTTATGCATGTTGCACTAACATTATCCATTTTTTGTCAGTTTTTAGAATCTATTTACTTGAAAATTTCATAAAATAAAAAAAAATTCATTGAAAAAATATAAAAAGATATAGGTAAAAAACTAGAGGATCTTATCTAAATATTTATGAAAGGTTTTCAAATAATATTAAATGTTTCTCAAAAGATGGTGCACTGCATGACCATCTATTTACTTTATTTTCTTTGAAAAAATAAAAGATTCGCTTTAAATTTTAGATATTTGACCTAGTTATACTTAAATTTTTTAAAAAAATATTAGTGTTTTGGAAACTATACTCTAAATTATACATTTCAATTTCTTACACCATCTTAAAATTTAGAGTGTAGATATCTCAAATTATCTACAAAATATCAGATTTATGAAATTTTGAGAAAATCATGTCCACGCATAGGCCAATTTTTGTCCCCTAATTTTGTGCACTTACCCTAATCTGTTGATCCTAGTTTTAGTGAGTTTAATCTATTTTTAACTATCTTAAATTACTATCATTTTTTTTTGTGATTTCACTTGTCATGCTATGTCATGCAAGTTCTTAATAACTGACTAGATTTAACCTAGTTTTTTAGTAAAAGATAATGCAAAAATATGATGTCAGATTTTTTTTAAACATTTTTCTTTACATATTTTTATTTATAATTTTAGTTGTAGGTATTGACAATGAGAAACTATTAAGGTTAATAATTATAGTTTGAAGTCAAATAAAGTGTATTTTGTCATCAATCGCACTTAAAATAATACTAGATTAGCAACTAGTAATTTTGACTTAGATTGCATGATCACTAACTTCATTTTAAAATTAATTAAAAGCTGATTTATACTTTCTCCATACTGAAAAACTTCAAGAATGTGATCCCATGAATGGGGCCTTACTAAAACATTTTAGTGGGTGGCATTTATAAAATTTATGATCTTTTTGCAATATAAATTTGAAAATGTAGCATAGTTTTTTATGCTTACTATATATGGTGTTTGTTATCTCTTTTGATGTGTCACATGAATTTGTAATGATACTACTTGTGCGTTAGAGTCCTTGAATCCATTCTTATATCATGGTTAGTTCTAGTTTAATTTTGATGTGTTTTTGGCTTGTGATGTGATCTCACCACATCCACATTTTTTATAGTGCATTTTCAATATTTTTTCTCTTAAAATATATTGAATGAAAAAAAGAAAAGAAAACAACCTACGATTTTATAAAAATTAAAAATATTTAAGAAAAGGTGCGATGTGAATAAAATTCACTATGTTAGTGAGGATACTTTATTATCCCCATTATTTAAATTTGATGGTCAAATCTCTCTATTTGAGAAAATTTTAATGATGATAATGTATTCAATATTAACTATCAAATGTTAAGATCTTTCATTATAAATATATAAGAGAAAACATATATATATATATATATATATATATATATATATATATATATATATATATATATATATATATATATATTTCTCTCTTCTATTTTGATGATCATTTAAAAAATTATATATCTATTAAATTTAAACTATAATTTTTTTGGTCAAAAATTTCATTACATGAAATTGTGGGGATTCTATTTTTAGTAAGGATTCATGACATTCTTATAAATGTATTGTTTTGTTTAAATGAGAATAATCTCACATTAAAATAAGTGTCCAAACCCTTTCCAAATTTGACTATTAATCATGCATTTCATAATTTTATATGATGGTGGTTATTTATTCAAGATTTCCTTTCAAATCTTAATAAGTTCATAGTATAGAGTGTATGTATGTATACATATTGAATAGTTGATAGAGTTCATAAAAAATTGATAATATTTTATAATAAAAAATTGTATATATAATTATATGGTTGTCAAATATAATCTTTTTATGAAATTACATTTTAATTTTTTAGTTAAATGGTATAAATCTATAATTTGGATTCTTAGTTTTTTTAAAGGTCAAATTTACATCATTATTTATACTATTGATTTTTTAAAGTGACTATTATTTATAATTTCTTTCTATAAACCCACATTCTAATTTGTTGTAGAGATGATGCAAATATGTAGTTTGGATTCATCTAGATCTCTTTTAGATTAAAATTTACATTATTATGTGCACCATTGGTTCGTTTTTCCTTATGAGTGAATTTGTCTCTATACACCTTATCATTATTGGAAGTTCATATTTAACATTTGGCCTCTAAAAACATTAAATGATAGTCTATAATATTATGTGTAAATTCTTATTTAAAATTTAATATACACATAAGAATAATAATTTATATATAAATTAATAAAAGATTTAAAATTTAAAATAATTTTTTTCTAAATTTAAAATTTAATAAAGTGTTACAAATTTAATTGGTACATGTAATTTTTTTTATTTAAAAGAAAAATGTAAAAGAAACAAAAGATTATTTTAAATATAATTTAATATTTTATTTTTATTTTAAAAATTTATAAATAAATTAAAAAATTATTAATTTCATCTATTTTGAAATATAATTTTTTATTTTTTATAGTTGAGTGGTATATATATATATATGATTTCGGAAGAATATGGTCTTGCCCAAATGGACCACCATGTTTTTGCTTCTCTATATTTTTTTTATTGAAAGGTATATATATTTATAAAATAAGATATGGTACAATGCTAATCATACAGAAAAATGGTTGGAAAAGTCACACACTCATGAGCAAAATCACACCAAGAGCAAAAAAATTGCTCAAGACAAGTTAGAAAAATGGTCAGAAAGTGACCACACTCACAAAAAAATATATCACATAAATTATTTGACAGAAAAGTAGAGAGAACAAGGTAAAATTAATGATAAAGAGAAAAATTAAATAGCCATAACAAACATGGATGTTGGGGAGGCAGAGGAGATAGCAAATCCTGAGGCTTACCACCCCATTATCGCAAGGCAAGAGGATTCTCATCAATAGATAAGGACTCCCAACTCACGTTTTGTTGAGCCTTTAATGTCTTATTTTGACTTATTTCAAGGGAAATTTTCAAAGCTAAGCCTCAAAATTTGCCTTTAGAAGGTGGACCCTAGCCTCTGATGTCAGCATCCTAGGATGGGGGAGGAGATGCCCAACCCTTGCCATCACCTCTACACTTGGATGAGCCATTTGGGCCACCATGATAATGAAAATATGATGAGGTGGTGACCGTCACATATAATGACTCTAGTTTTGTACCATTGTCGACGTGGCCTATACCCTCATCCTTGGGGAGGTGAAGGATGTCATGGGGGCTTAGGAGGTTCATGGATGACTGTAGATGGAGCATTTTTTTAGTAATCAAGAAAATGATAGAGGTGATTGAGTTCTATATGGACCTTGTTTGTTTGACTTTAAATCTGAAGAGTAACATTAGATAGCACAATAATTTTTTTGGTAACTGTTGATGACTTAAAATTGCGCTTGATCTTAACTAATCAACAATGGGAAGTTTCAAGCTGTGGGACAATGTGGCTTGAAACAACCTCCAAATTTTAGAGAAGCTGGTCTCTTCTTTTGTATCAGTTGTTGGGGAAAAGGGTTATGAGATTAAACAAAAATGCAAATGCAGGAACTGAAACCTAACTATGGTGATGCGCCTGAGTGTAATCCTAATCCTAACCTGAGCACAGTGAGACTATTATAGGACTCAATTAAATTTAAGAGCAGACAAGTGCACGATCAATGTAAAATATTGAAATAAAAGAAACAGAGGCTCACAATAGGGGAGTATTTCACTGAGATACAAGGAACATCAACAAAGGCATAGTTTTCAATCTTCTTAACAAAATCTTTTAGTCACATAAGAGGCATATAAAACACCTGCAATTATGTAAACCTTTTGATTCAAGAAAACAAGACAAAAGCAAATGACATTCTTGATCACAACTACAAAAGAACTATAGCTTAAAACTAATTTGGAAATGACACAGACAACACCAACCAAGGCATGAAGCTCAAATTTCCTTAATTCATTTAGCCACATAAAGGGCACAGAAACATGCACAATTATATCAACTTTACAACTCAAAAAAATTGAGACAAGAGCAAATGATGTTACTGGTCAAGAACTTTAGCAAGTCTAAACTATAAGAATCCCCCCTTTTTTTAGATTTTACAATCCTTCTTATATAGCCTTAGATGTCTCCTTTGATCACTTTATTTCCCACATAATTCCACTCCATCCTTCACTCGCAAGAGATAAAAAAGATGGTGCATTTAATGCCTTGGATGTGTCTTAGGCTTATCAAGAGTTGCCCTGACTGCGGCATGGTGATCCCTGTCTAGTACCTCTCCTTCCACCTAAAATTATTCGTTCCATCACCTATTTGGCCATTCAATTGCCTACTCTGCCTCTGCTTATAGGGGACAAACAGATGGCATCTTTAATACTTGCAAGCCCCAAAAAACTACCTGGTGCACTGTTCTATCTACCAGGAATAACTCTCACCAAATTTCCATCCATTTTCACTGTAACAGGTGGACGGGCACTTTGTTCTATTGAAATAAAAGAAGACACTTAGTCAATTTATGAAATTTCTCTTCTTTTGTCTACAGGACACTAGAGGATGACACTTGGCTGCTTCTGCTTTCTCGATACTTTACAGTTTTATCAAAATGAAACTCACTATGTTCCTTGCTCGGGTAACCTTTAAGAAAGGATGGATGCATGTGGTAGTCTTCACTTGTTGACACTCGGCACTTCCTCGGTCCTTTGAAATATTATTTGAGACCCACCACAATATTTATTCAACAATTAGTCTCAAGATGGTTTCTCAGAGGTTAACATGTGGTGACCTCTACTACTCCTGGGAAGATATGTGGCATCTTTCGCTTCTCCTTCTGGGGGTATGTGACACCTTTCACTTTCTTTGGGGATGTAGTAGAGAGGGACCTAGAAGGTGACACTTGACAACATCCGTTGTACTTCAGTACTTAAGCAAAAATGAAATGATGCCTTTATGCGTTGAACAAAAGTGTTGGACCAAAGTCTCTCAGATGATGACACGTGGTGGCTTCCACTGCTTCTGCTTAGCTTGTTGAAAGTATTTATCAAAAAGAAAATGTGGGTGCCTTTATGAGATGCAGATGTTGGCATGTGGTGCGTTATGCTTAAATATTACTAGATATGTGGCACATTCCACAGTTCTCTAGAAAGTTACAAAAAGGGCCTAAGAAGTCGCTAACTGGTCGGCTTCATCCTTGAAAAGTGACACTTGGCAGCATCCACTCGAATTCAAAACTTAGGCCAAGAATGAAATGAAAGGAAACAAAAGGGGAAAAGGACCCACACTCAGAGGGTGACACTTGGCAGCTTCTGCTTCACTTCTACACTTAGGTAAAACCAACTGGTCCTCTGCTCCAAAACTCTGTTGCTTTGCCCAAGGTGCGCAGGAACCAAAATTATAGTGCTCAAATAAAAAATAAATTAAATACAATGCAGAGTAATAAATTACTCTATAGCTATTGGTGACCACCAAGAGTTTTGAGCCTGCTCAGAAAGAATCTGACTACCACTCAATCAATATTTCAAAATTTATAGCTTCAAAAGAGCTATCTGGTAGATAGACCACTCATGGTTGGATAATCCTTGCTTGCTCTGTAATTCATCAAAATCTAGATCCAAGCTAATGAGATCCTTGTGCGAAAAGGTTTGCAGGATTGGGATAGTGGCTTTCAGTCTGAACTCTAGCCAAAAAATAGGAATCAAAATAGTTTTGACCTCTGAGGTTGAGGAATCATCCCGCAATCTCTAAAATATTGTTTGATCCCTTTGTCTAGCTAGCATCAATGGTTTGATTTGGTCCACCATCAACACCATCCTTGCATCTAAAAATGGGGAAGGGAGGCCTAGTTGCACCAAATCTTCAATATGGTGCCTCATCTCACTGATGCCTTCTTTCACGACATCAAGACAACTTCTGCAACTATTGGCCACGGCATTGTGACTGAGTTCTTCATTGACCCATTTCATGGTAGCCATTCTGTCAAGGATCCCTACAGCTACCAATGTCATATCCATCATGTTGTAAAGCTTTTACATCAATGAATGGGAGTTCGTGACTCTCTTGGAGATCATGGCCAGAGTGCTCTGTACTAGATTCTCCACCCTTTCGCACAGTTGTTATGCGTTGAGTAGGAAGGTGAAAAATGGCCTGAGCTAGAGAATTTCCAAAGAGATTATCTCCCACGCTAACTCGTAGAGCTCCTTTACCAACTACACTACTACAACACCTCTTGGCCTATTGGCCAACTCAATTACCAGTTACACGGTCCTCTACTACTCTTCTTAGAACTGGGCTTGAAAAGCTGTAGCTTTATTTTTCTCATCCAGTAGCCTTTGCTGTCATTGGGTGAATTATAGTTAGAGTCCTTAGACTCTTCCCTACAATGTTACATTTTCCCACCTTAGGGCTGTTGATGTATCTTTTGCAAGTGTGAGCTCTACCTTTAATGAATCATTTTGGGCTTGAATTGCCTGATGAGTATGGAGGGAAACAGTATCTTACAACTGTTTCTATATACTAGTTATTCAATTGTCTCTCCTACTTATTTCTTCAGCCAAACTATTATAGTTTGCCTTTTCTTGGGCCAAATTGGCCTCCATCTTCTGCAATCTTCTTGATTTACTCAAATAATCTTCTATGACTGTAGAAGTGGATTCAATTAGCAGCTTGACTCTATCTTGGGGCTTGAATAGGGACATGTCAATGGCCACTGCGTTCATCATGTAGTCTTTCCGCTGCATTTTCTCGCTCGACTTAGCAACATTGGGTGATAAATGGGTCACCGTCAACTGTTGTTGGATAGGGTCAAATTGTGACCTCAAATGTGGAACAACCGGTGCTTTAATCTCCTTAATCCTTTTCTTCTCCAATCGGGCTTCTCTTACCTTCCTAGTAACATCAGCCTACATTTGGAAGGTGGAAGGGGATGCAATATGCTCCCTTGTGAAAGGAAATCCTTCTGGCAAGTCGTATTAGAGAGCCATTGGTTGGCTAGGGGTGAGTTTTAGGGGCATCATTTTGGGAATAGAGGGGGAGAAATGGGGTAATGTGAGGGCTTGAGGCACTGATGATGAGCTGGCTTGCGAGATGGGAATGGCAACAGTGGCAGATGGTGTCATCTGACTGGGTGGAGGCGTTATACTGGCAGGGTGAGGAATAGATTGAGAGGGAGGAGGGGGAGGAATACTTACTTGAGGAGAAGTTGTAATGCTCTACAATAGGCACTATGAAGACTCCTCTTCCTCCTCTAGATCCAATTGGAACTACACCCTTCTTCTTTTCTTAGGTGTCTCTACCTCTAGCTACATTTGTCTCCCTTCTACCTCTGTTGTTTCCGGTGGTGCATGTGGGGAACTGGGGACTTCAATCACCCCTGATGATGGGAGGCTTGTGGTGGTGAAGACACCATGCTCTTTTGTTATTCTGTGACAGCTGCAACTTGCTTTGAAGTCTGTAGTTGCTCGCTTGGTCCCACTTTAGCTTGATGCTCTGCCCCAAGTGTCTACATTTGGCTTGTTTTTGGGCTAGATATAGGGGATGGATGCAATTCATCCTAGAGTTCTTCCCACCTTTCATATAAATCTATGCCTTCTAAGGCATGGGCGGTTTGGGAAAGTTCTTGCCTATATCTCCAATAGGCTTTAATTTTTTCTACATCCCATCCTCTTTTCCTCAGTGTCCTTCTCAAACCAGAGGTCATCCTAACTTTAGGATCACAATCCCTCTTTTTGTCATAGAAGGTTTCCCATGGCTTATTCAGTGGCATGGACAAATCCATTAGCTCGACATAGGGACAAGGTGCATCTTTAGCAAGGTTCTTTTAGGTTTCCCAAAAGGGATGACTTTCATGCACAATCTTGGCTCCAATTCTGTTTGTCCTCACTACAGAGGCTATATATTCTACTGGGTCATAAACCCACTTGTCCTCAACCAATAGGAACCCCAAGAAGGCCAGCTTCCTTAGTAGTATAGTCTCAGCTTCTCTAGCTTCCAAGCTTACATGGCCTACCATCCATGGGAGATTGTACATTTTCCTCTCCTTCTTCCCAAAACTATACTCATTGTCAACCAAAAACACCTACCTAGTGACTTCTAGGAATGCTAACCTAAGAGTTAAAACCTTTAGTAGCAACACTGGTTCTCCACAAAATCCATGGACCCTTATGATCGTGTGGTGGGCCCCAAAATAGAAATCACATGGAATTGGGCAACTGACTAGGAGGTTTGTAGCACTTGGAAATAACCTGTTTATGATAGGCTCAGGGCTGAGGCAATGAAGAATGGGGGTGACAAATAGTTCCCAAAAATCATATGGGTCATTGGTATTTGATAAAATATGGGTCCATGTGGACACAAATATGGTTCTTTGGGGGTCAAAATTGGATCATATAGGTTCAAATTCATGAATTGGGTGAAAAGGTCTAGGTTCTGGTGCAATATGAGATGGAACAGAAAGGAGGAATACCTGATTATCACTTTTGCCCTAAACTGGGTCTACTGCTCCACCATTAAGAAAGAGATGTGCTTAGAGAAGTCTAGATGGTATTCCTACATTCTATCAACCATTTTTACCCTAAAGAGGATGACCATTTGCTTAGCATATACAACCACGTCATCCTTCATGCCAAAGATGAGAGTCATCATTAACAGTGCATCTTGGCTGGCGGGTGTGAACTGAGCTCTTAAAGTAGGGAGCGTGGGTACCGTTGTGTCACCATCAGGCAATTGTAACTCAGACCTCAAAAACCTGGCCTGGGTGTTGATGTTTTCCCATGTCCTTTACATTCTATCAATGGTGGGGAAGGTGGCGATACCATCGTATTGTAAGGCAAGCATGTCCCTGATAGCTTATGGAGTGACCTGCAACATGAAGGGGCCTTGTTAGATGGAGTAAGATTGTGGATGGAGCAAGTTCATTCATAATTTAGTTATATCTGGGCATGGGTGCATAGCTGGGACAATGAATTGAGCCAGTTGTGAGGTCCATATCCTCATCTCAAATGTCTCATATTGCCTTGCCCTAGTTATTTGTAGACACGTTTGGTGTGCCCCTTCTCTGAGGTTCTTTCCACTGGCTCTTTATAGAATCGGGTCCATGATTCCATCTGCATAGTCTTCTACCCTTGATGGGTCATTATTCTAACCAACTCCCAGGGCTTTTGTTCTTGGGTAGCTTCTTGGTGGTTGCACAGGAGCTGCAGCTTATGATTTGCTAGCTAGCAACCTGTCGAGGTATCTAGGTGCCCTTGTTCCTTGTTGTGAGGATGATGCTCCTGGCATCTCTATTTCTCTTGTATAATAACTTGGTATGAACCTTGTGCAAGATAAAAGACACACTTACTGAAACTAATTTCACTGGGCACTATCAATTATAATGAGTATGATACTTTTGCAAGAATGCTTTGAGAGTTGTAAACTTTAAAATTTGCTAAGGGATATTTATGGACCTATCAAGTCCCAAATAGTATTAATTTTGGGTGATTGTTAGCAAATCCTACTCAATCTTTGGGAAACAGTGAGGTGGACACATTATGCGAAGCAAGGTACCTTAGAGATCTCAAATATTTGGAGAATCATTTATTGTGGCAAAATTTAAAGAATTAAAACTCTTAAGATGCTGACTCTATGTTTAAAATGCTTATTTTAAAATAAAAGTGGGAAAACAATAACTGAAAGCAAAGCAATGCAAACATGGGAAACTACATAAATACATTAATTGAATATCCTTATTTCCCTCCAAGATCAAAAATGAACTTTCCAACATCCTCTTTTTGACAAGCCACCTTATGTTGCCATACCAGTGATTGAAATGGGTATATCTTTGATGGAATGTCCTCTGCACTGGCCACATAGATTTGCCAACATTCAAATGAGTCTGAGTCAAACATACCTTCGACACCCATGAACTCTTCATGTCTTTGAAGGCCCATCAAATACTGGCTCTTCATGGTACCGTGTGATATCAAGAAATCATCATCTATTGGTCCTTTACCCTGTGCCTTTTGATATCTATTATCTTTCAGCTTATCTCCTTCAAATTCCAGCTTTATTGCATTGTCATGCTCTTTGATGACTTCATTCTTTTGAAAGGATGAATATGAAAGCTGGCATACCTTCTGCATACTCAAATGAGTGTCACAGTCATCTTTTCCATATCTGGCCAATCCATAGCCTTCTTGAAGGATAGTGTCATTTGTCTCAATGTCTTGATCAAGGGAGTGTCCATAATCCTCCATATCCTCTTGTAGGGTGAGGAAAAAGTCAAAAATGATCTCTTCCTCATCAGAAGTTAAGGATAAAGTTGGTGACTTATCCTCTTGTTCATCAAAGGGGGAATCTATGGTGATTTGCTCATCATCTGTACTTATGGAATCCTCTCGACTAGCCATGAATTGAGCGTACTCTTCTGCATACTCAGTTGTTTCCTTCAAAATATATTCTTCTTTGAAAAGGGATAAAGAAGAAGGATGTGATGAAAAATAAGAGGCTTCTTGAGGAAGAGTGGGAGGGACTGGAGGGTAAAGTGAGGATTTGGGGTCCTTTTCCCTTGATGCTATCATAGACTCTGCACTATTTGGGAAATGGTTTTGACAAGTTTGACCTTGCTCATGAATGGCGAAGGCATATGAATGTGCAGGTTGATAGACTTGGTAAAGCTGTCTCTCATGAATGCTTAGTTTCTCTTCTAAAAATGCAATCAATCCACACACATCTAGCATCTCATATGTAAGCTCTTGCCAATTTGCCCTTTTAATGGGATCCCATTCACTTTTAATTAGATCTATTGCATCCCTTACTTGATAGATGACATGACAAGGAATTTCTTGGCCATATCCCCTCCTACTGTCAAGCTCTATCATATATCTTTTAAATCCTAGTAATGCTTTTTTTAAGGTGAAAATGAGGTCAGGTTAAGCATGGGGCATGACATATTGGGGAGACTAGACATAAGATTGGTATAGCTCATAATTATTGCATCCTTGTTACTTGACATGATTCCAAGAAAAGCTTGTTCTTGATCAAATATACAAGGAGAATAAGACTCATAGCTATGAGTAACAAAATTATACATACCAAAAGGGATTTCTTGATGATACTGTTTGATTCGCTAATGACTCAGAGTCATTGTTGGTGTTGATAAAAACCTTTGAAGGCTAATTGGCTGAAGAATACATCAAAATTCTTCAACTCTGAAAGATGGGTCCCATTGGGCGTGCCAGAAACTATTGATGACTTAAAATTGTGCTTGATCTTAACCAATCAACAATGGGAAGTTCAAGCTGTGGGACAATGCAACTTGAAACAACCTCCAGATTTTAGAGAAGCTAGTCTCTTATTTTGTATTAGTTGTTGGGGAAAAGGGATAGGAGATTAAATAAAAATGAAAATACAAATGCAGGAATTGAAACCTAACTATGGCGATGTGCCTGAGTGTAATCCTAATCCTAACCTGAGCACAATGAGACTATTATAGGATTTAATTACATTTAAGATCAGACAAGTGCATGATCAATGTAAAAGATTGAAATAATAGAAATAGAGGCTCACAACAGGGGAGTCTTTCACTGAGATATAGGGAATGTCAACAAAGGCATAGTGTTCAATCTTCTTAACCGAATCTTTCAGTCACATAAGAGGCACAAAAAACACGTATAGTTATGTAAACCTTCTGATTCAAGAAAATGAAACAAAAGCAAATGACATTCTTGATCACAACTATAGAAAATCTACAGCATAAAACTACTTTGCAAATGACACAGACAACACCAACTAAGGCATGGAGCTCAAATTTCCTTAATTCATTTAGCCACATAAAGGGCACAGAAACATGCACAATTATATCAACTTTACAACTCAAGAAAACTGAGATAAGAGTAAATGATGTTACTGGTCAAGAACTTTAGCAAGTCTAAACTATAGGAATCCCCCCCTTTTTTTAGATTTTACAATCATTCTTATATAGCCTTAGATGTCTCCTTTGATCACATTCTTTCCCACACAATTCCACTCCATCCTTCACTCGCAAGGGACAAAATAGATGGTGCATTCAATGCCTTGGATGTGTCTTGGTCTTATCAAGAACTGCCCTAACTGTGGCATGGTGATCCCTATCTAGTACCTCTCTTTGTGCCTAAAATTCTTCATTCCATCACCTATTTGGCTGGTCAACTGTCTACTCTACCTCTGCTTATAGGGTACAAACAGATGGCATCTTTAATACTTGCAAGCCCCAAAAATCTATTCAGTGCAATATTTTATCTACCAGGAATAACTCTCACCGAATTTCCCTCCATTTTTGCTATAACAGGTAGATGGGAACTCTGTTCTATTGAAATGGAAGAGTACACTTAGTCAATTTATGAAATTTCTCTTCTTTTTTCTAGAAGACATTGGAGGATGACACTTGGCCGCTTCCGCTTTCTCGATACTTTGCAGTTTTATCAAAACAAAACTCACTACGTTCCTTTCTCGGGCAACCTTTAAGAAAGGATGGATGCATGTGGCAGTCTTCACTTGTTGACACTCAGCGCTTCCTCAGTCCTTTGAAATATTATTCAGCACCCACCACAGTCTTTATTTGACAATTAAGCTCAAGATGGTTTCTCAGAGGTTGACATGTGGTGACCTCCACTGCTCCTAGGAAGATACATGCCATATTTCGCTTCTCTTTCTAGGGGTATGTGGCACATTCCACTTTCTCTGGGGATGTAGTAGAGATGGACATGAAAGGTGACACTTGGGAGCCTCTGCTGCACTTTAGACTTAAGCAAAAATGAAATGATGCCTTTATGTGTTGAATGAAAGTGTTGGACCAATGTCTCTTAGATGACGACACGTGGTGGCTTCCACTACTTTTTCTTAGCTTGTTGAAAGTCTTTGTCAAAAATAAAATGTGGGTGCCTTTATGAGATGTAGATGCTGGCATGTGGTGCATTTCACTTAATTGTTACTGGATACGTGGCACATTCCGTGATTCTCTGGAAAGTTACAAAAAGGGCCTAGGAAGTTGCCAGCTGGCCAGCTCCGTCCTCAAAAAGTGACACTTGGTAGCTTTTGTTCGAATTCAAAACTTAGGCCAAGAATGAAATGAAAGGAAACAAAAGGGGAAAATGACCCACACTCAGAGGGTGACACTTGGCAGCTTCCGCTGCACTTCGACACTTAGGGAAAACCAACCCGTCCTCTGCTCCAAAACTCTGCTACTTTGCCCAAAGTGCACAGGAACTAAAATTACAATGCTCAAATCAAAAATAAATTAAATACGATGTAGAGTAAGAAATTACTCTACAGTAAAATTAAAACTATGTTCTAACTATTCATAATTAAAGCAAGCGTAGTTTATAGCTTTCTAAATTTGGAACAAAATGTCAGCTTGAAATATTTACCAAAAATTATTAAATTTTGTAGGAAATAGAGCTGATTCCCCCAGGAGAGCCATCTTCCACATGAATAATTCAAGTCGAAAGGGTTCGAAAGGGAATATATCCAACACCTTGAAAATTGTGCATGAGGGTAAAACCAAAAAAGGTTCTTAACAATATCTGGTTACTAGTAAGCTAGGAAGATTGGGTTAGGTACTCCCAAATGCTTGAGCCTATTTCCCATAGGTAGGCCTTGATAGATAAGGCACCATAAGAAATGAGATTTTTTGGCTCAATAAAAGAAGACCACATAGGGAAAAAATGTCACCTACCTAAATCTCATATCTATAATGAAAATTACACTTGAGTTTGAGCATATCATCTAAACTATGTTTCAAAGCAAATAAGTGATACTCCAATTAAGGAGATTATTAGGTGAATGGATGGCCATAGGATAGTGCCAATCCTAACACGAAGGAAAAATGGAATTGAATCCTATTTTATACAAATACTCATCAAGTATAGATCCTTGAATTTGTACAATAGCTTACGCATCTGAGTTCATTAAGTGAAATTTATTTTGAAGTTTGTTGCCAAATGAGCTAGACCCTATTTTCCTTGCAAAAAGGATCACTGATAACCTTCACACCTTTTCTAAAGAGTCGTAACCCTTTAACCTAGAAGACTAAAGCAAATGGAACAGTGTGAAATTTTAAGCAAGGCAACCACTAAAGGGACTAGGAGTTAATGGAGAGGAAATTCTTAAAACCCTCATCTCCCTAGTTAAGTTGAGGCTTAATCTTATCCCAATCCTTCCATAGAATTTGAATCACAAAGGAGACCTTAATTTTAATAGGCACTTGAATAATGTGCAGGGAATGAAATCCTAGGACTTGCCCTACCTTTCTACCACATGGGAGTCCTTGATAGATACAATGGTGGAGATTAATCTTCCAAGCTTTATCCCTAGTAAGACTTCTGATAATCCATTTGGCACCAAGAGTAAGGCCTTAAATTTTAATATCTAAGAGAGCGAATCCCCTAGCTTCCTTTAGATAGCAGTAAATGTTCTAGGTGACTCTATGGAATACCTTACATCCCTCAAAGTTGTCTCATAGAAAATCTCTTATAATTTTTCTAATTTGATGTAAGCAGCATTAGAAGGGCCCAACAAGAGGAAGAATACACATGCATAGTTTCCAAAACATTAGAGTAAATTAAAAATTTTCCAATAAGAAAAAGAGGCATGGTGATCCAAAATTAGATTTTTTTTCAACTCTCTACAACACAAAGGACTATAAATCATATGGAGAAGCATGAAAGGCAAATGGAATGTCAAGAAACTTAAACTTCACCCCTAGTAGAATTCACTACCATTGAAATTCCTACAACCAAGGAGGTTTGGGGTTCAGAGACTATTTACTACACTAGGTCTTCCTCTATTATATAGAAGATACTGAATCCAAATAAAAAATATGGAGACATCCCATGGAATATCTAACAAGTTCTTCCTCTTGAAGTGTGAGAAAATATTCATCCATGAAGTGCCCATTTAAAAGTTGCATATCAAACGAAATGAGGGAGATACCTTTCACCAGACCCCTGGTAGCATAGTTAGTTAGAAGGTAGCTAAATATTTATTCTATAAGTAAAAATAAAGAAGGGGATAAAGGACATCCTTGCTAGATAGAATGATGAAGTTTAAATTGAGCAGATTGGGTGCCGTTGATAGTGATACAAGCCCCAAGATATTGAAAAAGTATATTAATAGTTTGAATAAATTTGGGGCCAAAACCAAGAGCCTGCAACATGGTTAGAATGAATGGCCACTTGATGTAGTCATAAGCTTTATCAGAATTAATCTTGATAAATAAATTCTTTTGATTAAAAAGTTGAGCCCATTCCATACCTTCTTAGACAAAAATGACATTTTCTAGAATGAACCTATTCTAGATGAATCTAGTTTGCTTACTTCTAACAATTAAAGGGAGACTGTGCTTCACCCTGATAGCTAAAGCTTTAGCAATAATCTTGTAGGATACATTGAGAAAAGTAAAATCCTTCATTTTGTTATAATTTCAGGATCACCAAGTTTGAGAATAAACTTGATGTTTTCCTAATTTATAAGGACTCCCAAAGAATTGGTTAGAACATCTTTAAAATAAACTCGATGAAGATCTTTTCCAATAGTATCCCAAAGGGTTTGATAGAAATCGCATGGGAAACCATCAATTCCTAGATCTTTTTCCATTTCCATCTTCTTAACATCCCCATGGTGTTTGCTGAGAGATAAGGGCCTGTCACATGTAACTCTTTGAGAATTGGAGACTTTTAGGGAAAAACCTAGAGGAATTGAAGGAGAATCACCTCCCTCTCTAGAGAAGAAGCTTGTACTCAAAAAACACCATGGAAATGATGAATAAAATATTGAAAAAAGTCAAGAAGTTTTCTAAGTCTAGTGTTTCCTTCCTTGATAGTTTTGATTCTATTAACAACTCTCCTAGAGTGGAGAAGGGCAAAAAGGTTCTTATAAACTTTGTCACCAATTTTCAACTAGTGCATATTTGTTCATAGTTGGGCTCCTCTAGATTTGTGTACCTCCTCAATTTGGATTGTTTCTCTAGTACACCACCTAAGTTTGAAGGTGAACATTGAAAGGTGACTGTTCTAGCTCCTATGAAACTTGAGTATATTCATGGTTTGTATCAATATGTAGATGCCATATAAAAGTGATTATTTATTTGTTGTCAATTTGAATAAATGTGGAAGTACCAACAAGAGTATTAGACAACCACTAAATCTAGCTAGTATCTCCCTCTAGTTAAGGGACCAAGCTCCAAATTCTACAAATATTCCCAACCATTATTTCATACTTGAGGTGCATAGTATTGAGATATAATTACATGGAGGTACATTTAACTTAATGTGAGAGGTACACTCAATATTAAATAAATTAGGGTGATGATATGATAAAAAGATATCAAGATTGATAGAAACTAGCATGTCTTAGACTAGGGCAAAATAGAAAATATATTGCTCAACCAACAAAGCTTTGTCAAGGTGATGAAGTACCCTATCTTCTTCCTATGAAAATTTGAACTAGGTGAACCATAGGTAGTTTGAATTCTTCCTTCGATGATGGTTAAGATCAAACACCATGATTCATGATCACTAGCTCACCATTGCATTAGAAGGAATCCTTATTTATCCTCTACCAATTCAACCATGTTGAAATCACCATAGAGGATCCAATGTGCAACTGGGAGAGAGTTAGTCAACCACATTCACAAGGTAGACCACTCCAAAGTGTTATTAGAGGTATACAAATATATCAGTCTAATGATGTGGTTGTTAAAGTCAAAAATGGTCCACACCACCTTATGGGTGGGGTTTGAAGCCTAGAAAATAATATTCTAAGTGAGCTTTAGACCCAGAAAAGTGATGGCCCCACTATGCCTAGCTTCTTGCCTAGTACCCTGACATATGGCTTTATTGGTGTATTTTAAAGCTTTCCATTATATTTAATGTCCCAAAAAAAAACATAAATATGGTCATACGACCAAGGAATGTAATGATTGTGGTTTTATTCAAGGGGCTTGGGCTTCTAGTTTTACTCTCTTGTGGAGTTGAAGCAACATAGTTAAAGTGGGTTTATTTTGGTAGTTTGATTTGGTTTGGTAAAAATATATTTTTATATGAAAATAGTTGGGGTTTTTTTAGCTGTCATATTTGATGCCTTTAATAAAGAGGGGTTAAAATTTTCCCAACTACGTTGTGGATTTTATTTTTATAAAAATATCACTATTTGTTTTATATATGATTCATTTAAATTATCTTTTCTATTTTTTTTTATAAATATTAAAAATCAATGAGATTATTAGATTATAGGTTTATAGACTTTAGTTTAGTTAAGGAGATTATACTTTAAGTTTAGATGAGTATTAATTTGATCCTAATTTGTGGTATACATATTTATATAAAATTGTGTATTAAAACTTATTTTGTAAAGAATGATTGTTGAGAATGATGTCAATATCGATATTTGATTGTTAATCTTAAAATTAATATAATTTATATTTGATTAGGTTAGAAAGATTATTTAATTTAGTTTTATTCTAGATTAATTATTTTGTTGATTATAATACTTTTCAAAAATTTCTTAAAAAATAGTTAGAAATATATATTAAAGTCAAGTTCACTGGATATATACGTAATTGAACTAAAATAATTATCCATTCATTTCCAAAAAAATGAGACATATTTTATAAAAATTAATTAATTGAATTTAATATTATTTTAATCAATCTCCTATTATATAAGGATTTGAGATACCTACCATGTGTAATGTGCATGTTTTATTTATCTATTTGAGATGCATCTTACATGACAAACATATATTATCAATAAGTCAAACTTATTCTCTTGAATGTAGATTCAATTATCTTAGTCTATTTTTATTTATATTAATTTATTGTAAAATTTTATTTATTTTTAAATCCTTTCACTTGTCATGCTTTGTCATACAAGTTCTTTATAATTGGCTAGTTTGTTATTAAAAATTAATGCAAAAATTTGATGACATAATTTTTTTTGGTGATTATTTTTACATATTGTTATATTTAATTTTAATTTTAGGTATTTACAATGGACAGCTAGTAAAATTACTAAATTTAATTTGAATTTATTATATATATTTTTTATTATCATCAATCACACATACAACAATATTAGATTATCGACTAGTAATTGTATATTATATTGGATGATCACTAACTTCATTTTTAAATTAATTAAGAGTTGATTTGTACTCCCTGCATAGTTAAAACCTTCAATAATGTGTGATCCCATGGATGAATGTTTGCAAAAATATTTCAATGGGTGTCAATTATGCTAAAATATTTCAATGGTGATCAGTTAAAAAATTTAAGAACTTTTTCTAATTTAAATTTGCAAAGATAGCCTAGTTTTTTGTTGTTTTCTATATATGATGTTTATTATCTCCTTTGACATGCGCCATGTGAATTTTTAATGATACTACTTGTGAGTTGGAGTCCTTGACTCTCTTTTGATATCAAGGTTAGTTCTAAGGTAATTTTGATGTGAGTTGATCTCACTACATCCACCTTTTTGATAGAGCATGTAATAAGTTTTTTCTCTTAAAATATATATTACATCATTTCAATTTTAAAAAAATAGGTAGCTCAAAATTATATTAAAATTTAAAATCTTTAAAAAAAAATGACATGTGGATAAAAATCCTTAAGTCATGGGACTATTTTAAAACTCTCGTTATTTAAATTTGATGATAAAATCTCTTTGTTAAGTCTTTTTATTACAAAAATAAAAGAAACAATAATAAATAAAAAAATTAAATATATATTTATTATAATATTTCATATATATACAATCCTTTCAAAATATTTTGACAATCCTTCAAAACATTTTTCTTTGATCACATATGGTCATTAAGAAAATTCTATAATATTTTATAGTTAATAAGTTATATATATATCAAAGTTTTTAAAGAATTATATTATTTTTGTAATTATATTCTTTCAATTAATTGAAATCAATCTCATATAAAAATAGGAGTCCAAACCTCTTTCATATAATTAACGATTAAATTTAACACTCAATCCTACATGTCATTATTTGTTTTGACGAATGTTATTTATTCAATATTTTGTTTCAAATGTTAGTAAGTTCATAATAAAAAGAATTAAACATTTCATATATAAAGTTTACAAGTGTTTCAAAAAAATTAAATTTGTTTTGGAACAATTTAAGATTTTATAAAGAAAATTGATAGTAATTTATAATAAAAAATTGTATATATAATTATATGGCCATCAAATTTAATCATTGAACGAAATCACATCTTAATTTTTTGTTGAAATGTCGTAAATATGTAATTTGAATTCATTTTAAAAAAAAATAGTTTGTTTTTAATAATTGTTATTTCTAGTTTTTTTTTTTAAAAAAAAAATCCACATTTAAAAAATAAAAATAATAGGCACAAATATATAGTTTGGGTTAGTTTGGAATCTTTTAGGATAGAAGCTACAACATTATGTACACCATTGGTTGGTTTTTTCCGGTAAGTTTTATTTCTGATTTGTTTCGTCATTAAGTGATGGTCTATAATATTGTGTAACTTCGTATTTAAAATTTAATATGTATATTAAAATAATGGTTTATATATAACTTAATAAATAATATTAAATTTAAAATTTAAAATATAATTTTTTTATAAATTTAAATTTTTTAATTAGTATATGTAATTTTAATAAATTTTACAAATTTGAAATTTGTAATTGGTATATAATTTTTTCTTATTAAAATAAAAATGTAGAGTAAGTAAACGATCAATTTAAATATAATTTTAAATATTTTTATAAATTTTTTAATAAATTAAATGATGATGATGATGATGATGATGATGATGATATTCTTTATTTTTCACTAATTAAGGCTAAGCCATAGAATTTTATAGAGGAAATATCACTTATAGTATACTTTAATGTGATGATTTGTGGAAATCTTATTAGTCAAATTTTTATAGCATGATTTTGACAATTTGTACAAAAAAACTATAGGGAAATTTTTAGAGCATATCAGATAAGGAATGAAAAAATACAAATATATTCTTAACTTGTTCATTTTAGTTGGTGGAATCAAAATCTAACATTATTTTATGTACTTATTTTTTCCATCCGAATCTTAATGACAACCTGCCATACAATGTTTAGAGAAACATAAAGAGTGAAATGTCTTAGCGGTGCTATGGGTATAGAACAACCAACAAGTGTAGTATTTTTTTCTTTTCTGTCTCTCTCTCTTTCTTTTATTCTCTTCTCTCATTTTTATTATCTTTTTTTTTTTTTTTTATGTGTGTGTTTAGGTTTTTGAATTTCTTCCTGCATACATGTATTTATGATTACAGTTTCATTTTATTTTATAATAAATTTGTAAATAATGATTTTTAATGATAAAAAGATGAAATTTTTTGATTTTAAATGTTGATTTATAAAATGTTTTTGATTAGGGTAAGTAGGGATTTTGAAAAAGCCCAGACCCTTGTACAAAAGATCAGATATAGCAATGAAACCCACCAAAACTAAAAAGAATAACTAACAGAACAATGTAAGACTAACCTAACAACAAGACACACTGACAAAGGGTCAAAGATCCCAAGTAGCCCAACAGACTAAAATCAGGGTAGTTTGAAACCAAATTTATCTAAAGAACTCTAAGTACACATCTTAAGCTTGAAAATACCGTTAGATCTCTTCCTTTTAAAAGACCTAGGATAGTCCAAAGTGTCACTTGAGGTCCCAACATCACATTTTACCTCTGCAAAATGATTCTCCATCACATCTCCATTGTCTTTATTCCCATTATATCACATATCTAGCAAAGGAGTCCTCATTCTAACACTACTATCTTCAAAAATTCCCTTATTTTCCATCATAGTTGCATCTACTAAGGGGGGATGCACTCATTTATATTCCAAATAGGATGTTGCTTCTTTATACTTGGACAATCAACATCAGAATGACTACATTTATGATAGCTAAAGCAAAAAACATGAAAGTGTTCAAACTCAATTTGCTGAACCCAACTACCAAACTTGGATAATAAGGTAATCCTAGTAGGGATTACCTTATCACATACCAAAAACACACAAAATCTATAAAACATAAGGCATATTTTGAATTTCATAACCACATAAGCCCCAACATATTGCCCAAAGGAATTGGAAATACCCATAAGTACCTCCTCATCCCAGTATTCCACTGGGAGACCTAGAAAGCTAACCCAAATTGGAAACTTCTTGTTGTAATCCACTAAAGGGTTGAAGCATGGTGACTAGTTTTATAGGCAAAGACCATTCTAACCAAGAAATCAAGGACTAACAAGGATCTTTGAGCAATATTTAGAGATCAAAAAGGAAAACAAGAAGAAGCCATTCAACATATCACTCAACTCAACCTTCCCCCTTAGTCTCCAACTTCAAATCATCCATCTTATAACCACATTGATATTGGGGAGATTTTAGAAAAATATCCCAACAAGCGAGTTATAGAGCCACCTAAAAACCCTTTCAATGAGTGAATTAGGGATGATAATTTGGTTATCTACCAAAACTTCTCCTCGATCAACATCAACAACATGTATATGAGGGATATCAATGATATCCTCAGCTTGTGTGTTAACCTCCAATGCCACATCATAATCCTTACTTATCACACCAATAGCCTCATCAGGTAGGTAAACACCTATGTTACCAACTCGCTTTACATGCTTCCTTCACCAAACATTAGGTTGACAACTTTAAAAACCCATATGCAAGAAGAATGCAAACCCCCTTTCAGACTGTTATTACTAGAAACAGTGCCCATGGGTAAATCCATACCCAACAAAACCCCTGAGATAATAGGGACATCCTTACTACCCATGATCAGCTTCATGGGCGTGGAGGAGGAAGCAACAAGGTTTTGGAGAAGAGGAGGGTTGTCACATTCAAGAAATGGATTTATGGACATCCAACCATAAATCAAACACACTTCCATCCTTTTCCTCATCAAAATAGGTCACCCACTCAATGTGAAATTCTTTATCTTTGCCATCTATGTCATCATCATCATCTCTTCCATCGTCATCCTCCCCTACAGCTAGAAACCCTAAACCGTCATTTGATGCTTCTACCTCTATTGAATGCCTATCCTCTCATATTTACTTCTAAAATGTTGTGATTATCTCCTTTGTAAATAAATAAGATATTGTTGATGCAATATATTTTGCATAATTGACAAGTTTGGAATGAAAATATGGTAGATTTTACATAATATTATTATGTTTTATTAAAATATTTGTTTTTTAAAATTTAATTAAAAAAAGTAATTTTAAAAATACATATATATTTTAAAATGTGTTATAATATTTTAAGGATGTAATACATATGTTTAACAAGTTTTATAATAAATTCAAATATATAATCATTTGAAAAATTAAACATTAATCACATAAATTGATATGATAAATTTTTTTCGATTGTCTCCTTTTATTTCATTTAATGTTTCCTTTGTTATTATTTATTTATATTTATTATATAATTTAAAACAAAATATTGGTTCATAATATTTGAGAAATACGTGGATGCATCAAATGTAGTTTATTGATTATGTTGTGTAGAATGTTATTGAATATTTTCAAGTATGAATTTTTTTGAATATTTTGTAAAGAAATTGTATAAAGAAAGTGATTACGAAATATATTTATTTATCATAAATATTTAGCTTGTAATTTTTGTATTATATTCTTATTTCATAAAATATTAAATAACTTTTTACAAATCCTTATTCATATTTTGCTTCCTCTTTTTTTTGAATAATTAAAAACATACTTATTTTAGTTTATCAACATTTACATTACACTTCTTTCATACCATTACTAATGGTAGAACTCTATACACAGCTCCAATATATATACTTCTTTTCTACTACTCTAATGACTACCTCACATTACTTGTTTAGATCTCTTCAAAAATGAAATATAAAACTACTTACACATGCAAAAAGACTCAACATGTTATAACTAAAAATTACATGAAGGACGTAAAATTTAAATACCAATTAAGAGTAATAAGTGTCTTATTAATTGGTCAAGATTGACCAAATACATATGATAATTCATATAGAACTATTTGACACATTAAACACCTACACAAGGTAATCAATAAATGAATAATACGTCTTAATAATTTTTAAATACTAAAATCCATGGTTCTGTTATAAATTATATGATGAATATAACTAAATTATAACAAAGGGAACATTGATTGAAATCAAATGAATTAATAAAATATTGTAATGCATTCCATAAATTTTATATCTTTTAAATAAAATTTATTCTTGGACAACCCTATAAAAAATTATATAAATTTAAAATATGTAAAAAGATTGTTATTATTAAATATTTTAATGATACATAATAATATTATGCATAACTTATTTTAACTATGTAGTAATTTTATTAATTTTTTTAAAAAAATAGATGTGACAAAAATTACCATTATTAATGTTTTCTGAAACTGTGTTTAAAAACATACAATAATGTTTTTCTCAATTCTTCCATACAAGTCATTCATTTGATCTTTATACTACAATTATATATATATATATATATAAGAAAGAGAAGAAAAACAATTATTTATATAAAATAAAATTATAGCATGTTATTGTATTTGTGAGCATATAAAAATGCTTTCCATATATTTCTCATGCACTAAAAAGAATTATTTCATATTTTGATGTAAGGTTTACAAAATAAATTATAATATTTATATTCATAAAATTATATATGAACTAAACTAAAAATACTAAAAATAAAATTAATATAAAATAATGAAGAATATGAACAAAATGATTTTTATACCCAAAACAAAATATAGAGAATTACATATTTGAAAATAAAAAATAAAAAATCCAAATTCTTTAAATATACAATCTAAAATTATTATTTTTCAAAAAAAAATATATATATATATAAACAGGGAGACAAAATTTTGTATTATTAATTTATTTTTAAATATAAAAAAATTGTTTAATTCTTTTTCTTTCATTTAATTTACACAATTCTAATAAAAAAAACCTAAAACATGCACTAAATAAGAAAAAAGTTCGAACATGGACATTCAGGAAACAACATGTCAAATTTCCTAAAAATCTTCTGAGCAAAAAGTGTTACAGTAGAATGAAAGTCTCTTCAATGCTTAAAAATAAACTAATAAGCTTTATATAACTAAAACTAATTCGAGGAGAGTTTACATAGATTTCAAAATGCAGACTATAATGAAAATGATAAGACATGGGTTTGATCGAAATGAAATCATGATGTTTTGTTTTGTTTGTTTAAATAAATAAAAAAATTAAATATTATATAAGGTAAAATATTTAATTGGATGAATAAATTTTATTTTATATATATATAAAATAAAAATATAATTAAAAAAAAAAATTATGAATAAATTTTATTCATGTTTTTAATATTAAATAATATAAATAAAAAAATGATAAAAAGTGATTTGAATATTATATTATGTTTTGATGTCCAAACAATATACATATAATAATTCAATACACAAATAAATTTAAAATTGTTCCATATAAATAACTTATATAAATACATAATCAAATATGATGAGATATTAAGATATCTTTCTATTTATAATATATTATATTTATAATATTTATGTATTTTTAATATTATTATAAATATAACTTTTATTTTTAATGTACATCAAATTTTTATTAAATTTATAAAATAATATTATTCAAACATAAAAATCTAAAAATTAGAATTAAATCATTCACTCCAATATCAAATTTGCTCTTAGAAATCAAAAGAACATAATAAACCAATTAAATTGTTTCCATGCCCGTGCACCTTTTAAACTAACACATTAATTTTCTATTGAGAAAGTTCTTTCCTTATAAGAACAAGTGTAGTGAACGGCTGCAGTACCTGTTGTACGTTGAAGATGATCATCAGAACATGCGGGATTATGGAGCTTGTCAACACAATTCCTCTACTGTTAAGCCATGCAAGTGATGTATCTCTAACAGTCAATGTTTATTAATAATTGTTCATGGACCATTTTTGTATTGTTGCTTTAGCTGTATTTTTAATATGAAGATGGTTAAATATTTGAGAAACGTAGGGACTAGCTTTATCTAGCTTCAAAATAAAAAGAGGAAAGGTTAAACCTCTCAAATAGATGTTGATTTCGTAACATAATTTTGTTTCTATATGAACCTATAATCTTATATTTTTAAATGTTGTTTTGTTGATTTGAGAATGAAATCTCAAATGAAAGCTTATAAATGTGTGAGAAAAAACGAATAAAGCATTATAGAACAAACTAAGCATGACGGGCAAATAAAGAAATTTGTTATAATGCGTCTGGGCTGCACAAACTCACTTATTTCCCCTCTTCTAAATCTCATATGATAAATCATTTTTATATTCGACCAGTTATATTACTTAATGTTGTGGTAAAAAATGTTGAATCGATTTATGTATAAAGAAAACTAATTTTTTATATATTTATAAATAGAGAAATGACAATGCAAATTTCACAGAGAAAGGAGTTGTGCTATTGGCATTAATGTTGGGAACTATCAATTAAGTTGTTTATTTATAAATTTTGCTGAAGCATTCCATCAATTAAAATGAGTGCCTAAGATCTGCATACATAAGAGCAGCTTTAAAAAATTAAAAGACCCCGGCATTTAAAATACCTCGACAAATTATTTTCCCAAGGAAATAACATTTTATAAATCACCATACCTTTCACTAAGATGAAAACCTTGCTTTTCTTTTCAAGGGGATAATGCAATTACGCAGTGTCCAAGCAATCTTAAACACCAAAAATGATTATTTCCTCCTAAAAAATCGTCAACAATTAAAAAGAAATGCCAAAAAATTCCATTAAAAATAGATATCGACTGCTAATGATGAATAATTTTCCCTCAGTGTTCTTTATACTGTGTTAAAACAACAATCAACCAGATCTCCTCCCGATCTCGCCATTCTCCATCACGGACATAACTCCCCAATGGAAAGACTGGACACCATGAATAAAATCCGAAAATAGATCAAATTTAGATTAATGAACACTATTTCAACATGAAGATTGCAGATTGTCTGATGGAAGTTTCAGAAGTAGAAGCTAAATTGCATAAAGTTGAGCTTGGTCTTGTTACAGCTAGAGCTGGAAGCAGTACACAGGACCTTTCAAATAAGTGGGAAGAATTGGAAATTGATGAAGATGCAGAGCGCATGGAATCTATAAACGCATTGTTCGTGTCTGCACTAATTGGCACATTTTCTAGCATTCCAATTGATTTATTCCAAGCAAAGAGTATCGATATATTTTCATTAGGGAGGTAATATTTTTTGTTAGTTGTGCTTTGTTTGGGGTGACTTATCACTACATAGTAAGAAGAAATTTGGACAACATTCACTTGAAAACAGGAACTGTTGCAGCATTTGGCATCATGTGAGGTAATAAATCACAATGCATTGTGATAAAAACATTCAGATTATTTCATATTCATTCCATAGCAAGCTTCAAGATTTTTTTGTGAAAGTAACCTAAATTCCCTTTCCAAATACAGGTCTTAGTCAATTTCAGGCCAAGCTTTCTGATGATTTTGATGCGAATGTTATTCTCTCACATGCTCTTGATGCAGCATCTATGGTTGGTGAGGGAATTCTTGTTTTCATTTATGCAGCTATTGTTTTGGACTATTGCATGAAGGTATATCTGTTGAGTCCTTTTCCTTCAAAGAAGAAAATGATTTCATGAGGATGAAATAGGTGGTGCTTAAATTTTTAAAAAAACCTATGTCAAAGTGGTTCTTTTTTAACTGTTGATTTTAACAAATAAGATATTTGGAATTTTGTATATCATATATGCTGATCATATTCTAAAAATCAGTGCATAAAACCACTATAATGGTTCAAAATAATTTTAACCTCAGAGTGAATGCCTTCGGCATCATGAAAAACAAAGTGGGATCGCGACCTGCTGACATCGAACTCTTGCTGCAAGGAATATAGACATATTCATCCACATCGAAAACGAATTTCTAGTTGGCCATGCATTTGTATCTGTCCTGACAATCATTCACAATTAAGAATTGATTATGATAATACCCATCAAACTGTTCTTACCCTATAACATCCTACAATGTCACCCGCATCATCTGTATCCGTGGCTCCAGCACCTTTTTAACCTCAGAGTGAATGGCTACAACCTCATGAAAAACAAAGTGGGATTGTGGTCCAAAGAATTTAGTGTGATAAGCCATCCATTCCCTCATTCTTTGTCTGTCTAGTGCGCATAGAGAACAAGTTGTCCTCCACCGCCATCATGCCCACACCCTGTGTAAAAGTGCAGTTGACAACCACTACTATATAAACCCTATCATAGCCCCAATCTGGTAGGATCTTATACGCCTCGCCTTTCACAGGTTTTGGGGTCAAATTCTTGGGGATCCAATCACATTCGAACCTAGGCTTTCCATAAATGTGCAGTGGGTTAAAATCCAACCCAACCACAGCAAAAGTATTCTCACCACCCTTGTAAGTACCCATATCGATAAACAAATAGGTTGAACTGCCATAGGGCCAAAATACTCGTTGATGGTCTTCTCCTTCTCCTCTTCTGAAGATCTACCATATTTTGCAGGTTCTGTAGTGCTATTATTCTGAAAACAAGAAAATGTTACAGCCAGTTATTGAATGGCTAGGGCAATGAAAGAGACCCTTATGAGGGCAACCATTGTCAAACCAACCACACAAAGAACGACATCATCTACAGTAGAGTAAGTTATGGTTGGGGGAGGAGATGATGTTGGCGAGCCTACCATGTGCTATTTATTTAGCATAAAAAGCATGAAAATTGGTGTTCTTTAAACCCAATCAACTACCCTCTCCCATACATTAAAATGCCCTACCATGACTAAGAGACATGATTTTTTTTACACAATATACTATTTTTCATTGGCCGAAAATCTGGTAGTTGATCACAACTTAGTGTCAACCAGAGAAAACAATAAAATAAAAAAAAAATAAAAATCTGAACATTGAAAAACAATTTTAAATTTTACCAGCTACATTTTTGTCATTGCCTAGAGACAACAAATAGGTCAAAGTAATATTGTTTGGAGAAAACAATAGTACCAGCAGGTACTAATAAAATTCATATCTTGGTGAATAGTTTTGATGAATGTCAATCATACATTTAGTCAAAATTTAATAACAACATTCATAGAACCTTTAGTTGATACCATCACATGACACTTTCATTATATGACCACTAAAAATTTGATCATCTCTATGAGGTGGAAAAAAAGAATTCCTTACGTATAATATATAATCAGTTAATTTGTATTTATTGTATTAAACCTCAAATTGTGTAATGATACAAATTTACTTGTCTATAATTAATAGAATTGCATTATCATGCGTTTTAAATGTATCAATGGTTTCAGCATTGTGTTATATATATAGTCAGTGGTTCACATAACATGTTAGATAATGAATATGATTGCATTTTTTTATGTCGACATGTGGTGTGTATTAGTGCAGTTGTATTGTAATCATGGTGCAGTTGTATTGTAATCATTGTGGGTGGTCAATAAAAATGTGTTGGCCTTCCAAAAATAAATTGGAAGATACAAAAATTTGAGTGATCAATAAATTGAATCAATAGTGTGTACCCTATATGTGTTTTACAACATTTGAATATATCCTTGATTTAATCCTTGGCCCTATGTTTGGTGTGTGACATTTTAAAATGTCATTACTTTTACCTTTGCCTCCATTTTACATGAAATTTGAACATGGACCTTCTTTGTGACATTCCTCATGTCTTATTTAGGGCATTTGAGCATGTCCTTTCTTTTGGCCCTTAGCCCTTAAATGTTAATTTTATATCATTTGTGTTTATTATGTGTGAGTTTGTTGATCTTGATAAGTTTGATAAGTCTCACGATCCGTATCATGTACTCCTATTGTTGCAAATTTTGAAAATGTCAAACAATTGATGGAAAAATCAATTTTTAGATAAACGACTATTTATTTTTTGATTTTCGCCAAACAATGTCAAAAAATTAATTATTTACTCAAAAATTGATTAATTAAAATTTTACATCTTTTCCATTTTTTATTCTGAAGTGTTTAAAATCCCATTTGAAATTTCTGTGTAAAAATTTATTTGCACTTCCTATAATTTAAAAAAATCATTTCACTTCTTGTGAGTTGCATAAACACAATTTCTTTTTTCACAAGTTGTACAAATTGTAAATACTTTTTTAGTCTCCATGCAATTTGTAAAATCTTTTTCGGCTTTGGTGTAATTTTTAATTTTGTTTTAGGTTTCCATGAAATTTACAAAATATTTTTTGGTTCTCATGCAAATTACAAAACTATTTTTGGTTTTCATGCAAATTGCAAAAATTATTTTAATTTTCAAGCAAATTATGAAAAACTTTTCAGTTTTCATGCAATTTATAAAAATATTTTTAAACTTTATGTATTTTGCAAAAATGTTTTTATTTTCCATTTTTTGTGCAACTCAAAGTCACACTTCCTTTAATTGTGCAAATGCAAATTATATTTTTAAAGCTGTGTTAATCCAAATTTTTAAATTGCATTCTTCTCATGCAAATTTGCCATTACAAATTGAAACTTCTTTTTAAGCCTACATGCAAACATATAAATGCTTTTCATCAATTATGCAAATGCAGTTACTTCTTTGAGTAGTTTTTAAAAAAGAAGTTTGTCTTCCAAATTATTTGTTCAGTTTACAAGTTAAATCTAATAATTTTTAAATGTTTTAAAAGTTAATTTTCCATCCTTATTTTAGCCAGTGACTACCGAGAGTAAATTTTATCAAATTCACTAAAGGGAAGCACATTGAATAAAAATAATATATTTTTGTTGATGAGTTCATAGATAATTTTAAAATCTTTTCCAAGACACAACTAGATGATATATCGAGTTTTCCCCTGGAGACCTCAAAGAAGAAAGAGCAAGCAATGCATTTTGATAAATGTTTTTCTGGTTTCCTCTACCAGCAAAAGCACCATTCCATCTATTCAAACAAACAAAGAATTTAAATTAAATTTTTATTTTTCTCCTCAACTAATCAAGGTCATGCAATTTCTATAGGTAAAACTCACAGGATTTGTTTCTTTTCCCAGCGTTATGACTAGTGCCATTGTTCATTCTAGAAATATTTTTCGTATTTTCTCTGTATAGAGGAGAACTTTAACAAATCATATGACCCTCTCAAAGGTCAATTTTTTTTCAAAAAAAATTAATTTCTCCCAAATTATACGACTTATTTGTGAGTAGCTTGGGTCAAAATTTTTGAATATTTTTATTTTTTTAATTACAAAAAGGCAAGTCATACATTCTATTCCAGGATAAACTTTGGCCTAAAAGTCTCACAAAAATTTTATTCTACTCTCCAAGACCAAGTCGAATAACTCACGTTTTAAAAGATTTTGGTCAGAATTTTCAATTTTTTTTAAAATTTTTTGCTCCCCCACCAAATCGTATGGCATATTCATGATCGGATTTGGAAGAAAATTATTAAAAAAAAATAAAAAATCTTACCCTCCAAAGGCATCGTACGGCTACATTATGTGTAAGTCTTTGAAAATATTTCTCAAAAAGAATCATTCTTCCTTTCCAATGCCTAGGTTGGCAGGAGAAAATATAAAAATATGTAAAGGGACTAAGTAGTAAAAAATATTAAGAAAAGGGTTTGAGTGGAATAAAGTACAAAATTTCCTAGTGGAGAAAAAAAAATGAAATGCTAAGAGAAATATAAAAAAAAGGAAAAAATAAAGTTTCAGTGGAATTAAAAAATATTTTGCTGAGTGGAGAAAATAGGGGAAAAACGTTAAGTGGAGGAAAATAAATATTTTTGGGTGGAAAATTTAAAAAATGAGAAAATAGAATGAACAAATTTTAGCATGATAATTGCTATTTTGCAAATTTTGAGAATTTTCAATTTGCACATTGTTGACTTGGTGCGTTTCCAGTTTTAAGGAGGACGTTAAAAAGGTTGATGAGATTTTGTGGCATGTTTCTCTTGAACTGGTAAAAATTTAGGAATATATTTGATATTGGTGAATTTTCATCTTTTTGGTTCATTGGATGGTCATGAATTTCTTTAACACTGAGTGGTGACGTTTTTTAACAAAAATATGAGATTTTTAAAAAAATTCAATTTTTTTTAATAAAAATATCATAGGGAACAAGGGAATAGCTTGAAAATTGAAAAAGAAATTATTTTTATGATTTCTTCCATTCATTTCTATTGGCTAGAAAATTTTGTGAAAACCTACATAGAGAAATTTTAATATGCACATTTGCAAGCAAAAAATTTGGTCAAAGTAAAAATTAAGATTCATACAAGGGGCATTAAAGATACGACAGAGCAATTCACATAATCGGCTTGTGAGTATAACTTCAATTTATATTTTTATCATTTCTCATAAATAAAGAGCTTTTTTGCAAATTTTTAAATTTTAAATTTGATTGTCCAATTGATGTTTTCATTTCATACTATGAAAAATGAGATACTCCGTAAAAGTAAAGAAATCATGAAGTACCAATTTAAAAGTGTTATACTTTCTTCACAACTAGAGTCCAACATTGGAAATATAGTTGACACCAATCTAGGCCACATCAACATGGATGAGTTTTGAGAAAGAATGAATGTTGTACATAAAATAAATTTTAAACAGATTATTTGTGATAGTGGGTTCACATTAGTATTTTCAAGATCATTATAGTATCCTGAGTTAGTTTTGATTGTGAAAAATAATTATAACTCAGAGATGCAAGAGGTAAGAGATCCCTAGGGGGAGTTGGAAATGAGTTTTTTTCTTAAGAAAATTGACAATAATTTTCACCTTGCAAATGTTGAATGCTTTATACATCTAACCCCTAAATCCTCTCAAATATTTTGGGATGAAAATATTATAGCATGTTCTAAACAAGTCAATAAATCTTGGTTGACTAAGCTGAAGCATTTCTCTACTCAGTGTTGAAAACATATTGTAAGATCAAATTTCAAAGATGAGATAAGTGACATGATCACTTTATTGGATAGGATAGTGAGAAATTAAATAGAATTTTTTTTTAGGCATGGATGTATAGATTAATTTGTATCATTTTTTGAAATAAGTAATATATCAATTGGGGTGAGAACTAATCAACAATTCCATTCATAAGCAACTCATGGAGGTAATAGACATATCAAAATATTGTATGACTTCATACCTTGTTTACATTGTAGCAAGTTGAAAGTATTTTGATGGATTGCATACAGTGAGAAATTTTTTAAAAATAATGGTGTACGACTTCTATCCCCAACTAACATTGAAGGAAAGTGCCCATCCCTTCAAAAGATTTAATGACTATTTTGTTCATTTCATCATACAGTTGTTTGTGAAGGAACTCTTCAACACAAGAATATCAGTTATGACCACTATAAAAATATCAAGGTGGGGAGCTTAGTTTATACAATTCTCAACATTCAGTTATTGAATAATTAGTAATTGTTAAATATCTTCTTACATGCTCCCATAATATGTCAGAGACAAATGGGTATTGCTGGAATTGGTCAGATAACTTGTTGAAACACATAAATTCTTGACAAGATGATATAAAATAGGGATCAAGTTTCTAATCTCTATTGGTAGGTACACTTTCCCCTCACTAGTGAAGGCCTAGATAGTTTAGCAATACATGTCTCACTAAAACCTCAATACATTTGAAATCAGATCTTCATTTTATAATAGGGGTCTAATTGAACATAATATTGGATCTCTATTTTAGCATGTTCCACATTTTGTAGGCTATTAGATTGATTGTGATGACAAAAAAGTAGTGATAATCATAGACTATTCATGGTTTTCTGTGAGATAAATTGTAAAATTTGGCATAATGAAAGTGTCAAAATAGTTGATAGATGATGAGATCACATTGGACCCCATCTTTGAAAGAGAGGGTATAATAACAAAGTTATTTACTATATTACATTGGGACAAAAGGGAATCTACTTATCTCAGAAGTGGGATAAGGGCTATACTTGACAGAACTCTCAGATGGTTGAAAGGCAAGGGATTTGATGTTACAAATGTTGATTTATCTACACCCCTTGGGAAAGATGAAGGAAGCTTGTATAAGTAATAGGATGAGCTAGAAAAGATAGATGAGATAGGTCCTAGTGGAGAACCTTCCATGATAGAAGAGGTGCATGAACCTCAAACTAATCAGCAAGATGTTCAACCATGAAATATTATCACTCTAAAAATAAAAAATTTGGTGAAAATGTTTCTTCTTCTATTAAAATTTTAGTTCCTCAAGAACTTCCAGTTCATAGCTTTCCATTCCCTCCAAAAATGGTAGAGAACACAACTCAATAATTTTTAGTTTTAGATGATACAATGTTCCCTACATCATCTATTTTTTCTTTGCAAGAGATTGCTCCTATCTCTTCATCTTCTCTCTTGAATCCTAAGTTTCTCATTGCTCCTTCTCCAAGAATCCCTATTTAAACAATCATTACACAAGAGCAAATTGAAACATCTTTTGAAGGTGTCCCAATTCAAAAATACCTTCTTCAAATATAGTCAAGACTATTCCACATGTTTCAACCTCTATCTCATTTCCTTTGTTAAGCATGAAAACTTTAATTTGGTTGTCTACAGTAGTGAAAAGAATGAAAAAAATTATTGAACTTGAAGAGATACATTTTGAAACCTTGACAACTTCTTTCTCAAAAATGCCAAAGAAAGAAAAGACAGTTTCATGAATGGTGACAAATGAAAATGGAGAAAAATATGCAAAAGTGGCCATTCTTACATTTAAAATAGATAATTCATAAATCAGGGTTGAATACTACCATGTGTTTAGGGTTCATTTGGGAAAATCAACTAGAAAAGGGATGAAACGAGATGTTCAATTGACAATTAGCACCATCTTTAAAAAAATGGACAAAGATAAGATGATGAAAGATGAACTAAAAGAGAAAGTAGAACAATTGAGCTCAATAATATATAGATTGATTGGGTTAGTTCAATCAGCTATCACTTCATCTAGTCTTCATGCTGAGACATTGGAAGGAGTGAGAAAAGTGGGGCAAATAGGTAATACAATGGAAGACTAGATTGAAAAAGTTGTGGATCAAGGTGCCTTAGTAATTATCACTACAACGATAATGTTATCTAAAATTCAATAATAATATGAATAGCTAGCAATAAAATATAATATATACACCCAATAAAAATAAAATTGGGAGGAACCCATGCCTGATTTGGTCAAAATCTCATAATTTCTTTCTATTGATCTTGTAAGAAAAGGAGTAATCAATAAAGATGAAATAGTTTATCTGCTTAAATTTTTTTGGGCCACCAAATTTAGAATCGAATCCATTAAAAGAGGTGTTCAAAAATACAGTAATGCAAGGTTACTTAGAAGTGACATAATGATGGAGACTGACACTAAAGTCAAGAAGTTGGATTGTCATTTTTTCAATGACAAGGATCAAGAGGGAAATCTGATTTCAATTGAGACCATAATTGAAAAATTCAAAGAATGAATTTAGAACACTATCACTACATCTACATTCAAATGGTTATGAAGAACTTCATCAATTGTTTAAATGCCAAGTGAATGTGGATAATTTAGATCTAAAAATAAATAATCTTTGAAATGAAGGAGATAGATTACTTAATAGATATTGATTACAAATACATGGATGGACTAGATGAAGACTTGATTAGGGTAATTATCTAGAGATTTGATGACTTATTAAAAGGGAAAAAAATTTCAATACATTAGGAATAAAATGAAGAATTTCTTTCAATGTTCATGTATTCTTTTCTTTTGTTTCTTTGTACCTAACTTCTTTTATTTCACTCTTTCCCCTTGTAAATGTGTATTATATTTTTACAAATTATCTTTGCAATTTTTCTAACTTACTTTTTTAAGTTGTGCAATTTGATGATGTGTTTTTTCAAGTAGTTCAAAAACCCTAATTATTTTCTCAAGTCATGTTATTTGCTTAAAGAGTTTTTTCACCATTTAAAAATTGTAATTTTACATTGGTTTTTTAGCAGGATCCTCTGAAAAAGTAGCGAATAAAAATGTAGTGGTAAATAACATAGTGATAAAAATGTAGTATGACAAAAATGTAATACAAAAAAATATCATAATGATAAAACATAGCAAGGGAAAAATGTAGCAGTATCGATAATGTCACAAAGATGACATACCTTTCAATTAAAGGTCCAAAGTCATGAAATCATATTTTTCTCTGTTATTTTACTTGTAAATTTGGTTCATTACTTTTCCACTATGAAATGTTAACTAATATCACCAAAATGAACAAGACAACAAATAAATAATGTGATAATAACTAAAATATCTCAGTTATGCTCTTAATGACATTCTTGAGACATTACCAATACTGCTAGGTTTTTATTCACTATGTTTTGTCCTCATGATATTTTTGTCATACTATGTTTTTATCACTACATTTTTTATCGCTACATTTTTTAATGCTATGTTATCACATAGAGCCATTTCAGCACATCTGTAAAAATAAAAAATATGTGGTTTTACACCATAACCACCCATTTTAGCCTATAAATACAAGTTAGGGTTTCATAATAAGATTTTGAAATAGATAGAATTTTTTAAAATATTTATAAAAGAAGATCAGTTTTTTTACTCTTCAAAATCAATACAAGAAAGGTGTTTCTCAAATTTGAGTTAGTTATATATTTTGAATTATGTCTTTTGCTTAATTCATTGTATCATATTTTCATTACCATTGTTATAAATTTTGAACTATTGAAAATAGGAGATTAGATTACAAAGTTTCTATATAGAGTTGTAATTTACATTTTTAATACATGTGAAAATCTCAATGTGAATAGAGGAAATTTATTATGTGTTTCTGTTAGAAAATATAAAAAGTTATTATTTTATGTTATCAGAGTAAAATATTCTTTTGGTGTATGTTTCACATCCTTAAGGATGTGATTATGTCTTTTTAACCCATTAAATGAGAGAGATTTTCCTCTTTCGAAAGTCAAAATTTTCTCTCAACATTTTCATCTAGCCCCAAATTTCTAACTTGACAAGTTTGTTGCTTAAATAATTCTCCCTTCTCTCTCTCTCTCTCTTTCTATACATATTCCTTTCTTGAACTCTTTTTCATAATTTTAGGTTTAAAATACTACCCATGATTTACATTTCATTATTTATAAATATTTTCTGCTTTCTCATTTTAGATTTCAATAAAGGTATCTCTCCCTAATAATAGGAGAGGGACTTAGTTCTTTACACTATTGACATGAAGTCACCAATTTGTCCCCCTAACAAATTTTCATGCCAATAATTGTTGGTGTACACTGTGTGGTACGTTTTTACAACTTGTATGCCACCCATATTATACTAGTCTACATGAATTTACCATCATCTCAAGGACCACTCCAACATCCTGCACTAGATTTGGAACAATCTAATTAGTTAGATATTGCGCTAAACCATAGACAAATATTTTGAAATTCTGATGAAATCTCTATAACTTAGTTTCAAATCATGCTAGCTATCCTAATTCAATATTTAGAATGTGCCAAAAGAGCATAAAGGATATGTGAATGAAGAGAATCCCATAGAGTTCATCTAGCAACCCAGAATTAGTAAAATCACATATGACTATTTCAGGTTTCCAGAATCTAAATAGTCAAATCTAGTTTGAATTGAGATGAAGCTTCATAGGAAGATTTAGTTTCAAGATTTTTATTCTTTTCTTTGACAATAAAACAAACAACACTCAATTCAATAGTTTTAGGGTAGAGTTAGATATAAATGAAACATGTGCTACCATTGCTTAGAGAAATTTTGAGATTGCCTCAAAAATACAAGTGAGGAGATAGACAAGAAGAGTAGTTAGTATAACTAATCAAATACTTTTTGCAACTAGAGTTTACTCTCATGAAAATTTAGGTGCATCAGTATCCAGTTCTTTAACCTATCCTTGATTGGATAACATAAACTCAAGATGATATTTCATCATATTTAAGAAATTTCACTTCAGATAATAGAGTGAGTTTTGCACATTTTCATATAACTGTTGGAATCTTGGAAGAATAAGAATATCAAGTAGCTTTAGAAAAAATATAAGAAGCATTGTTTTCAAATAAAATAAAACAACAAATAATCGATCATAGATCTCTTCAAATTCAACCTTCATCTCAATGCCAATATCTTTCTTCCAAACTAACATAAAAAAGATTCACTAGAGCTAGTAAGTCAAAAGGTGAAGCTGACCTATTTTATCAATTATAATAACATTATAGCTTTAAGTTGAGTCCTGAACATCATAGAAAGATCAAAAGGACAACTAACCTTCCCTCAACTTCTAAGAAGAATAAACAACTTGAAAGAGGAACTTTGACAAGTCAATATCTTGTCTCATTAAGAATTGTTATTCACCTACAAGCAATGTTTCAAACTATGTCATTACCATGGGGAAATGTGATTGATCTATTGGCTCTTGGATAATTACACTACCTTCTAAAAGGGTTAATAAATAAATTTCTAAGATTTCATTGAAATGGAAAACAACACCCAGATGAATACATTGCAACATTCAATATTGCATATGGCATTTTAGGTGTAGAGCATGAAAATGTTGCTATCAGACTATTTATTTAAACACTGCACAATGGGGCTATGGATTAATTTTACCATTTTACTACAGGATCTATTACTAACTATAATACAATGAAAATTAAATTTGAGATTAGATTTAAACCAACCAAAGATGCTTGTACTCTATTTTCTCAACTTATACAAATGAAAAAAATAAGTATATGAACCAATGAGAGAGTTTGTCACCAAATTCAACATGTTGTTGAGTAAGATACTAGCTAAAGCACAACCTACATATTAAAATGTAAAATGTTTCTTTATCAACACTTGATTAGCTAAATAATTTATTAATTTGAGAAGAGTTAGGGTAGTAGGTTTGGAAGCAACTCAAAAGTCAGCTATCAATGCCTAAGATGACATGATAATGTCTTGAGAACTCAAGAAATAACCTTCAAAGATTAAGGCTCAAATTTTAGGATAATATTCAATATATTAACACTTACTAAAAATGGGTAATGATATAATAGTCCTAAAAAATCAAATACCACAAAAAACCATTATAGCTCGATACCAAGATATTCTAAGAAAGAACTACATTCCTTTCCAAAGAGATCATCGTAGACTGCAAGCTCCTCAATTGAAACTAGCATTTAAGGCTCATCGTCAGTAAATACTTATACATTGATGAATATAGTCTTATAAATTGAAGAAATATTTGGATATGAAAAATTTAGATAAAAAATGAATTAAAAAATATAAAACTTCAAGAATGTGATATTGAATAACCTAGTGACAACTCCATATATATGTTCCTGTAATATAATTCAGATGAATATGACTATGAAGAGATTATTAAAGATATAAATAGTTGATCCTTTATAGTTTTCACTAGAACTCAAAATTATAAAAAGTATTTTAGTGATTCACAAGAGGAAACTCAAAAGGTTATCCTCCCATGAGGAACTACCCCACCGGTGTAAATAAATGGGAAACAACCATTGATATGTAGTTTATCTAATTTCAATGTTTCTCAACATGTTGAGATCCCTTCTATAAATTTACTAACTTTTGACATAATTGATCATGTCAATAAAATTAAGATTCACATATTACAAGTTGAATACTTGAAAGCATATCCAAATTAGTTGGATAGGTTAGTTGATTTCATCAAAGGCAAATATACAAATTCTAAAAAGATCAATTTTAAAATAATCTTAAATAACCTTATTGCTTCCAATCAAGTCAACTTTATGGATGTAACCCTTTATATATTTCCCTTTTCCTCAAGTGATGCAAAGTTAGTAATTGTATTATTGACATAGGAGTTTATGATAATGTTATGCCAGCCAAAGTTGCTCATGCTTTTTAATTAACCTACATAAAGTCCTTTGGTTTTTGTTATTCCATGAAGGTAAAATAAGTTCTTTGTAACAACCCCTTAAGGATTATCTAGAATAATGTAAAAAAATATTTTTTTAAAAAGTTATTTACGTAACCTTTATTCTTTCATTAGATTACACCATGATAATATAATTAGTGATTTTTAACATACCACTAAAGCATATTAGACATCCACAAACTTATAACAATAAAAATTCTAATCACTAGCATTTTATGTAACATAATTGCAAGGAAAGTAATCACTCTAAAATCTAGCCATGCCTAGTACAATAATATAGATACTACTATTGAAGTATAAATAAATTATAATTACATTTCCATTAGGCATCTATATAATTTCAAACATAAATGGCTTTACAAATAAACTGTCATACAAAGAAAATCTTGGTAAAAATAAGACAGTCGAATTGGATATCAACTAGTTAATTAGGATAGTTTAACATAATTAACAAATTTGTTTCTAGAAAATGAATTTTCTCCTTATTATCACATGTACTTATATGCATGAATACAGACTATTTGAGTATATAAAATGGAGTATGTATTTGCATGGTCTATGTTTACTAAAATGGAGTGTGTGTGTGTGTGTGTGTGTAAGATTATGCATACACATATGTGTAAGTGCTTGTATATATATATATATATATATATATATATATATATATATATATATATATATATATATATATATAGACACACACACACACACACACACTAAGTCATGTTGGACTACGTAAACTCAATATATGGGTGGTGTAAATATAAAATTACATACATATTTATTTTATTTAAACATATAAGGAAACCATGGAGTGATATATAAGGGTGAAAGACTTGAATAATTTAGATATTCTCATAGCCATTTTTTATACTTTTAGTCTATGGATTGACAGAAAAACCATAGCTATGTATTTGCTAAATATTATAGCATAGAGTATTTAATTTTTATATAAAACATATAATTGTTTCCCATTGCATAAAAGTTTGGTTAAAGTTTAAATATATATGTATGTTACTATGGAAGACAATATATAAATATGGGTGTATTTTATAAAACTATAACTTCTTTCAAGTAGGGAACGACTGTGTCAAGTGTATTAAATGGAAAAAGGAAAATATTAAAAGAGAATTGATAATTTAACTTATGTTTTATACTTTGTATTCTTTTAAACAGATATAAAACAAGGATTCTATCGAAGAGAATAACAAGCAACATTGTGATAGTATTCATTAAAAATTAGATAATATCCCTTATATTATATTTGTAAACTACATTGGGACATAGGAAACATGAAAACCCTAATTGGATTTTAATTGATTATTTTAGAATATGAATTAAATAGTTTTGGAAATGTATGAGTAAAAATACCATGTTATGATAATGTGCATATTAAAATATATGTTATACCTATATGTGAACTTAGGTGTGCATACTCATAAATAGTGGGTATGAATAGGAAGTGTGCCTATACTTATGGTATGTGACTAAGCATGTAAGTCATGAAATCCTAAAATACAAGAAACCAATATTATAAACTATTACAACATTTAATGACTAAGTGGTGATTATTTAACCCTTAATCTATATTAGGTGATTTATTAAATAATAATATATTATTTATTAACACGAGGTAGAAACCTCATTAAAATAAATAATATTATAAGAATTTTGGAATAGTTAGCAATATTTTATTTAAGGACTCTTAGGTATGGTTAGACCTATTATTCACAACGGTTACCTCCCTTCAAAATTCACTATAAAATAGGGTTTACCTATATTAGTTATTTCATATTCAGAATCATATGATTATTCACAGGAATTTATTCAAGATTTTTGTGAAGGTTATTCTAGAGAGGAGAAATGAGAAGAGAAGTTGTATTGGGGGGCTTTTTTTTTTAATATATGAAAATCACTTTTGGTGGGTTTTTTTTACCTCGTAAAGGTTTTTCCATGAAAAATCTTGTCTTTGTGTCAATTGATCTATGTGATATTCTTTAATTTTAACTAAATTTATATATCCTATGTATGCATCTATATTCCTACATGGATTATTTCATGGTATCAAAGCATGCAAATTTTTGAAAAGATTCGTAGAAGAGTTGGTGGTCTAATTTTTTGTTCAATCTTACAAATTAGGGGGTCCCAAGTTTAAAAGCCCCTATTACCCTATTTTTTAAAATTAATCATAACACTTTTTAAAAATTTATTATAATTTGAAATCCATTTTTTGGATCACATGCTAAATTTTCTCACGTGTAAAACTCTCTCTCTGTCTCTCTTTTGTCGACCTTCTTATGATACTTGATCTAGTCAAATTTATTGTCAGTGTTTCCACACTCCTAAATGGTAGTAAAAATTCAATTTTAGGTATATTTTAATGTATTGGTAGTGTGATTACTTGTAATTTGCCTATCTATATGTGATCAAAGTGATATATTCTCAATTGAAGGTCTCAAAAATAGAAACGACAATTACAGCTCAAGAACTTGCCTATTTAGTGCTAAAATGTTGCATTTTAGGACCCATTACTACAACTTATCAAACATATTGATATCAAAGGTTACACCTGAGTGATATGGGTTATAATTATGGGGCTTAAAGAGGTAGGGGATGGACTTGAAATTTTATGTGAATGACTTACAGGTCTCATTTTACATGTGTTTGAACTTAGTCTAAAAAATATATTTATTTTGTATTGAGAAGGGCATTCTTGAGGCCAAAATGGGTGGTAGATTTGTCATTAAGTCCTAATATGAGGCCAAGAACCTAGTTTTATATGTTATTATCTTCCACATATGTGTTTTCAGTGCCATTTTTCAATCAAGAAGCATCAAAATAAGAGTTAGGCAACCACAACTTAAACATTGACAATATTTGTTATCAGTGTTTTTGCACTCCTGAACGGTAGTGAAAATACACATTTTGATGGACTTGAACATTATGATGGTGTGATCATCTATAATTTTAATATCCAGATGTGATCAAAGTGATATATTATCATGTGTATTTCTTGGAGGCAAAAACTACAGTTGGATCTCAAGAAATTGCCTATGTAATGCCAAAAAGTTACATTTTAAGAACTATCACTATAACTTGTCAAAAAAAAGCTCTCAAAGGTTCCACCTGAGTGATATGGGGTGTGTTATGAGATATTAAATAGGTTGGTAAGGGATATGAAGGTTTATAAAATTATTTATAGGTTTCATTTTATGTGTGTTTGAACTTAGGCTAAAAACTACATTTTTCTTGTATTGGGAAGGACATTCTTGAGGCTAGAATGGGTTGTGGGTTTATCATTTAGACCTGATGAAAAAAAAATAACATGGTATTAGACATTATCCACCTCTCAAATGTGTTGGCAATGCTAGTTATTAGTTAGGAAGCATCAAAATGAGAGTTGTGAAATGATAACTTAAACTTTGATAACATTTGATGTCAGTGTTTCCATGCTCTTGAACAGTAGTGAAAATTCACTTTTAAGAGGATTTGAACATCATGGAGGTGTGATCATGTGTAATTTTCATATCTATATATTATCGAAGTGATAGATACTCAATTGGAGGTCCTATAGGTAGAAATGGTTGTTAGAACTCAAGAAGTTACCTATTCAATGCCAAAAAGTTATATTTTAGGACTTGTCATTAAAACTTATCCAATGGATTGCCCTCAAAGGTTCCACTTTAGTGATCTAGGGTGAGAATATAGGTCTTAAAGATTCAATATAAAGATCTGATAGTTTTTAGAAATGAATTATAGATTTTATTTCATGCATGTTTGAAATTAGGTTTAAAATTTGCATTTTTCTTGTATTGGGAAGGGCATTCTTGAGGCCCAAATGGGTGGTGAGTTTATCAATTGGGCCTAATGATAGGCTTAAAACATGGCCCTAGATGTTATTCATCCCCCAGACATGTTGGAAGTGCTAATTTTTGGTCAATATGAGGTATTTGCATATTGACACTTTACTTGGAACTAATATTTTCTATTTGCACTTATTGTTAGTCTTTGTATGGTTGAATGGAAATTAATTATTATTTTTGAATGATGTAAAGAATATGTGCATAGTAAATTCAATTTTCTAGTTTAAAGTGTCTAAAATAGTTTTGAATTGCAACAACTCAATCAAACTCTTTCCATATGGTTGTAGTAAAATGTATCTCCATGATTGTTATTCATCAAACCACCTTTACTTGAGCATGAAACTACCACTTTGTCTACCTATAACCACTCAATCCTCAACATAAATTTGTATATTGTTTATCCATCTATCCTTAATTCTTAAACCTTATACCTAATCTAATGATTCATACTACTTCCCCCTACTCTCCTAAACCACACATCCCCATGCATATCTCTCTCTCTCTCTCTCTCTCTCTCTCTCTCTCTCTTGCATGAAAGTGTATTTTAAGTGTTCAAGATTATTTAGAAGCTAGAATAGGTTTGTGATATTTTCAAATATTAGTTATAGGAGGCCTAACACCATTAATGGATAGGTCTAAAAATCAATAGAGCCATTAATGGGAATTCACTTGGGTTTAGAGACCTCAATGGAGATTTGAAGTGCATCAGGAGTGAGGTGTTAAAGGTGATGAAGGAGGGAGGTGTTGAAGGGTCATAAGCTAGTCTCAAGAACATGCATTAGGCTTATTAGGCCAAATATGCCTCAAAGGATTTTTTTTTAAAGTGTAAAGGAGTATGAAGGCCTTTGAAAGTAGATTGAGAGGGTTGAATGAATGTTGGATAGGTGGATATAAAATCTAGAGGAAGTGTTCTTGAAATAATTAAATAAGAGGAAGGCATGTAGTCATAGCTAATCCTACAAAATGTATAGTGAAAGAGTGTGAATAATGAATGAAAAAAGGGGTAAGTTAGGGGATATTTAAGGTGATACAGGAGAATCACCAAATACATGGAGAATATATGTTGATAATAGCCTTAGGTAATTATTAAGACCTATAAAGTAAATCAATTTATTAAGTTTAATTTGAATGAGTAAGAGAAAATCTGAGCAAGTTTAGTAAAGTACTAAGATTGGTTTAGAATCTAATAGAGTCATAATCCTCACTCCTAATGAGGAGGAACCATACAAGACCAACCAAAGAGATTCAAAGGATAAAAAATATCATCTTTGAAGAGGTTAGAGCATATGTTGTAGGTCTATCTCAATGGATAAGGATTGTGTAAATGCTTTCTTGTTGCACATAATAAATATATTTGAGTATTATTCCATGTTTTGCATTGTATTACCCTTTTATAATATGATTCTAATCCTTTCATATTAACTACAAGATTAAATCTCAATTATATTCATGAAACCCTTAAGAATTTTGTATTTTTACTATTACAATCATTTTTAGACGCTTATTTACATGTGGAAACTATTATATGAATTCAATTGGAGTATTGGAATAGTTATATTAATGGTGAAAGTGTTTTTTTTTTTAAAGAGTGTCTCTACCCTTCACAAAACAAATTATATACATGGTCTTCAAAATAGATAAAACAAAAATGTATGCATACAAACAACGAGAAAAAACCCATCACTACAACAATAGCAAAAAAGAAGCACATTCGTAAGAACTATGCAAACTAAAGAAACATAAAATAACCTTAAAAAATTTATTCCTTTTATGATCTGAGGGTCATATTAAGCAGATATAAATCTTTATTCCATTGATCATTCTTTTTTTACCCATAATAGTCCACTCCACCCCCCATTGTCAGGAAGGGTATTTTCCTTACCATAGGATGAAGAAATTACTGCCACTAGTTTTTCTTCTTTCCGAGCCAATGCCATTTCATTAAGCAAATATATATTTTTTGAGATGGCTAAAATTATTTTATTTGAAGGGGTAGTATCCATCAGATGATCTTTAGCATCAAATTTGAAATTTCTTGATTCTAGTATCCACCCTTGCTCTGATTATTTTCTATGATCCATGATTTGTTCTAAAACCATAATAGGGGAGTATTGGAATAGTTGAATAGGTTTTTTAAGACTAATATAAATGTTTTAGATCCTATAAAATTCCAATGAGCTCTATGAAATATCAATAACTAGCTCTCAGTTTGTAGAAATTTTGAGTAAATCTGAAGTAAGGCTTTCATGAGTAAAACACCACTAAAACTTAAAAGATTGAAAAATAATGTTTGAAAATTTATGAGAATAAGGGGAATGAATACTATAAATTATTTTAATTATCATTAGGTTTACAGGAGGTTTCAAATTTTAGGTACAAATGACTATTTTTTTGTACATCGATAGAAGACCATTTTTGAAAAAGTTGTGCATAAGGTAAGATGAGTTTTTGGTTGATTTAAGTTTTATAAACTTGGGTAAGGTTTGGAAAATGTTAAATTTTTTAAAATACTAAAATAACTATAATTTTTAAGAGATAAAAACTCTATTTTTATAAATTGACCTATTGAAACAACAACTCGGTCTAGAGACCCATCAACTTAAAAGGATAAAATTTGAGATTGAAATATCAATCTCATAGAGACCTATAATTGGTTGATTTATTGTAAGTTTTTAAACCTAAATAAATCCTTTATTTTTCAAAATACCTATCAAAAGTGTGTTAAAGAATAATTTTTCAAAGGAAGAAGAGTAGATATGAGAGATTGGTGACTAGTTAAGAGCATACCTAATGAGTAATTGATTGGTTTAAAAGAACATTGTTTGCGAGTGGATTTTGAATCAAGTTGAAAAAAAGAGTGGATAATTGAGGTTGGAATTATTTATTATCATATGAATACAAAATTCATATCTTTATTTAACATAGAAGAGCAAATTGTGCATTAGGTGGTATTAGGGGATGATAAAGGATTTTTTCCAAAGATGAATCCTTGTCTCATGAGTGAATATTATATTTCAAGTCAGTAAGGTTGAATTTTATTATACTAAAGATATTATAGTCAAGTTTAGGTATAAATTCATCTCTACATTATATAAGTATGAACATGGTTGGGTATGGGCCTTAAGTGAAATCAAATTTCATGCTAATGATCAATTAAAAAGTTGTAAATGGGTGATGAAAAATGAAAAATAGATAAGAGTGTCATCAATTATTCCCACTACACACAATCAAATAAAAAAAATATAGGAGATCAAATATTTATAGCATTGAAAAGTTTTTTTTAAAAATTCCCATTTGTGTAGGACATTAAATATGAGATATGATAGATAATAGATTGGAAGATCAAAATAACATTATACAATAACATGTTAAATAAAAACTAAATATAAAATAGATATTTAACATAATTTAGATGAAAACTTCAAAAAAATCATATAGACACATGTAAAATGTCAATAATATATAGATTTCCATGATAGGCATAAAAATAAACACAACATCTACCAACATAATATCTAATGTTAGGTGAATGTTATATATGCATGTACAATGCCAAAAATGCATACATTGCTATATAGGCATAGAAAAAAACACATCTCATGTAAGATATCCTTATAATCAAATAGCCTCCCTCTCTTTCCCTTCTTCGAATAAAACTCTCCCTGAGATGCCCTATTGGTAGATAAAGATACCTCTAATACTTTAAATTGCTCTAAGATCTGACTGTGGGTTATACGCTCATAGCTCACTTGCAACTAAACTTGTTTAAATATAGGTATTATTAAAAAATTAACATAAAATACACTTGACCACTTGTTAAGAAATAAATTTTAAACTAAAATAAAAAAATCATTTGAACAAGCACTTATTGCAAGCTTGTAGTAATGCAAAAATGATTTTTGACGCTCCAATGAGTTAGTGGTAGGCTCAGATGTTTAAATAGGCATATGAAATATGGAAGAAATGTGAGAAGTTTCCCTATTAATCATCTGATGAGGACTATTGGATGTCATGGGATAACACTGCATATATAATAAATTTATATAAGTTATATTTTTCTTAAGCATGTAGTAAAATTATTAAAATAAATCTATTTTTAAAATACAAAATTACAAGTTAATATATACCTCTATCAGCCCCTGTATGGATGACACTATAGTAACAATGCTTATGTCTATCTCAGCTCACAATGATGGAAGAGTGTCTATTAAAGACATCAACTAAATGTAAACAAGGTCTCATTTACTTTTATATAAAGTATCAAACATATATATATGGAAAGTTTCTTCTTTATTAAACCAAGAGTGTATTTAATAGCACTATATTTGAATTTTGAGATTCTTGATAGATAAATTTAACTTAAACTTACAAGGCAAATATACATAGACTAAATATACATAGAGCATAATATTAACTCAAACTGTTATCTCTGTATAAGTAAAAGGTGTCATTCTAATAGAGACATATGTATTAGTGGATGGGCCAACAACTAGATCTAAAAAAATAAACAATGGTTGTGTCAAATTAAATGCTGCAAATTCAACTGTGATGATGAAGGCACTGCCACCCCTTGGGACATAAAAAATGACATAAATATTATTTAATTTCTATGTAATTAATTGTTACCTAAATTAAATTTGTAATTATAACTTAAATTTAACATGACATAAATATAAAATATACCTTCATCTATGTAGTGGTTGATGTTTGCACATCAGATGTGCATGCTAAAAACTCATCACTCATATGTATATTATCCAGGCCCTCTAAACCACTAGCCCCATCATCATCAGAAGGTCCAATGCATATAGCTCCATAAAATTTGCAATGGTGGGGTCAAGGATGCACACAAGGTGGTGTATCTCTAGCATGGATCTTTGAAAGCCTATTCGTATGTTGAATGGGTGTATCAGTGAGTGAACTAAGTGCATGTAGAGTGTCGATCTCTACAACCTACAAAACTATAGAAATGATCTCCAGTTCAAGTGGCTTTTGGATATAGATCCTTACATGTTGATTAGGCACACAACATGCACCTGCTCGATCCTATGCAGATCTTTTCCCTCAATCATGAAACTTAAATGAAATCAAAGTAATTTAAAATCTCATTAATTATAAACATACAACAGAGTTTCATAAAAAATTATAACGGGACTTTGTGATTATTACATGATGAATAATAAAACACCATCCACCATCGATCCCAGAAATTGGATCTGATTAAATTGTGTTGACAGTGATAGATTGGAAAAGATTTTTTAGTTACTAAAAATGGTGCATTAGTGGTTGGGTCAATGAATAAGATGTATATGGAGGCTTTTGATATGTCTTTGTTCTTGACTTCATGTGCTGACAATTTATTAGCATAATAAGCCCTACAACTATCCTCATATGAAACCTATCTATTAATATAACTTGTTATAGAGTCAATTTGACCTAATAATGTCTCTAATAAATTATCTAAAAAGGTGTGGTGGGTGTTGGTGGAAGTGAGATCTCTCATTCTACCAATTACTTCTTTAATTTCAATTTTATTTTCCATAATGTGGTCAACTAGACTCTCCTGACCGCTTGGGGGATTTTGTGGAGCTATAAGAGGGTTAGGAGGAGGGTCAGTCTAAGGAATAATAGGGTTAAGAGGATAATTAGATTGAGGACCAAAAGGGTTACGAGGGTTAGGCTGAGAAAAAAGAGGGTTAGGTGGAGGGTTAGGAGGCTTAGGTAGAGAAATAAGAGGGTTCACAGAATGGGTTGTTTAAAAAAAATAAATTATCAATTAAACAATGAAATTAACTCAAAATTAATTCAATTAATAAACAATGAATATATTTTTAGCAATTACCTCTTCTACATGGCAACATCATCAACTAGCATCTTCCTAGGATGAATCACAATAAGGATTGGCCTTGCTAGGGTAAAACACAATCACAAAGTGAATGAGAGTGAGGAAAAATATAGAACACAAATGTAAAATGAAAAAAATTGCGTTTGGTTCAATTTTTTTTAATGACATAAGAAACACAATCACATTCCTTATTTTAAAATAATGCGATCATATTATTTATTTTAAATAACATGATCATGTTATGGCTCGATAATCATTAAGCCATAATTCAAATAACATGATTGTATTATTAAATAATACGATCGTATTATTAAATAATACGATCACATTATTAAATAATAAGATCACATTATGGAAAATATCCATGCAATTATCCCCCAATTCCATGTATATACTCAACAAGTTTCACTTAGTGTTTAGAAAACATGACTACTATATAAACTAGTTGTCTCAAATCCTTATATAATAAAAGATTGGTTAAAATAATATTAAAGTAAAATAGTTAAATTTTAGAAAGTATGCCCTACCTCTTGGAAATGAATGAATAATTATTTAATCTTAGTTACTTGCACATTCAATGAACATGCTTTAATTTGTGCTTTTAACTATTTTAAAAAAAATGTTAAAAAATTGGCATAATCAACAAAACAATAAATCTAAGACAAAACAAAAATAAATAATCTTCCCAATCTAATTAAATAAAAATTAAATTAATTTTAATATTAACAATCAAATATGGACATTAATATTATATTCAATAATTTTTGGAAAAGAAATTCCAAACACAAATCTACATCAATCAATATACTATAAAATCAGATAAAATTAATAAATCTGAAAGGAAAATTTATAGACTTACAATTTAATTGTTCCATTAAATTTTAATTCTTTTGTACTAAAAAATAATAAGTAAAATAACTTAAATAAATTGTATGCAAAATAAATAACGGATATTTTCATTATATTTTTAAAAAAATGAAAAAATTAAAAATTAAAAATTAAATTCATAACATAGTTGGGGAAACTTTCAGCCCCTCCGCTAGAGGCTTAAAGTATGGCAGCTAAAAATACAGGCCGCTTTTATATAAAAAAATATTCAATTTTTTTTAAACATGTAGCTACGTTGTTTCAACTCCACGAGGCATATCCCCCGTGCACATGATGAAATTTTTTGAAGGCAGGATATGTGATTGAAGTTCGAAAGTTAAGCTCAACGTACAGCTCATATATGTAATAAAATTTTTGGTTAAAAAAATTGAGAAGTACAAGTTTGTTTAAAATTGTCAGAATTTAACGTGTGAATGCATTTGGAGAGCAGTGAGCTCTGCTGAAAAGCTCGTACAGAGAGCCCTCGGGAACCCTTGAACGCGTTCAGTGCGAAATTTTTCTTTCCATATACACGAGATTATAATAAAATTAAGAGCCCAAGCCCCTTCAATAAAACCACAATCGTTAAATTCTTCCATCATATATATATATATATTTTTATATTAAATATAATGGAAAGCTTTAAAATACACCCAAAAAAAAAATGGATGCAAATAAATGTTTTTCACAGAACGTCCCTCACATATGCATATACATATAAGTTATAATAAACATATAAATATTAACCGTTATTAAAATGGAATTAAAGCATGGGAAATAATTACCACCAAAAACGTTTGTCTTTTTAATAAATTGAAACCATACATTTGAATTCATTACGTCATAAATGTGATTAAAAAGAATTCTAGAAAAAAGTGTATCTGTTTATAATTAAGGTTTATTCAATGTGATAAAAAAAATAAAAAATAATAAAAACTATGTATAAGTTTATGTTATATTTAATTTTTTTTATTAAAAATATTCTTTAGATAGTGAAAAGGTCCATAACATAAATAAAAAATCAAATATATCCTTACCTGCTTCAAGCCACTACATTTTATAAAACATTAGAGTTTTGTATGTTCAACGAATTTGATTTTATAAATAAAAATATTAAAATAAATAAAATATAAATATAAACTAATATTTTATAATAATATTTGAATTTAAATTATATTTTAAAATTATATGTATATTAAGATTTATAAAATTTGATTAATTTTTTTTTCAAAAAATATAAATAAATTTATCGTTAAATTTATTGATTCAAATTTAACAATTTTGGATCGCAATTTGTTCAAGCATTGTTCCACAAAATTTTTACCAATGAAAAATATATAAATTTGAAAAGACTAAAATGACTATCTTACAAACATGCATAAAAATTTATGAGAAAACAAAATATTGATTAAAATAAAATTGATTTAATATTTACAACAAAATTAAAACAAATAAAATATTCTTACCATATTTATACAAAAATATTATTTTGAACTTAACTCACTTGAAAATCACTACATAATCAATCTCTAACCTATACATATTAAGCTATCAAAATAAAATAATATAGAAAATCTAAAACTGTATTTTTACGTAAACCCTAAAAAGAAACATAATCATTCATAGGACACTCTTGACAACAAGTCAGTGATTGTTTGTGTTTTTGAATGAGGGAAAATGTGAGTTTTGAAATCCCTCGAAGCGTTAAACAAGGGAGAAAAATATACAATGTTGAATCTCACCAAAGATGCCTCTGCCAAAGGTAAACATAGGACAAGAATAAAGAAACAACAAACATACTGTTGCTGCAAAATACAACGAACAAAGAGACAGATAGTTATAATCCAACAAGATTCAGCCAAAAATAATAATAAAAAAACCAATAACCTACAACCTGCACTTTCAGCTCGACAACGTAACCTACTACAAACCAACCAATAGGCAGCCACGAACACAACAAATTGCTACTTGGGTTCAACAGAAAATATACCTTACCTAGATCTTCTTTTGACCTTAAGTGGGGGATAACCCTTGAAGTGGGACCTTTGCTGAGACCACCTATTTCGGTTCCTCCATATTAAAGTCAAGTCCTTGTCACCAAGGTCTGAAATAAGAGAAACAAGTATAGCAATTTGTATTGTAATAATTTCGTGAAAACTTCCACTTAAAAAAAAATCTGTTTTACCTTTGGAAGGGGAGATTGAGGTTGTCTTGATTTCTTTCTCTACTTGTTTTAGATTAGATACAAGGTTATCACTTGAGGCTTCAAGTTCATTTATGATTGAGTTTAAATCTCTTCTCTCAATTTTAAAATTTATCATAGAACGATGGTTGGTAAGGGAATCTTTTCACCATGTGGCGTTTTTCTTTTTTTGGAGCTATTGTAATCTCTAGACAAATGGTCAATCTCAAGTACATTACGACAATGAAAAGGTAGACTCTCATAATCGAAGCAATGGGTTTATGAGTGGTCTTTTTCTTTCAGGGCAATTTTTGCATGTAGATCCTCAGACATGTGTCATTGTTAACTGAAACTCTAACAAAAATAGTGTGCAAAAACAAATTTGTGGTAAGATCAGTTTGCTCGAACTCACCTAAGGATTTACTTTTTGCCTTGAAGCAAAGTTTTCACTAGAACTGTAACGAAAGATGTGGGAGATAAACCCAAATCGGTCTCACATTTAAAGGTTAGGTAAGGTTTTGAATTTCAAAACCAAGTTTTCATCACTTGGGGATGATGATACAAGCTCCACAGCCCATTTTCAATCACATCCTTGTCTTCTACACTCTCGAAAATCACAATGATAAATATTTTTGCACTAAGATATTCTATCTTCCCTTGCAGGACAGGTTGTCATCGCTCAAAGATCCAAACATGTAGATTAGGGAGTTTTTACCAAAGATTTAAAAATATTCAAATGATGCCCCTAGAATCATGTAGATTACGGAGTATGTCTTGAGTCTCCTCTTCACTAAAAACTATAGTTGGGGTTGACTTGGATAGATTGAGAGGTTTTAGCTCAAACCTAACTATTGATGTATGTTATTAAGATGACAAAGGTTGCCTTTTAATGCCAACATAGATTTTGACAATTAGAAAATCATGATCCTGTAGATCTACACATAAAATTATGAGAAGAATAAATATATTGATTTAAAAAATTATATCAATGCTAAAATTAAAAGTGAAACAAATAAAATATTCTCACCATATTGTTTTCAATTTATAACCTAATTTTACATAAATCCTTATAAGAGCCATAAAGCATTCAAAGAGCTCTATTTATGATGTATTTTACATAAATTTATCTAGGATATGTATGCTAGTTTATAAATATGATTATGATTATTTGTATATTATATATTTATTTATTATGATATGGTAATATTTTTTATGATATTTTTTTTTTACAATTCATTGTTATGATATGATTGTGTGTGTGTGTGTTTTACCTATAAAATAATTATGATTATCTAATTATTTATAAATATAATGCATTAAAATTTATTTATTGTCCATAAATTATTTATTATGTGGTAATATGATTATTTATTTATTAATTATGATGTTATAATATAATGTAAGTAGTTAATAGAAATCAATTTCACATTAAAATCAATGAGGAAAATTTTATAGTAAAAACAATGATATAAGAATTAATCTTTAAAATATTAATGTAAAATATTTCTATTTTATTTATGTAATATTAAATCTTATTTACTTTTTAATTTCTCTCATTATATTTTACATAGATTTATTAAGACATGAATGTTATTTATAAGAACACGTATCAATATAATAATATTGAAAGTTAAAAATGAAATCTAGAACATTTTTACATATTTTGAAAAATACACTATATATCATTTTCGAGGCACTTAACATATATTTTGACTTATTTCTAGAATGATATATATAGATGTATTTTATATAAATTTATCAAGATATGTATGTTAGTTGTAAAAACACTTATCAATATAATAATATTGAGAGTTAGAAATGAAATTTAGAACATTTTTAGATATTTTTAAAAAAATACCAATATATCATTTTGTAATCATGTAATATACATTTTGATTTATTTTTAAAATGATATATTTATATATTTTATATAGATTTATTAAGATATGTATGTTAAATGTAAAGATACTTATCAATATAATAATATTGAAAGTTAGAAATAAAATTTGAAACATTTTTAAATATTTTTTAAATAGACATTTTATTCCATACATCTATTAAAAAAAAATTATGATCTTATTTTATTTTAATATATATTTAAAATACAATAAAATAAAAAATAATATAAACATATAAAAATAATTATTAAATTATATTTTTTGAAAATATTAAATTCTTATTAATTATTTGTAATTAAACATTATTAATATACTTCCTGAATTTGTATAGTCCTCATACCTTCCCGTAACTCCATCCATCCATCATCTTCCTCCTCCCATGTTTGATTCCATTTTGTCTTTCTTGCTAGCATGTTGTTGAGTGTAGACATATAGGGTCACGAAAAATTTAGGTTAATATGTACCTTATTTTATGTAACATTTAATTTATTTTTTTCAAAATTTTGATTATTTGATCATTATTAAAATTTGTATAATGATAAGATTATAATTTAAATTCATTTATAATTATAGATCAATTTTAATTAATTAGATATTTAAAAATATTTTGAAAAATCAAGTTAAAGTTAAAGAATAAATTTTCATTTACATAAATTTATTGATAATTTACAAAAATTTTAAAAGAATTAAACAATTATTAAAATATTAAAATAATTATTTAGTTTTCATTGTTGACAATTTATTATAATTATTGAAGTGTCACTTTCTATATTATTTACCATTAATAATCTTCAAAAATATCAAAGGCAGTTTCACTATTCCCTTGTTTGACATGAGCTTCAAAACATATGTTCGTTTATTTAAAGATTTATATTTAGTTGCACCATTAAGATAATAAGTCAATTTTATTAATGATTCCAGTAAAAATTAAGAATATTGAACAATGTTTAAAGAGTCACATATCAAATGAACATAGATGTCAAAACAGGTTGTTTATACCCAAATTTTTTTAGAATAAAATTCTATAAATTTAAAATCACCAAATTTAAAATATAAAAAATTGAACTTTTCACATAATTATTACGAATTTTCTAAATCATCTTCCAATCACTATTTAACATTATTTTTTACACTCAAATTTAAACACTTATCAAGAAATCTTAAAATACAACCACACAAACCTAAAATTTGCATGTCTTACTATTTACCAAATTTATGGATTAATTAAATAAATTACATACTATGTTATACATATTACCTAATCAAACTAATTGTAATTTAGTGTTTATCTGAAAGGAACTAGTGTTATTACATTTATTCATAGGAGTGATGTTAGATGAACATATTCCATACCGCTCAGCAATTTTTTAATTTTAATTTTGATAGTTAATGGAGTTAACCTTAATAAAATAAATTTATTGAATTTAGGAATGTGCAAATAAGGATCATACATTGAGAATGTGATTTTTCCAAGTTATTTATAAGAGTAAGAAAATTTAATCATAATTAAATTTTGTCATATTGGAAAAAATGGTCGATTTTATATATATGATTTTTTATATTTATTTAGTTATTTATTTTTTAAGTTTAATTAGAAAATTTTTGAATATGACTGTGTATTGGTATTTAGATTGATATTTTGGTTCAAATTTCATGAACTATCATCTCATCAAAATATGAAAATACATTAGTAATTTTTAAAGACTTAAAAATCTTTTTTTATAGATTTTATAATAAAATATAGTAATATCATACGATGTCATAATAAATTAATTGAAAAAATATTATTAAAAAATAAAAAATTAAATAATTATAAAAACAACTATCTAATATGAATTAATTAATTATCAAATGTGATTTTTATTTTTATTTAATATACTTAATTTTACAATTATAAATATAAATTTAATTGATTAAAAATTTATAAAAATAAAATAATTGTTAATTTTAAATAATAATTAATTTGTAAAAATGAATTAAAATTTGAGAATAGTACCAAGCAAAAGAAATAAAATCAAATAAATAAGAATAACAAAATGAGAGGAGAGTACCAACAATAAAAATAAAGTAGAAAATTTATTAAATTTCAAAGACACCAAATTTTTAACTAAAATATAATACAATAAACAATAAATTAATAAATAATCATAATTAAATTTAAAAAATAATAAAATTTATTTAATTTTTAAAAATAAAATAAAAAAATAAAAATTCATATAAAATACACATTAAAAGAAATCAATTATGAAATGTAAAATAAAAATAAAAATATTAATTATAAATTATAGAATAAGCTAAATTATTAAAATAATCAATTTTAAATATTAAATTTTACAAATAAAAATATTAAAAATAATAATAATAAGTTATATAGAATAAATTAAATTATACAAAAATAAATATATGTGATTAAATGAGAAGAAAATACCATCAATTTTTTTTACAAAGGATAAGAAAACCAAATAGAATATGAAAAACCATCAATATAGATCATTAATTGTAAAAATAAAATAAAATAATATAATAAAAAATATATATTTTTTTAATAAAGTAAAAAAGAAACAAAATCAACCGAATTAAGTTAAATAAAAATATAGAGGTAAGAAACAAATTAATTAAATAGTGGAAAGAAATAAAAAATAAGAATTAAAAAAGGATTGTGGGATTAAATAATCTTATTATATTTTAGTTGTTTTTATTGTAGTAGTGTTATGGATTAAAATGTAATATAGATATAATAATTAGACATAATAAATATCTATACAAATCTTTTCAATCATTTAGGAAGTTATGTGAGTAAAGTATTGTGACTATTTAATATGTTTAATGTATATTCATAAAAACGTTAAGATGAGATTATAAATCGTATATATAATTAACTAGGATAGAATCATTAGAATTATTGAAAATAAAAAATTATTACTATATAGAGCAATATATTTAAATAGAAGATGAAAGTCTTACTTTTATTTAAAATTTATTTTATGTTAACTGTAGGTATACACTAGCTTTGCATCGAGATATACCACTTTCTTTAACAATATCAGTACCAATGTACACTTTACAATAAAGAATTAGAATTAAAGAAATATTTTAGATTTAGATGTTTAGTATATTATGAGATCTGTGATTAGATTTACTTCTTTTTAAAATAAAATCAATATTCTCTACAAAATATTATTTATTATGAAAATCAAAGATATGTAAATTTATGTATAAATTTCAATATATATTCAATTTTCAACACAATAATTATTAATTATAAAAAATTTCTTTAACAACTTAAACATTTTATATATATATATATATATATATATATTTGTTACATATTCTTATTTTAATTATACTTTTCTTATAATTCTATTTACCTTATAGAATTACTATTGAAAATTGAAAATTAATAATAATATATGTAATCAACATACAATTGTGTTTATCTCGTGTCCTATGATCGGGATTCAACATGCACAATCATAACGGATGTTTGGATTAAAATTGCACAACAGCATCACGAAAGATTAAACAAGTAGGTAATGTTGATTGGTGTTAATGCATGTACTATTTAAGATGTTTTCCAGTTGATATTAATCATTGTGCATTCAATTCCGTTCCTGAAGAAAGCACCTACTGCAACTAAGGACATTTCAAACTCGTGAAAGAACTTTAAAGTTGAATTTACAATACAATACAAAACAAAACAAAACAAAAGGCTGTTACTGTGCACGAATTTCAAGATTATTGTAAGTTTCAAAATGGAAACCCCGTCCAACGTAAATTGCTCACTGGTAGGTGCTTTCTCATTCTAATAACTTTTACAACTCATTTCTTCCTTATTCCCGAAACTATTCTGTTCTCTATTCTGTTGTTGTTATTATTATTGAGTGGTATGCACGGACCAAATTTGAAGGGCTGGTCGGAGTATCAAAGTGAAAGGTATATATTCGTCCAGCGCTTCCATGATAAAAGGCTGTAAAAATATTTATACTTCATTTAGCAATAGTAAAATAACTATACACTTCAATAAGAAAAAATAATATTTAATATTTCATTTTTATTTATTTATATATTTATATTTATTTATTTTATATGCATTGCATTATATTCATATAAAAATCTTTTTGATACAGATAAAACTATTGCACACTTGAGTCAGGGGCAGAGTGCAATGATAAGGTCAGGGGCCTACCACTCAACCGTCCATGGTTCGAGCCCTGCACCCCATCGGCTGCTTCCCTGAATTCAATTTGTATATAATACAATTCAAAAATAAAAACTGTTTCACACTCGATGGGACTCATTATTAAAACAGGTCTTTGTTTGGTGAGAAGGAGGTCTAATTCTGAAAACAATCAAAATTAGGTGTGAAAGCTGAGTAACCAGTAGCCGCATGGACCAAGAAGGTGGTTTGCTGTAGCACATCAGATATTCTGCCACATAATAAATGCATATGCCAAGGGCTCAACCTACTAAACAAAAATAGCCATGCACCAGAAAACCACCACAGTATTTATTAAAAGAAGGATCTGAGTTGATTTAAAGGGCTGCATTTGGACGCTTCCAGAAAATATGGGTGTGATGGGAGTCGAACACTCAACGTACCTATCCAACATATCAAACCTTCCCAAGCATGCATTGCTAAATAAATATGATCCCAGATAAAAGTTTGCTGTCCACCCATTTAAACGTGCCCCAAGCGATCTTCATTGAGTGGGTCATAGTCCTTGACTGAGGAATAAGGTTATTAATTACTCGCTTGAGCCACCTCGATTGAAGGGTAGGCAAAAGAAAATATAAGAGGTACAAAACTTGTCATCTTGAAGGAGAAAATCCATCACAAAGACAAGGCTAAGATCGTTCAACATTATTTTCAAATGTAAAGGCAACTCCAGTAATATTTATTGTAGTTGGAAACTTGACTTGGCTGTCATTGATCAACTAATCAACACCAGAATAGAGGGCCGAACCATAGTGAAAAAGTGGGTTACTTCTGTTTAGCCAAACAAAAGCGCAACACTAAAACATGGATTTAGGTCTCTGAAGGAGAATCAGGTATGATAAATATCCTCAGATCTTAGTATAGATTCATCAATTCTTCATAAATGCTTCCCTAATCGTATAAAATTGACAGGAAATTCCTTGTAATTATAAGCATTTTAAATAACAGTGACAACAACAGCTGGTAAATATCATGAAATAAATATCAGAAACACAGACGACAAGAAAGGTATGACACTAACCAAGACAAAATACAAATCACATAAAGTCCAAAGAGGAGCTTTCAGAGAAGAACTTGGATGGAAAGATTTTTTTGACAACAAAATTTCTCCCACTGCTACACTGCACCAAAAACTAAATTTGCTTAACATAAATAAAAATTCCACAACCGACATACCTTCTCATTCCAATTCGTCTAGAAGCCCTCACTAGCTGGTGTAAGGAAGAATGTTGCAACTTGCGCAATCAAGGAATTCAAGAATAATGTGCCAGTGGCAGCTTGGCAGGCGAGACAAGACTAATATTTCCTGCTTTTAGTTGTACCTACTACCGCAAAGAATTAGCAATAGTGCATGAAAAAAAACAAAAACACTTCAACTTTGTCAAGCAATTTATAAATTTTAATTCTTTTTGACGGCTAAATTTTTAGTTATGCTTTTCCGATGGGTATCAACCCTTTGACGGTTATGACGGGTGCAATTTTGGATGCTGGTTGGTATATATATTAGTATGTTTTTATGATATCAAAAAAATTAAAGGTCAGATAAAAGTAATTTATATATAGTTAATTATCAATTTTTTTGATTGTCTTTCTAGAAATATTATATAATATTTATTATAATTTTTATATATATTGAAAATTTATATAAATATTAAATCATATAATATATATTTAAATATTATATATGTTTTTATAATATACATTAATGATATAAGTATTGAAACTATAAAATGTATTGTATGTAACAATAGTTATATCTTTCTTTTTAATTGTATATAACAATAATTACAAAGTTAGAGTTTTTATGAATGGTGTGGAAAAAGTAAGTCTGTCAAAATTTTTCCTCTGATTTTTGAAGATTTACATATTTACTTTCTTTCATTCTAGCAAAGCATTCAAAGGTAAATGCAGGAGAGATATACATGACATTGATTGAACATACTCTTGATACAATAGTAAATGTTAAGCTTTGGTGATCAATGTCTTCAACGTCAATTATTGCTTTATTTAGTGTCATTCCTTGTACTTTATGTATGGTTAGAGTCCATGTCATTTTTATAGGCATCTATCGGTGATTAACTCACGTAATAGAAGTAATTGGTACATGTGTAGGATTCTTTGCATCCCATGCGGGCTAGAGAATTTTTTAAATGCAACAATTGCATATATGGGTAGGAAAGGTGGCTTTGAATCTAACTTGTACAAATGATGTCAACAATTTCTCCAATAGCTTCATTAACTAATCTTACTTTCACCCATAGATTGGATGTTAACATATTTTTTTGTTTCTTACAGAGAAGCACAGCTAGCTCAAGCTGAGTGTCATTGTGATTAGATGTATTTATTTGTCTGCTTTGTTCGGTCTACATAAAGCAATTAACATATTTAGTGATTTCAACATTTGATTATTATGTATTATTGCCAATACATTTATTGCATATAAATGTGTTTGGATCTCTGATGTTAGTTAACAAATTTATGAATAGTATTTATTTTTATGTGTATTTCTATTGGCAAAAATTTGTTTCTAATGTAACAACTATACCAAATATTCATCATAATGTGTGCCCAAAAGATCTGCCTACATACATTGGAGTGTCTTTTATAGGTGGGAGGTGTCCCATGTCTCTAATGAGTATAATTGAGAAACAACCAAAGTCTTTGTTATTTTGTTGAGGAAATGCTTTACATAAGTGATTATTTATCTTACTGAGCATCTTTATCCCTATAAGACCCATCTCATCTATGAGAACATATTGAATGTGTCTCATTTCTTTTTGGAAAGTTGCTAACATTTGTCTCTCCATTACTTTCACTTCTTAGATAGGGATATGAAGTGTTGAATGTATTGTCGATGCATTTGTGTTAAATGCTACAATCCTAGTTGGAGCAAGAAGAAGTAGGGGAGATTTTTTTTTCTTGTAATCTTATCCAAGGTGTGTTTGACCATGCTTATCAAGTAAAATTTAATTGTCCCTATTATTCCTTGTACAATCACTCAAAGCAGTGTACCTTGTGAGTTTTTTTAACATCTTGGTGAAATATGTTAAAGGCTATTTGCTAAGTGTTTGACAACTCATATGATATAGGTTTGCTACTACACTTAATTTTTATATCTTTTTAAATTGCACATTGTGAATCTATGAATTGATGTGCAATTATGTGCAGGTTGAGCGGGAAACCTGAGTGATTCTAGTTGTGTTTGTTGTCAAAGTTAAAGAGTCCAAGAATGTTAATGTCATGCATCTCAACATTTCTAGATATGTGTGTTTGAGATAATATTTCCCACTTGTGCATTTACATATCGTATTATAGATGTTCTTCATTATCATTTTCATCACTGCTTGTCTCGACATTGTTATTTTCTTTAAACTCTAATGTTAGTTGTAATTAGATCCACCTCTCTCTCCCAATTTATGTGTATTGTATAAACATATGTTGTATGAATCCAAATTTATTTAAACTGTGTGCATGGAAATTTAGGTCCCAATCAATTTTCCCCCACCATTACTTTACACAAACTTATTTTGACATTGAAATATAATATTATAGAGTATGAAAGTGGTGAATTTTTTTAAGGTGAGTTGGGAAATGTTGGCAAGAATAAATGGTGAGGCATTTAAGGTGATGGACTTGAATAACCCTAGGGACATACACTCAGAGAGTTTAATAACATGTTACTTCTATCAATGCAATTTGTAATTTCCATAGAACTATTTAAATTATCCAATACATAATCAAACACAGGTCATCTACATGGAAAATAGGGGTCATATATTTAATGACTCATCTAAAAATGTAGAGAATGCTTCCATCAATTTCTTTGTGTCATGTGGCACTGATACAATTTTTATTAAGAGTGTCAATGCATCTAATATAATGAAATTAGGTGAGAAACTCTTTTATCTATTTGATGATGTTGTGATAGAGGTGGGGCCACAAAATGTGGCCAATTCCTTATAGATAATGATATTGATTGTGAGGCTATTTGGGAGGATTTTTATGGACAATGATGAAACTATGTTTTAGATTCAGTGTGCGACACATTATCTTGATTTGACCTTAGAGGATAGAGATAATATTTCATGGGTGCAAGAGTAGGGAAGGAAAAGGCCATACATAACATAGAAACAATAAAGATTCATAAGTGAATTTGGTGGTGATGGTGACTTGAAATGACTGAGTATTTAAAGTAACAAACTCGATAAACCCTAGGAAGATATATGTTTTAATTTTAATGACAAGCCACATCTATTAATGCAATTTTTAGCATGCACAAAAAAAAACTACAGGATAGGTTCTTAAACTTCAATATATTGTCCCCACATCAATGATATTGTATCATTGATACAAGCCATACATCATATGTGGATCTCTTTCAAAATCAAATCAAAGTTTATGACATTCTCATCCACCTTTGGCAATAAAAAAATCCATTCAAAGATGTTACCACCTTGCAATCTACAGAGGCATTTATAATGGGTGTTGGCCATGTAAATCTAAAAGCTACCTTGAGTCTAGTTTTGGTGATGATATGGGCCCCTTGATGTACAATATCATCGAACATACCTTATCATTGCCCCTCATCATTTTTACTCATATCACCTTGAAATATTTCACTATATGCATGTTTTGGACGCCCTTACCCTTTCACTCATGGGTCTAAGTACGGTATTTTTGTATGTTCTTATGCATGAGGTAATTACTTTAGCGGTCAATATATAGGCATCAAGGATGAATGAAATCTACAACCCTGAATCTAGGAGCATAATTATTTATTTTAGCATCAACTACATTGCATCATGCATTCAAGTTTGACATGATACATGGAGCCCTATCACAATCAATTTGACTCTCATGATGTCCTCCTACACTGTTAACAATAGAAAACAACCCACCTTGCTTTCATTTTTATTAACATGTATCATTTTGCAATAGACTGTTACATTGACATGATAATTTAAAATTTGACGTAGTCACATGTGTAAGTGTAAATTATATGGGAAAAATGTTATCTATATGTCATGATAGAGAAAGATTATTGTCTTCATTAAAATATTAATGAATATTATTAAAATATATTATTGATTATTATATATCTAAACATACCCTTGATAAATTACCCATACTAATTTAATAAATGTATATTTAAACATTTTATTAATAATTCTATATTAATATTTTTCAATAATAAGCTTGTAATAAAAATTTCAAAATTATAAACTAAAAAATGTAAAAATTAAACAATCATCAAATCTCTATTAAAATATTCAAATATAGACATTTAAAGCAAAGAAGTATAATGTTTGACTTATATTGTACATATCACCCAAAAAATCATGATTATGTTTATTTCACTTATAATTCTTGTATATTGTTTATTATATTCATGTTTAAAATCTAAGTCACACATAGTACCAGGGTGAATAGGGGATGTTGTTTACATCTTCCTCTTTAATCATGTGTATATAATAATAATCTTATATGCACAACAATGGCTAGGGTTCAATAAGTGTTGTACATCATAGATTTGTCATCCTAACACACACCTCTCTGCATGGCTTATAAACATTCATCTTGTTGATGTAAAACATGAACTATGTAGATCTTTTGAATGGAACAAAAGAATACTAGTAAATAGAAAAAGCAAAAGCTTAATACTAGTGAAACAAGAATGTACACGGCTCACATTATTTGGAAAATCAAAGATAGTAGTATTTTAAAGATTGTTTACCTCGATATACAAATTGTGTATAAAAATCTCGTGATGTGATTTTGCAAATCCGGAGAAAACACTCACATCAACATCAAGAGGCAGAACAGGGGATGTTATAGTTGCAAATGCTCTCATTGTTATGGATTGAAAATGTAGAAGCATACACAAGGCATGTGCCCTATTTGACATAGTAGTAAATTAATTGAGTTTATCTTATTGATTTCATTGTGATTAAAATGGTTTATTTGGCAAGGCTTTAACAATGTTGAATGAAATGTGTTGAACAAATGTAATCTCTTGGAATGACAAAGTTGCAGGGTATACACCAAACATCTATTGTATTTTAATGTACACATGCATTCCCTAGTAGTGGTAAGGCCTTGGATACTTTATTTTCTATTATATTATATTATATTTTATATTAAATTATTTTATATTATATTATATTATATTTTATATAATAAATTGTATTAATATATGTAATATATGATATTTATTATAATTGGATCAAAATGAGACAAAGTAATTATATATTTTATTACATTTTAAAATATTCTATATTATATTGTATTATATAATATATATTATTTTATATATATTCAAATTATATTATATTATATCATATTATCTTATATTTTATATTATATTATATTATATTTTATAATATATATTATTATATTAATATGTATTTTTTATATTTAATTTTATATTAATATTATATTTTGATATTATATCTGTCTGTCTGTCTATATATATAACATTTTTCATTTTAGCGTTATGCTTTAACAGTGCTGCATTATTTTTTAACAGCGATCAGACCCGTGTGGTCACTTGGTATCTAGATCTATGAATAAATGTGCCATTCTCCAAATAAATTGAGCAACTAGGAAATTCAGAGGAGCCACCGTGTCATGCAGTTTTTCGGTGGTTTACTTGCACACGCCACAAAAGCAACAGAATGGTATGGCAGGGTGGGCACTTGTCTGTTGGCGAAGGAGCTTCTGCATTCAAGATTCAAGTTGTGTCGTATTTAGCAGATCCACATCACACTTGCCAGGAAATAGACGACAAAGATTTTGTCTCCACATTTCCTGATTCATCCTCATTCATGATCTGCATAATAATTAAGTATTTCCTTAACATGGATAGGACTCCACAATTTCATCACTCTTCCATTGGCTTTCATAATCTTCACCCGTCGATGGCTTCCCTTCAAAACTCATTGTAGGTAGTTAATACCCATAGAATCTATTCTACTCTAATAATACGAAGGGCATATTATCACTTAGGATGATTTATAAGTACCCAAAAGCCATTATATATGAACTAAAATATGCAATCCTACAGACCATGTCTACCTATGGCCACTGCCTCATTTAACGTTTATTATTTACCAAACTAAAATTCACGGTAACATCCTTGACCAAACTAAAATTCAAAATTCATGGTGGTAATTTTCAAAAACTATGGAGGACCATGTATCAGCATTGGAATGGTTGTAGACAGCATATGCTTTCTTTTGTCTTTTATGAGATGAATCTGGTTTGCATTCATCAAAAAGAGGTACACAAATTGTATGGTGGTGGGTTTTCTAACTGTACATGTTAGGTTATTATGAAGGGCTGATGAGGATAACTTGACACTAATTTGATTGTGATAAGGCTTCATGTTCACTATGGAACTCAAATTCGTGATACAATGCCAATGATATGGACGAAATACATTGAGGTTCCAAAGTTTATATTGCAACTTACATTCATCGATTATACCAATATATTGATACATAGAGAAATTACAACAACATCATACAAATCCTGCAAGTGGTGAAAGATTTTGAATTGAGCTAGGTAGTGATGATGAGGGGCAATGATAATATTTCATGTGATATCATACACGAATGGGCCCATATCATACACATGCCTTGACTTTAGTGTAGTTGTTGGATTTACATACCATGCACCCATTAGGAAGGAATTTGTAGCTTATAGGTTGGTTGCATATTTTATTGATTATTTTCTATTTGATTACAAAGACTCCACATCCAATATGTGGATTGAATAAACAATGGAATAACATTGATGTGGGGGTAACACATTAAGATTATGGAGTTTATCTTGTTGCTTTCATTGTGGTTGAAGTGAGTACCAAAGATTTTTCAAATTGCATGCCACATGGGTGCATAAGGGGGCATCATTCATGATATAATATGAATGTCATGGTAGAAGGATCATTGGTTGAGAGAAAAGGTGGTTGGTCCTAAGTGGTAAGGAGAATTGGTATGTTTAAAATTCTCAAGAAATAGGAGGTATCCACATCGTACACTAAAAAAGGGAATATGCTCCACAAATGAATAGAAATTTCTAAAAACTTTCATTTTTAATGGATTGACGCATGAGATCATACTTGTAAATTTGTAATAATATATTTTAATGTAATATACTATATTTTATTGTATATAATAACATATGATATTACATTGTATTATATGATATAATATTGTACTATATAGTTTAATATTATATTTTAATATATATTTCAATATAATATAATATAATATAATATATTATATATATTTTATATTTCTATATGTTCTATGTGTGTGTGTGTATATATATATATATATATACTTACTGTAATATTATATTTTAATAAATATTTCAATATATTATATTATAATTTTATATATTATATTTTATAATATAGTAGTAATTTTATGTATTACATATTATATCATATATATTTTCTATATTATATTGTAAATTTTTTTTATACTATATGTCGTTATATTATAAATAATTTTTTATGTTATATGGTTTTCTTTGTCATGAATAGTGTTTCCTCTAGATAGTCTGATCAGGTGGAGGTAATGTTGGCTGGCCATGGCATGAATCAACATATTACTATTGGCAAGACTCAGAGGAGATTGTTGGAAAGCCTTGCCAGATCTCCCTAGAAGCGTGCTAGAGGGATGGAGGATGACTAGAAATTAGCGAGCACCGTCGTATATCACAAACTCAAAAATAACTATTAACAACAACACGACATGGTTATCATTATTTGCCATCTATTTGCATCTACAAAACTACCGTTTTCTATTATCACCTCTCTAAAAATCATAAATGCACCAAGATGTGGATCCCCAATATCACGATATGGATCTTTGATGTTGGCACCCCAATAAAAATGTCTCTGGTGTAATTATATTTTTCCTACATATAATATTATTATGTAATAATTATATTAATTATATGATACATATAAATACTATATATTATTTAATATTTATTTTATATATTATGACTATAAACACTTTAATAATATATATAATATATATTTTTTGTATATATAATATTATTATGTAATAATTATATAATACATATAAATACTATATATTATTTATTATAAATTATTGATTCAATATATTATAATTATAAATACCTAATCTACATTAATCTAATGTAATTTGAACTTGCATGACTGATTGATGTGATGTAGTTAATTCAATGCATAATGGGCGCAATAGATAAAAGTTTATGAGCTAGATAATTAGCCATCTATGTTCATGACATGAAATACCTTTGAAAATGGACCTGGCATCTCATTTCAACATTGTTCCCTGTCATTTGTCACTCACACTAATTAATTGAGATGTAGGGGTCAAGGGAATGGCAAAGAAAAAAATCACGAGCAAGGTAACCTTGTTGCCAAGCTTGAAAATGACTCTCGCTTTTATATATAATGAAAGTTTTTAGAATTTTAGATATTTTTATATTTGATTGCAATCCACTTTATAGTTGTTTGTATAAGATCATATCAATATACTCATTTTATCAATCAATATCTATTTTTTGCAGGTGAGATGGGTTTTATAGATTTATTACCATCTTCATGTGTAGGTGTTAAACACTCAGATTTTTTCTAAATCTACCACTTCAAATTTTTAATCCTATGATTAGTTTCATTAGGAATTATTATTGACATTAACAAAAATGGAGGCAAGATGAAACCATAGCCCCACCATGCCTTGTTATGGGGATCCTTGTTATAGAAGTAGGCTTGTTGGGGCTCACTCTACCTTTAAGGAAACCCTTCCTTTGTTGGTCTCAAATTTTAAACCCACCAATACCAACTAATATTCTGTAAGATTTTCCCAAACACAAAGGCTATTTGGTAAGGATATTCATTATTTTATATTGTTTAAAAGATAACACTCTACTTTCTGTCAGTTGTAGTTGCACAGATGCAGTTAAAATATTTCATGGAAGTTATGATAACGGAACAACAAGGAAATCACAAAAATAATTTCATATGCCTCAAACCCACCTATATTCATCACGATCCCTTGAATACTTTACTTTATATTATATTAAATTTTATATTTTATATAATAAATTATATTAATATATATGATATACGATCTTTATTATGATTGAATCGAAATGAACCAAATTAATTGTATATTTTATTATATTTTAAAATATAATATATTATATTATATTTATATATATATATATATATATATATATATATATATATATATATATATAATTTTTAATTTTTGCATTCTGCTTTAACAGTATTGTATTATTTTTTAACAGCGATTAGCCATGTGTGATCACTTGGTATCTAGATCTAGCAATAAATATACCATCCACATATATATATATATATATATAATTTTCCATTTTAGCATTCTGCTTTAACAGTACTGCATTATTTTTTAACAGCGATTAGCCATGTGTGGTCACTTGGTATCTAGATCTGGCAATAAATATGCCATTCTCCAAATAAACTGAGCAACTAGGAAATTTAGAGGAGCCACCATGTTATGCGATTTTCAGGTGGTTTACACGCACATGCCACAAAAGCAATAGAATGGTATGGCATGGTGGGCAGTTGGCAGTTGGCAGTTGGCGGAGGAGCTTCCGCATTCAAGACTCAAGTGGTGTCGTGTTTAGCAGATCCACATCACACCTGCCAAGAAATGGACGATGAAGATTTTGTCTCCGTATTTTCAGAGAGGACTCCACAATTTTATCACCGTTCCGTTGGACTTCATAATCTTCACCCGTCGATGGCTTCCCTTCAAAACTCATTGCAGGCAATTAATACCAACAGAATCTATTATGCTATAATAGTACGAAAGGCATATTACGGCTTAGGATGATCGAATAATTACAAGTACTCAAAAGCCATTATATATGAACTAAAATATGCAGTCCTGCAGACCATGTCTACCTATGGCCGCGGCCTCATTTAACGTTTATTATTTACTAAACTAAAATTCACAGCAACATCTTCGACCGAATTAAAATTCAAATTTTATGGCGGTCATTTTCAAAAACTATGGAGGACTACGTGTCAACATTAAAATGGATATATACAATATATACTATATTTTATCTCCTGTAAGATGAATTTAGAAACTTCACCCCCTTATAAATCTCCGACTTAATTAAATTTGAAAAAAATATAAACATACCCAAATGACCCCCAGTTTTTTGCACTAATCAAAGCCAAGCCATAGAATTTTATAAAAAATAAATGTCACTTATAGCATACTTTAATGTGATGATTTGTGGAAAACTTATTAGTCAAATTTTTATAGCACCATTTCAACAATCTGTGCACAAAAACTATAGAGAAATTTCGAGAGCATATCAGATAAGGAATGAAAAAATACGAATATATTCTTAACTTGTTCATTTGAGTTGGTGGAATCAAAATCTAACATTGTTATATGTACTTATTATACACCAACTCAAAATCTAACATTGTTATATGTACTTATTATATGTTTAGAGAAACTTAAAGAGGGAAAAGTCTCAGCGGTGCTATGGGTATAGAACAACCAATAAATGTAGTTTTGGCTTTTTTGGTTTGGGTTTTTGAATTTATTCCTGCATATATGTATTTGCGATTACAGCTTCGTAATATATTTGTAAATAATGACTTTTAATCACAAAAAGACGACAAACTTTCGACTTTAAATGTTGACTTCTGAAATGTTTGTTCTTATCGCCTTCCTAAATAAATATGATCTTTCCAATGCAATAAATGATGTTGTGATAATTGACAAGTTTGGAATGAAAATAAGGTAAATTTTATATAATGTTATTATATTTTATTAAAATATTTGTTTTTCAAAATTTAATAAAGAAATATTATTTTAAAGAGATCTATGAATTTTAGAATGTATTATAATATTTTAAAAATATAATAAATATATTTAACAAAGGTTTATGATAAATTCAAATAGATGATTATTTGAAAAATTAGACATCAATCATATAAATTGATATAATATATATTGTTTTCAATTGTCTCCTTTTTTTTCATTTAATGTTTTTTTTGTTATTAGTTATTTATATTTATTATGTAATTTTAAACAAAATATTGGTTTATAATCTTTGAGGAATACATGGATATATCAAAGATAGTTTATTGATTATGTTGTATAGAATGTTTTTGAATATTTTTAAGTATGTATTTTTTAGAAATTGTTGTGAAGAAATTGTATAGAGAAAATGATTATGAAATATATGTAATTGTCACAAGTATTTGGCATCTATTCTATGTGTTATATTCTTGTTTCATAAAATATTGAACAACTTTTTACAAATCCTTGTTCATATTTTTCTTCCTCTCTCTTTTGAACAATTAGAAATACGCTTATTTCACTTTATCAACATATGCATTGCACTTCCTTCATACCATTACTAGTGGTAGAACTCTAGACAGAGCTCCAATACATTTTTTTAGAAATATACCTACAAATGTTTACTCCTTTTCTACTACTCTAGTGATTACCTCACATAACTTGTTTAGATCTCTTTAACAATAAAATATAAAATAATTTCTACATGCAAAAGACCCAACATGTTATAATTTAACAATTACATGAAGGACGTGCAATTTAAATACCAATTAAGTGTAGTGTCTTAATAACTGTTCAAGATTGACCAAATACATATGATAATTAATATTAAGCTATTTGACACTTTAAACACCTTCTATGCAACGTAATCAACAAACGAATAATACATCTTAATAATTTTTAAAACTAAATTCCACAATTGTGTTATAAACTACATGATAAATATAACTAAATTATAACAAAAGAAACATTGATTGAAATCAAATGAATTCATAAAATATTATAATGCATTCCATAACTTTTATATGTCTTTTAAAGAAAACTGATTTTTGGCCTAGCTTATAAAAAATTATACAAAATTTAAATATGTAAAAAGAATGTCATTATTAATTTTTTTAATGACATGTAATAATATTATGTAAAACTTGTATTATCTATCTGGTAATATTATTAGTTTTTTGAGAAACAGATGTGACAAGCATTACCACTATTAATATTTTTTCAAACTATGTTTCAAGGCATGCAATAGTATTTTTCTCAATTAAACATTATTCTTGCATTTGATCTCTATACCATAATACACAATAAGTATTGTTATATTAAATAAAAAAATAAAAATAAATTATCTATAGATGTATAATTATTAAAAATAAAATTATAATGTATTGCCATGTTTATAAGCATATAAAATACTTTCCATGTATTTCTCCTGCACTAAAAAGAATCATTTCATATCTTGGTATAGGGTTTAAAAAATAATCTATAGTATTTATGTTCATAGAATTATGTAGAAATCAAATTATAAATACGAAAAATTAAATTGATATAAAATAATGAAACATACAAACAAAATGATTTTCATACCTAAAATAAAATATAGAGAACTACATATTTGAAGCTAAAAAAGAAAAAAATCTAAATTCTTTAAATATTTAAATAAATAAAAAATCTAAATTCTTTAAATATACAATGTAAAATTAAAATTTCTCAAAAAAATTATATATATATATATATATATATATATATATATATATACTCTTGTATTATTAATTTCTTTTTAAATGTAAAAATGAAAAAAAGTTCTTTTCCTCTCATTTAATCACACAATTCGAATACCCCCCAAAAAAAAATAAAACGTAAGTGGGAAAAAAGTTCGAACATGTACATTAAAGAAAAAACAAAATATTGTCAAATTTCCCTCAGAATCTTCTGAAAAAAAGCGTTACACTAGCATGAAAAATGTTAACATATGACTTCTGTCCCTTAAATGCTTAAAATTAAACTAATAAGCTTTCTATAACTAAAAATAATTGATGAGAGTTTACATAGATTTCAAAATGCAGACTATCACGAAAATGATAAGATATGTTTTGATATCCAAACAATGTATATGTAATAATTCGGTATACAAATAAATTTAAAGTTATTTTATATAAATAATCTATATAAATACATAATCAAATATGGTAATATATTAAAATATCTTTCTATTTAAAATATATTATATATTTAATATTTATATATTATTAATATTATTATAAATATAATAATTATTTTTGATGTGCACCAAATCTTTATTAAATTTATAAAAATAATATTATTCAAATGTAAAAATTTTAAAATTACAATTAAATCATTCACTCCAATGTTAAATTTATTCTCAAGAACCAAAAAAATATATAACAAACCAACCAAATTCTTTCCATCCACATGCACCTTTTAAACCAACACTTTATTTTTCCATGCAGAAAGTTCTTTCCTTATAACAAAAAAATTCATATCTTTAGTGGATAGTTTTGATGAATGTTAGTCAAGAACCAAAAAAATATATAATAAACCAACCAAATTCTTTCCATCCACATGCACCTTTTAAACCAACACTTTATTTTTCCATGCAAAAAGTTCTTTCCTTATAACAAAAAAATTCATATCTTTAGTGGATAGTTTTGATGAATGTTAGTCACACAATTAATTAAATTAGAACATTCACATAACAATAAAATTTAGTTGATAACATCACATGACACTTCCATTATAGGACCACTAAAAATTTGACTATTTTTATGAGGGAAAAAACAAGAATTATTTACATATAATATATAATCATTTTATTTGTATCTATTTTATTGAACCTCAAATTATGTATCTAATTAATGATACAAATTTACTTGAGTATAATGAATATAATTACATTATCATGCTCTTCACATGCATAATTGGATTGAGTCTTCTGTTCCATACATACTCGATGGTTCACATAACATGTTAAACAATGAATATGATTGCATTTCTTTGATTTTGACATGTGGTGTATATTGGTGCAGTTGTATTATAATCATTATAGATGGTCAACAAGGATGTACTGGCCTTTCAAAAATAAATTGGAAGATATAAAAGGGTGAGTCATCAACAAATTGAATCAATAGTGTGTGTACCCTATGTGTGTTTTGTGACATTTGAATATGTCCTTGCTTTGACCCTTGGCCCTATGTTTGGTGTGTAACATTTGAACATGTCATTGCTTTTAACCTTGGCTCTATTTTGAATGAAACTTGAACATCACCCATGTTTGTGAAATTCCTCATGTATATGTGTGTTATTTAGGACATTTGAGCATGTCCTTTCTTTTGGCCCTTGGCTCTTAGATGTCAAATTCTTATAATTTGTATTTGTTGTGTGTGTGGTTATTGAGATTGATAAGTTTGATAAGTACCATGATCCATATCATGTACTTCTAACATACTAATATAATAATTCCATGAGCTTCAATAATACATCATATAGGCCTTGCCTCTTGAGTCTTATGTAAAATTCAAAACTTACTATGCTAACACTTTTACATATGCTATAATTTTTAATAGTTACATATTCACTAATAGTGGTTCAAGTTAACTTTTCTTTCAAAATGAGTAATTTTTCAAGAGATAAGCCATTTTCAAGAACAATTACAAATTTAAAGTTTCAAAACCATAGTTTTATTTAACCTTAAAATCTAGATTGAGGAATCTAGGGTTAAAGACATAGAGATAGCCTAGGGCATAAGGATGGTAGACCATCTCTAAAATAGATGAATTAAATAAAAAACTTGGATAGAATATATATTGAATTTATTATGCTGAGATATGTTAAAAATAAAAAGTACAACTATATTAGATATTACAATGATAATGAACACAAGATACTTAGCTACTTTTGATGTTAATATAGATCTATATCTAGAATAGGTATAAATTAGAGTGAATTTAAATTTTAGATCAGACACCTCAATCTATAAATTTGACCTATGTAGTCACAGATACTTCTATCAACCTTGGATGGTTGTGTTTACACTTTTGTTTAAATCAAATGTAGGTGTACAATAATAAATACCTACTAAAATTAGATGCAATGACCTAGATACTTCTAAGTTTTATGATGCATTTGCTTTGTTGTATTTAGATCTATATCATGGACTATCTCTCCTTATAAAATAGAAAACCCTTAGTTCTTCCAATTCATATTAGTTATGAGAAAAATGGGTTAGTGGGCACATGTTATTGAGCTATCTTAAGCACCCATCTATCAATGAACACTACCTACATATCCAATACTTTGAAGAGGGCCTCAAACTTATGTAGTTATCTCCTACATATTGGATTGTGTATGAATCATGAAATGTAAGCTAAGAAAGTACATAGAGTGACATATCTTGTAATTTAAAAAATATGGCTCATAGAGTGATCCTTTAGTATTTCAAACCTATGTGTGTGTTTGTGTGTGTGTGTGTGTGTGGTCACTATGACTGATATGGAAATATGATAAAATACATAATATTTTCTCAATTAAGTGCTTCTAGTATGTTGCCTTATGAGAGGTAAGAATTTTCTAGATGAGGAATGAATGAGGATTGATCTTATATTTATATCAATTCCCTTGAATAATACCTTGCATAAAATCACCTTGTCCACCCATAGGAATGCATATTATTTTTAAATTGAATAACTTTAGGGCACTAGATACTTGCATCAAAATAGGACACTAGGGTCAATGTATACATCTAACAATGATGTAAATGTTTAAGTATTTAAAAAACATGTGCATGGTTAGAAACTTGTAGAGATGGAAGATATGCAAGTTTATAATATTATTAGAAAGATAAAAGGTTTTAGTCAGTAGAATAACATTGTTCAAACTAAGAGATAAGTAATTATTTAAATAAAGATAGTGTGTGGGAGCCTTTTAGAAGTGAGAAATGTCTAGAATTTGAAGGTACATCCATGATATGTATTTTTTAATTATATAAGACTTAGGCACTATATAATTCATAAATAATATTTACATTTCTCTCCTTTAAAATATAGTAATTAAATCTTTAGTTTAAAGGAGAATAAATATGTACCTGGGTGTGTATATCACACCTTATCTTTGCTTGAGTTTAACTTGAGTTATTTTATGGTGACTGACCTACAATAAAAAACATGTTTTATTATATAATTAGTGCATATAATATTAAATTTAAAGCATTGAAATGATTAAATTTGAAAAATAACAAGATTTAGGAGTAGATGCAAACATCTTGCCTTTTGACAATTTGATTTGAAAATATATATCATCATGAGTCATTAGACTTAAAATTAAGAGACATATAAAATATATAAAGTGTATATATCTAAATAATTAACATATATTTGGCGACACATTCCCCCAATCTTGGAGTAAAAATGAGTTTTCACCCTGTAGTTGAGATTAGCTCAACCATATAACCTAATCATACTTATAACCTAGTGAGTGTGAGTGAACCAAGTCAACTAACACTATAAAAATGGTGACTTTAGATGATGTAATCAATTTCAACCTATAAACTTGGAAATATTAATTTATGAAATCACATCAACCATACCAAAATAAAACCAACTATTATAGTACCTTAACTCAATATAGTCCATAGCATTCTAATGTGGTAGCTGATGACAATCGCTAAAAGTTTTTGAAATTTGAAATTGAATTGATTTTATAATATTAGACACACATGACATAGCATATGAACCTTATGTATGTATCATGTTAAAAATGTGTATAATAGTGGTACCAATGCATATAATTTTTCTACAAATGTGTATCTGAATCATATAACACTAATTTGGCTAATTTGAATCTATTTAAGTGTAGATAAAATGTTTCCAAAACATTCCCCATTGAATCCAAAATTATGATAAGTGTGTAGAATGTGTTTTTAGAACATGCCCCACTATAATCTAAATATATCAAGCAATGTGGAAGTCATGCCTTTATGGCTTACCCCCATTGATATCCCCCCTTTTGAGGTGAGGGGAAGTAGAAACTGGTAGTTACCTAAACTCAAAAAGATAATATAACTTTTTAAACTATTAATGTACCATGTAACATATAGAGGGAACATGTCTAGTTAGATATATCATGGAAATGCATAAAATGTGATAACATCAAGTCCTAAGATGCATGATGTATATCTGGGCAATGTCTAGATATTAATAGTGCAAGTTCAACAAACAATCAATCATACATATGAGAGCACTTAAAATAAAATAAAAAAGATAATTACCCAATGGGACCTCAAACAAGGGGCATTTTCAAATTCCACATAATTGAAGAGACATGTCTTAGTCAAATCTCCATAAAAGAAAGAATTACATATTCAAATTTCAACATACAATAAACAAAGGAATGGGAGCTATAAATAATGAAGCATATTCAAATTATCAAACATGAAAGACAATAGTTAGACATGAAACTCAAGGAAATACATGAATGAAAATTTAAGTAACCAATATAAACATACCATACTAGCCCCTTAGATCATATGTGTTAGTAAAAAATGTTGATTACATAGCATATCAAGTATACTGTGAAATATATAATCATGGATAAAGGCATGTGTAAGTATATAAGATCAAATATGATAATTTAAAATGACCATATAATGATATAACCTAGATGTATCATGATCAAAGATGTGGATTCCCCCAATATCCATATGACACGAGTAGAGGGAGGGTCCAACATCTAAAAGTGCATAGATCATGTATCTATGTATGCATATATCATACTCAAAATATGTGTGAAATACATGCATATATATAAATAAATGATATGTCATTTACCAACATATAACCAAAAATATATATACTAAGGAGCTAATAAAATATGTATATGCTAAAAATATTTTTGGATTTTTGAAGTAATTTGATTTTTTTGTATTTTTTGAATATGTAAAACTAGAGAAGATACCATATGATCCCATCAAATGTATTCTCATATATATATATATATATATATATATATATATATATATATATATATATATATATATATATATATATATATATATATATAATGAATGAATTTAGGAAAAAAGAGTGATCCAGAGCACAAAAGGTGAAATCATCATTTTGACTCAAAATGAATTGATCAAAGTTATCTAGCCCATAAATTGAATTTATCTATTTATAGATACTTTGACCTAAATTGGCACTTGTAAATAACAATTTCAAACAATTTAACGTGTTTTATAGATTTTGACTTAAAATGTACATTTGAGTACAATTCGAGTAAGATTGACAGTTTCAAAACAAATGGTGTTAGGAATTAGATGTCTATAGCACCAAGTTCATTATATATATATATATATATATATATATATATATATATATATATATATATATATATATATATATATATATATATATATATATATATATATATATATAATGAACTTGGTGCTATAGACATCTAATTCCTAACACCATTTGTTTTGAAACTGTCAATCTTACTCGAATTGTACTCAAATGTACATTTTAAGTCAAAATATATAAAACACGTTAAATTGTTTGAACTTGTTATTTACAAGTGCCAATTTAGGTCAAAGTATCTATAAATATATAAATTCAATTTATGGGCTAGATAACTTTGATCAATTCATTTTGAGTCAAAATGATGATTTCACCTTTTGTGCTCTGGATCACTCTTTTTTCCTAAATTCATTGGTACACGCCATGTACTTTTGTTATTTTGTGTTAAAAACATATTAAATGGAAATATAAAAATGACACATCTAATATCACCTTCTAACTCTTCTCGAGTCAAATTACAACTCAGTAATATGACATTCTAACCATTTTGATTAATTGAGAGCTGATTTTCAAATAATTGCACAAATGTTGATTAACCTTGTTTAAGGATAATTAATCCAAATCAAGGGCTTAAATGGATTTTCCATGAGATTTGTTGAAAATTTAGTGGCAATGTTATAAATTATTTTTCTAAATTCTCCAATTATGGTTTAAATTGAAATCTGATTTTGCTCTTGATCCTTGTCATTGACAAAATGGCAATCTAACTTCTTTACTTCAGTGTTGATCTCCATCATTATGTCACTCCCAAGTGACCTTGCATTACTAAATTTATGAACACATTCTTTAAGGGACTAAATTTTAAATTTGGTGGCCCAAATAAGATCTATCTAATAGATAATTTCATCTTTATTGATTACCCATTTTTAAACAGGATCAATAGAAGGAAAGTTTGAGAATTCGACCAACCCAAGAATAAGTTCCTCATAATTTTATTTCTCCTAAGCATATCCATTTTTATTTATTACTATCTATTCATATTATTATTGAATTTCATATAAGATCATCACTATGGTAAGAATTTTTGAGACACTTTGATCTATAACTTTTTCAATCCTGTCTTTCACTACATTACCCATTTGACCCACTTATCTCACTCTTTCTAGTGTCTTGGCATGAAGACTCAATGAAATGATAGATGGTTGAATTGGCCAAATCAATCTATGTATTATTGAGCTCAAATGTTCCACTTTATCTTTTAGTTCATCTTTCATCACCTTGTCTTTGTCTATTTTTTCAAAGATGGTGCCAATTACCAACTAAACATCTCCTTTCATCCCTTCTCTAGTTGATTTTCCCATATGAACCCTAGACACATGGTAGTCTTCAACCTTGATTTTTGACTTATCTATTTTAACTTTAGGAATGGATACTTCTGCATATTTGTCTCTCCTTTTATCTATCACCATTCATGAAATTGCCTTTGCTTTCTTTGGCCATTTTGAGAAAGATGATGTCAAGGTTTAAAAATGTATCTCTTTAGGTTCAACAAATTTTCTCATTCTTTTCACTACTGTATAAAACCAAACTAAAGTGTCATTTATGAAGAAGGCAATGATATAAAAGTTGAAGTAAGCTGAATAGTCTTGACTATAGTTAAATATGGTGTTTTCTCAATTGGGATACCTTCAAAAGATGTTTCAATTTACTCTTGTGTATTGATTGTTTAAATAGATATTATTAGAGAAGGAGCAATAGTAAACTAAGGGTTTGAGGGAGAAGATGAAGAGATATGAGTAATATCTTATAAAGGGAGAGAAAATGTCATATGAAACATTGTATTATTTGAAGATAAAAATTACTAAGTTGTGTTCTCTACTTGTTTTTGAGAGAATGGAAAGCTATCAAATGAAATTTCTTAAGGAAGTTAAATTTTAGGATAAAAAGAAAAATTTTAACCAAATTTTTGTATTTTTAGTCTGATAGTCTTTCATGGTTGAACATCTTGTTAAGTAGCTTCAGGTTCATGCACCTCTTCTGTCATGGGAGGTTCTCCACTAGGGCCTACCTCATCTATCTTTTTTGGCTCATCTTTTTACTTGTAGAAGCTACCAAATTTGTCTTCTCTAGGAGTTTTAGGTAAATCAACATTTGTAACATCAACTCCCTTGCCTTTTAACCATTTGAGAGTTCTATCAAATACATCCCTTGTCTTACTTCTAATAGAAGTAGATTCCATTTTGTCCCAATATATTAATGGCAATGGCTTTGTCGCTATACCCTCTCTTTCAAAGATGGGGTCCAATATGACCTCATAATCTATAAAATATTTTGGCACTTTCATTATGCTGAATTTTACTATTTGTCTAATGGTAAATCATGAATAGGCTCTGATTCTCACTACTTTTTCATCATCATAATCCATCTAATAGTATTCAAAATGTGGAACATGTTTAAATAGAGATCCAAGATTGTGTTCAATTAGGTCCCTATTGTCAAATTAAGGTCTAATTTCAAATATCCTAAATTTATAGTGAGACATGTATTGACCAAGTGTCTTGGCCTTCACTAGTGAAGGGCAAGTATACCTGCCAATAGAGATAGGAAACATGATCCCTATTTTGTATCAGCTTGTCAAGAATTTATGTGTTTCAGCAAGTTATCTCACCAATTCCATAAATGCCCATTTTTTACTAACATATCATAGGAGCATGTAATGAGATAATTCACAACCACTAATTCTCAAATAACTGAATGTTAAAAATTGTATAAACCAAGGTCCCCATCTTTATATTTATGTAGTGAGTGCAATTGACATTCTTGTGTTGAAGATTTCCTTCTTATATAAGTGGATGATGAAATTAACAAAGCAGTCATTAACTCTTTTGAAGTGATGAACACTTTCTTTGAATGTTAGCTAGGGATAGAAGTCGTAGACCATTACTTTTCAAAAAAATCTTACTGTATACAATTTGTTAAAATACCTTCAACTTGCTAAAACATAAACAAGGTATGAATTCATATAAAATTTTGATGTGTCCTTTACCTCCATGAGTTGCTTTTTAATGGAATTGCAGGTCAATTCACCCTAATTGATATATTTCTTATTTTCAATGATTATATAGATGAAACTATACATCCATGTCTAAAAATTCTTTGCCATTTGATTTCTCACTATATTATGCAAAAGAGTGATCATGTCACTTATCTCATCTTTAAAATCTAATCTTCTAAGATTTTTTAGAAGTCGAATGGAGGAATGTTTTGGATTAGTTAACTAGGATTTATTAACTTAATAATAACATATTATAACATTATTGTCCCAAAATATTTAGGAGGACTCAGGGGTTATATGTACAAAGGCTTCATGATCTAAAAACAAAAAAAATGTTATCAATTTTTTTAGGAGCAAAACTCACTACCAACTCCCCCTAAGGATCTTTTACCTCTCACGTCTCTGAGTTTAAATTATTTACACAATGAAAAATAATTAAAGAGATTATAATGACACTATAAATTTTACCACCTATGCCAAACCACTATAAAAAATACTCTAACCAAAATCTATCTTATGTACAATATTTATTCTTTTTCAAAACTCATCTAAGTTGATGTGACTTAGATCAATGTCAATGATATTTCTAATATTGGACTCAAGCAATGAATGAATCATAACATCTTAGAATTGGTTCTTCATGATTTATTTACCTTTACTTATAATCTCCTTTTTTAGAGTATGAGATGAAGATATCAATTTGATAATGAAATTGATAAATTTAAAAATTTGTGAAAAAGCTCCTTATTTATGAGAAATGACAAAAATGCAAATTGAATTTGTACTCACAAGCCAATTATATGAATTAATTTATCATATTTTATAACTCTCCTTATATGAATATCAATTTTCCTTTTGATCAAATTTTCCACTTGCAAATGCATGTACTAAAATTACCATGTGTAGCTTTTCACAAACTTTTTTGGTTAAATGAAATGAATGGAAAAAATTATAAAAATAATTTATTTTTTAATTTTCAAGCTATTTCCCTATTCCCTATGATCTTTTTTGTAAAAAAATCCAAAATTTTAAAAAATCTCACAAAAATATATATATTTAAAAAACACCGCTCAGTGTTTAAGAAATTCATGACCATGCAATGAACAAAAAAAAAGAAAATTCATCGATATAAAATTTATTCTTGACTTCTTACCATTTAAAGAAAAATAAAAATTTATCAAGGAATCTTGTCAACCTTTTCAATGTCCTCCTCAAATCTAAAAATGTACCAAGTCAAAAATGTGCAAATTAAAAATTCTCAAAATTTGCAAAATAACAATTATCATGCTAAAATTTGTTCATTTAATTTTATCTATTTTTATTTTCCACCTAAAAATCTTTATTTTCTTCCATTTATATTTGTTAGCCTATTTTCTCTAGTTAGAAAAATATTTTTTAATTCCACTCAATATTTTTTTTTTCTTATATATATATATATATATATATATATATATATATATATATATATATATATATATATATATATATATATATATATATATAAACTCTGGTAAATTTTTTAACGTGACCAGTGCCGCTGGCTAGACATGACTAATACCGGTACCATAGGGCCAGAGGGGACTCGAACACTGGTGGGCAGAGCCACAACAGAAGTACCTGTCCAATCGACTACAGCCCCCGACCCTTTTTTTTTAATATTTCACTCAATTTTTCATTTTTAAATTTTTCTCCACTAGGCAGTTTTTTACATTATTCCACTCAAAATAATTTATTATTATTATTATTATTATTATTATTATTATTATTATTATTATTATTATTATCCTTACTTGTTCATATATTTTTACCTGCCATCCTAAACATTAGAAAGGGAAAATGAAAAAAAATGAGAAAATTTTCTAAAGACTTACACATAATGCAGTTGTACGACACCTTTGGGGGGTAAGGTTTTTTTTTTTTTTTTTGATAATTTTTTTCCAAAACTAATCATCAATTTGCCATATGATTTGGTGGGGAAGGAATTTTTTTTGGAAACTTTTGACCAAAATTTACTAAAACATGCGATGTACAACTTGGTCTTGGAAAGTAGAATAATGTTTTTTGTGAGAATTTTTTACCAAACTTTATCCTAGAATGAGCTGTACGACTTTCCTTTTTGTAGGAGAAAAACAAAAGTATTCAAAAATTGTGACCCATGTTGTTCACAAATAAGCTATATGATCAGGCAGAAGTTGGGATAAATTACATTTTTTGACTGAAAAGTAACCTTTGAGATGGTCATATGATTTGCTAAAGTGCTCCACTATGTAGAAAAAAATATGAAAAATATTGCCAAAATGAACAATGATGTTGGTCATAAGACTAGGGAAAAGAAATAAATAGCATGAATTTTGCCTATAGAAATTGTGCAACCTTACTTAGCTAAGTAGAAAGAAATTAATTTTACTTCCCTATTTATTTGAACGTCTAGAATGGTGCTTTTATTATTAGAAGAAACCATAAAAACATTTTTCAAAATGCATTGTTTGTTCTTTCTCCTTTAAGCCTTCCAAGATAAAACTCAATATACCACTTAACTGCATTTTGGATAATAATTTAAAATTCTCTATGAACTCATCAGCAAAAATATTTTATTTTTATTCAATCTTCTTCCCTTTAGTGAATTAGATAAAATTTACTCCCAGTAATTAGTGGCTAAAACACGGATAGAAAATCTAATTTGAAAACATTTAAAAATTATTGAATTTAACATGCAAACTAAAAAGATAACTTGGAAGAAAGACAAACTTCTTTTTTAAAAACTATGCAAAGAAGTAACTACATTTGTATAATTGACATAAAATATTTATGAGTTTGCATGTAGGGTTGAAAAGAAGTTTCAGTTTGCAATGACAAATTTGCATGGGAAGAATACAATTTTAAAATTTGGATTAACATGGGTCTAAAATGTAAAATGCATTTGCAAAATTGAAGGAAGCATGACCTTGAGTTTCACGAAAAAAGGAAAATCAAATTATTTTTACGAATTACATGAAGTTTAAAATTATTTTTACAAATTCCATGGAAACCAATTTTTTTTTGTAATTTACAACAAAACCAAAAATATTTTTTCAATTTACACAAAAAACAAATTTATTTTTGTAATATGCATGAGAACCAAAAAACATTTTCCTAATTACATTGAAACCCAAAATGAAATTAAAAATTGCACCAAAGCTTAAAAAGATTTTACAAATTGCATAGAGACCAAAATCATTTTTTTTTAATTTATAGAACTTATGAAAAATGAAAGTGTGTTTATGCAACACACAAAAATTGAAATGATTTTTGAAAATTATAGCGAATGCAAGTGGGTTTTTAAATAGAGGATTCAACCGAGATTTTAAACACTTTAGAATAAAAATGAAAAAACTATAAATTTTTAATTAATTTTTTTGAGTAATTAATTAAAATTTTTGTTTTTTTAAGATTTTAATATTTTTGGGAGAAAATAAAAAACAAGTTAACCATTTATTTAAAAATTTATTTTGCCACCATTTTTTTATCATTTTAAAAATTTGTGACAATTGGCTCTAACTGGGATTTTTAATTGCAAGGAATAAAAAGTAATTGAATTCTCTAGTTTCGTAGTCCAGTGATTTATCTATTCGATAACAAAGTCTTCAATAAGAACTTTGATGGATTTTTAAAGAATTCAAATTTATGATATTTGAGCAAGGGATGGGTCCTCAAGCTATCTAAAATCTATTACATGTTTAAAAATAGTGTATACAAAGTTTAGGTACTCAGTTTAATAGATATTTTCACATATCCAAAAGGACAGTATATGTGATGGCATTTTTAAGTATGCATTTTTGCACAAACTAAAATGCATAGAGATAAGTTTTTCTATTATACTTAAATATCCAAATCTAACCAACTAACAACCAGTTTATCCATCTCAATCGTATGAGAAATGAACACAGATTGCTCGACAAGCTGATTCTAATCCAACCAACTGATAGCCAATTCACCTATTTAAATCATATGACAAATGAACACATGATGTTTGTTTAGATCATCTATTCAATCTATTACTCTTTGTGAAACTTATGATTGCCCATGATGTTCCTATATAAAGATTATGGAAACAAAAATATGTAGGCAAGGAAGACCAAAGCATGAAGAATGAGGGTAAATAGACACACTATCACCTTTATTGAAAAATAATTCACACATCAAAATAAATAGTAGGAAAGAAACACATATAAAACTATATATACATATGTATAGTAGAGGGACACCTAGTTCTTACTAGAAATAGTGTTTCAAATATTACCCGCTAAAGGAAAATGGTAGATGAGTTTCATCACAATATGTCAGTTAAAAATTATTGTTACCATAAAAGTGTTTGATCTTGAATGGCCCCATCTAAAGTGAATCAAACTTACCATGAATATTTTTTGATTCTCTACGACTATCCAAAAGTAGAACCAGATCTCCTACTTGGAATTCTCTTTTTTATCCTTTATGTTAAAGATAACTTTGACATGCACTTGATGTTCTATGATCTTATCAACCAATTGTATAATTTTTTCTTCTAGTTATTGTAGATATAATATTCTCTTATCAAATGAGATTTCAAAATTTAGATTTTCAACTGCTCTAGACAATTGTAGGGTAGGTAACTCAAGTATTATGGGAATTGTAACATCTATTACATATAAAAATTGAAATTGAGATATACCAATAGCCTTTTTTGGAGTTATACAATCTACCAAAAGTGCATCATATACCTTTTGTGATAAATTTTCTTATTATCATCTACTACATTGTGTATGATTGTAAACAAATATTTGTTTCTTGATTTGGCTTGACCATTACCTTGCAGATCATAGTTTGATGAATGAGATAGATAAATGCCATATCCATAACAAAATGTAATTATATTTAAAAAAGAAAAGTTAGAGGCATTATTTGTAACAATTTTTTATGGGATAAGCATGAGAATCTTGCAATAACTGTTTCTATTATTTCTAATCCGTATACCTTAAGAAAAAGCCATCAATGATTTTATTAAAAAGAATGTTATCCCATATGACATACTTGTTAGTCTGTAATTTGACCCATATGCACCTTTTAACATCCAAGTATGAAGGACATTCTAGATACGTCATTTAGAGAGCAATGTTAGAAAACCATTAATAAGTAGAATCAACAAACAATACCAAAAGAAGTTTTTGATCATCTTGTTCACTTAAAACTATCAAATATTTTAATTGTATATCTCCTTATTCTACCATGAGCTGACATAGTCCCTTTCTTCAAACTAGATTTTTATGTTTTATTTCTACATCATATTCATGTTCTTTAGTTATCCAATTCCCTCATTTAGAATCAGGGTCTTATTGACTTAGAATAGATTTGACTATTGTACATGGCACCATCACCACATAATATAAATGCAATATGTAATATTTTAATTACTTGACTTCTTTCATGATTTCATAAGCATGCTTTTCCTTAAAAGAATATTTTAGCTCATAATATTTTAGATTACATCGCATGAAGGTGATTGGGGATTCGATAACCTCATTATTTTTTTGAATCAATATTGATGAGATTGTATGCTCTAAAGCATAGCAATAAATAATGAATTGTTTCTTAAAATCAAGACATACCAATGTCAGTGCATGAGCAATAACAATATTTATTTTTTCAAACTTTTATTTATCTTCAATGTTCCACTTAAAAGAAAGTTTTTCTTTCATCATGTCTGCAATATGTTTTGTGAACTCAAAAAAATAAGAAACAAATCTTCTCAAAAATTTCACTTTCCAAAAAAGAGAATGTACTCCTAATTTATTGACATGAAAGGAAAATTTTGAATCACCTAAACCCTTTTTGAATCAATCGTTATTCCTTCTTTAAAAAAAATATGACCTATGAGTTTACTTTCATTCACTCCAAAGATGAATTTATTAGGGTTGAGATAAATTCCATGCAAACAACACTTTTAAAAGACTCTCTCTATGTGCATATAGTGATATTCTTATTTTATTGAGAAAACTATCAGGGCATCAAGATAAACCAGAATGATTTCAATTTTTGATTCTCTGAGTGCCAAATCTATTTCCCTCTTAAAATTATCTCACATTTATATTTATACATAAGTTCCTTAAGGTGTTGTGAATGTCATTTTATTTTGTTCTTCCCTGTTAATTTTGCTCTGATTATATTTTGAGAAACCATTAAACATCAAAAGTATTTCAACTATGTTATCACTTAGATAATTTGATCCACGATTGCTATTGGATAATTATCTATGAGGAATGCTTCGTTGAGGTTCTTAAAATCAACACATATTCTAGTTTTACCATTTTTTTAATGAACTAGTACTATGTTAGCTACCCAAGTTGAATGGTGGATAGAGAAAATAATGTGAGCATCAAGCATCTCTTTTACTTTGACAAAGAATTATTCTTACGATTTCAAGATTATATTGTCTTAGTTTTTATTTGGAAGGTTTTACATGAAGTTTTAGAAGATTTGTATGTTGCATCTCTTTGGAATAAAATGACTTAAGGTCTGTGTATGAATACATGAGTATGTCAATATACTTATAGAGAAGGATAAAAAAAATTTATTTTTGTTCAAGTGAGTCATATTTTTTACTATTGATGAACCTAGGATGTTCCTTCAAACCAATGTTCACTTTTTCATAGTCGGTAGAATCAAGACTTATTTTTTGCATTTTAATTTTTAAAAATCTATCATGTTTATCAAACAACTCTTCTAAAGAGACCTATCCTTTATGGATTTTATTTCCTTTCAATTTGATGACACCTTCATCATCTTATTAATCTCTGATTCCATCTTTCAATGTATGAATTGAAGATTCTCTGTTTGAGGAGTCACTTCCTTTAAATTAATTTTTTTTTAAAATGTCTACTTTCTCAAGGAAAAAGATGATTTACTGATCTTCATTGAAAACTTACCAATTATTTAAATTATCTGGGACACTTCATCTATATATTATTTCAATTATGTATTAATAATACATGTGGAATCATCAAGAAAGTTGATACTTCCAAAGCATCAGCGTTAGAGTTATGTTCTCTAGAAATTGTATTGATAGAAAAACAATAAAAAATTCAATATTATCCTATAATTTATTCATATAATATATTAAATGATCATTTTTCACCTAGTCTTAACCTTTAATCTATTTCATAATGAGTTTAACGTCACCCAAAAATTTCAAAATCTTGATTCCCATCTCTTTTGCTACTTCCAAACCTTTTAAAAGTGCTTCATATTCAGTTATATTGTTAGTGTAGTCAAACTACAACTTATAGGAAAAAGATTTTTTTTTTTAGATAGAGATATCAAGATTACTCATGCACCTGAACCTATTGATGAACAACTACATCAAACTCTATTATCCAACATTATTTTGATTTGATTGCATGATTTATGGTAACTCTACATATTTATCTATCATTAGAAGATAGTTACCAATTATAATATCTTCATACAAAATATCAGTTTGGGATCATCAAACCTTTATAATGTGTATTTTATTTTCAATTTAGTCTCTAAACATTTTTTGACTCTTTTAACTAGAATCATGACATGTGATAAATCCAGTTGGATTTTGCCTCCCAATTCTTTACAAAAATTTCTGTCAAAAAGAATATCGCAAGTTTTTGGAATGTCTATGACAAAAATATTGATTTTGATTTGATTTTAGAGAAAAGATGCTAAACCCACTTGTGCATCCTTTATCTTTTCAATGAGAGGAATATAAAAACCCCTCAAAGATTGTACTATAATAATGCATTTACTCAACATTTATTCTTTCATTATATTACATGACGAGAATCTAATTAGTTATTTTTAATATACTACCAAAACATATTAGAGGTTTGAAAACTTATAACAATAAAAAATCCAATCAGTAAAATTTTATGTAATATAATATAACTACAAGAAAATTAATCACTTTAAAATCCATCCATAGCTGGTGCAATAATACAACTACTACTATTTTAGTATAACAAATAATACAATTACATTTTCATTTGGCCTTTTGCCTTTATACAAAAAATAGGTACTATGAACCATAAAGCTTGAGTCACACTAACTCATGTATCTATGATAAGCCCAAGTGTAGTCTCTAATTAATTACTATAGTGAGGACGAACAGCATTATTTAAGCACTTTTTTTACACCAACCATAGACCATTGTTCCCCCTCATAATTTCTCATTAGGTAATGGACCTCTTTTCATAGATGAGTAGATAGTGATAGTATAGTAATCTAGAGGGGCATGCTAGTACCTATGTGATGTAATATTTCTACTACATGATGTGTACCATAAAGATAATATGTTATAATATTATATCACACAAATGCATAAATATAACATATGAAATGACATTGTCTATCTAACATTATGTTGGCTAAAGTTTTAAATAGCTATTGATCTATAGGATCAATCAATTTCATACACATGACTTGATCAAATTATCTTTATTTGACATTGAAGAAGATAACTAATTTGGTGAGGTCTATCTCACTACCTAGTTAGTATCATCAATACTAGATTTGTTTCATATTTGTTTTAACCAATAGGTTCATGTAATTATTTCTTATAGTGAGCACAACACATGATAATTATAAAAATAATAAGTATACATATATTTATTCCATCAAATGTATGAATTTTTTTCATTTATTATTATTCATAATATATGCATTATTCATGACAAATAAATTTATTTACCAAAAAAATAAAATACAAGTCATTTCAAAGAATCCATTATCATCTTTAAGAAAATATATGCATGAATTTATCATTTGCCTAATATATAGGTCATACTGCTCAATATAACCAGCATTCATAATTTAGTTAATGATTTACTGAAACTCTTAATTGACACTTAAATATTCATTTAATTAGAAACTCTATGCTACGTGTTTATGATGAGATTAATGTAGGAATATAGATGCATACATATGATCTAGAAATTTAGTTGAAAGTAAAGAATATCACATAGATCAATTGACACAAAGATAATATTTATCATGGGAAAACCTATATGAGGTGAAAGACCCACAAAGAGTGATTTTTATATGTTGAAAAATAAAGTACGCCAATACAACTTCTCTTCTCACTTATCCTCTTTAAAATAACCTTCATAAAACATTTGAATAAATTCTTATGAATAATCATGTGAATATTAATATGAAATAACTAATAAAGGTAAACACTATTTTATAGTGAATTTTAAAGGGAGGTGACCATGGTGAATAACAAGTCCAACCATTCTGAAGAGTCATTAAATAAAATATTGATAACTATTAGATAATTATAATAATATTATTTATTTTCATGAGATTTTCACCTCGTGTTAATAACAACAACAACAACAACAACAACAACAACAACAACAACAACAACAACAATAATAATAATAATAAATCACCTAATATAGACTAAAGGTTAAATAATCACCACTTAGTTATTAAATTTTTTAACACTATCCTTTAATGCTAAGTGGGGATAATAGCCATAGTCATCATAAAATAATTATATTATGTGCAAAAATTGAAAAACTTTAAAACCTTCATCATGCGAAAAGTTATATTTTCAAATAAAAAGAATTATAATATGTAAACTAATCTAAAGTAAGTTAAGGTTAACATGATTTTGAGATTACATCTCACTATTTTTCATGAAAAAGCACTAAGCATATTTGGATCCTTGTATAACATAAGGATATCCATTACAAATTATTCTTTATAATGTATTTGGGTACAAAATTAAAACTTTCACACAAAGTTTACACAAATCACATAATTTTCACATGAAGTTTACAATGATTTATAATCAAAATAAGTATAGAGAAAGAGAAGAAAAACATATCCATTATGGAGTGACATTATCATATATACTCCTCAATGACAACTCTGAGAGGCCCAACATTGTATGAAATTGATAAAACTTGATATCACCAAGTGGTTTCATGAAGATATCTACCAATTGTTAGGACAAAATTATATATTAATATCACTATTGAGGACTTTCTCTTCAATGAAAAGTACATGAATCTCAATGTATTTAATTTTTTGGTGTTGTGCGCCTACACAAAACTTAAACACATCCAAAAAAGGATTCATGCGAGAATAATAAGGTTAGTATCATAATAACCACACACATAAAAATATGACATAGTTTTCTATGGTAAAACACATTTTAAAATAATCATGTCATTTTTTAGACAAATAAGTTCACTACTTTGATCACAAAGTTAGTGACAAATATAAATTATTGTATGTAATTTAATTATTAGACATATCCAATATTGACAAAATGAACTTCCCCACTGTCATGTGATACACATACAATAATTTACTAATAATACGATACTAAGTTTAACCAAAGATTATATATCCTGTTAGCAATAACTCATTTTATCATTTGAATCTTATCAAAAAAAAAATGAATTTAATAGGCTTTAACAAAAAATTGAGGTATAAATTTTCATACATAATAAATGGATAGTTTTAGCATGAAATACCATCATCAAATCAAACATATATGAGACTGAAATAAATAAGTTTAGAGATGTATGGATAAAATGCTTAGTAAATTAAATGATGAAGAGCCGACAATACAAATTTTATTTACACTTTTTATTTTTTAACATATCATATTATCAAACAGAGCATATAAAGATGTTAGTATAAACAATCAAATGAAGTATCTAAACAATTGAAGCACAAAATATCCAAATTCATAGAATATGATATTCTTACCAAATGCAACAACTAAAACATGATTATTTGCCAAATTAAACGTGATGTTATGCATATAATGTTTTTCAATGCTAAAAAATATGAAAATAATCATATCTATATATTTTCTTTGATTTATCATATAAGTAAAATATATCTCTTGAAATATAATTGTAATATGTTATTTTCAATCATTAACAATAAATCATTTGACTAATAAATATAATGTAGATGAGACACTATCATTATAGTTAGTATCTCTAAAGTTCTAACAAAATAGTTTTATTAGAACAAATGAAATTTCATGTACATACATGTGTTTTGATTTAGAAAAATAAAAATACTAAGCATGGATTCTATTAATAATATGCACATTAGTATTCATGGCTTTGGCCCATAAAATTTTAAGAACATTTATGGATTGTAACATTGTTCTAGCTATTTCTATGATGGTGTGATTTTTTTGGTATTGTTCAATAATACCATTTTGATAAGGTGAATAGGGAGTTATTAATTCTCTTTAAATAATACAATCAATGTAAAAAAAATATCTTTACTAACATATTCACCACCATTATCAGTTTTTAATCTTTTAACAAAAAATAGATGCATTTTCAACACTAGATTTAAATTCCTTAAATTTATACAACACGTAAGATTTCATTTTAATGAAAAAGAACCAAATCATTATAGTGTAGTCATCAATAAAATTAATATAATATTGGTAACCATTAAGAGAAATAAATTTAAGATGTCATACAAGATCACTATGAATTAATTATAAAGAATGTGAAGATTTCATATTATGATTTTTGTGAAAGGAGTTAGTATGTTGCTTATCATATACAAAAAACTCATAAGTTTCATGATGAGAGGGGATATAAGGAAGTAAAAAATAATATTATTTACAAAAATATCATGTACACTTATAAAATTAATATCTCCTAATCTTTCATTCCATAATTGACTTTTATTATTACTATGCAATGCAAGAAAACATGAAGAAGGAAAAAAGATATAGAAATTATTCTTTTGAACACCTTCAACAATAAAGGAACCATAATTATTTATAATAGACTAATTATATTGAATTAATGTTACAATTAAATTATCATTTATAAGTTGAGAACAAGATAACAAATTCTTTTTAATCTTAGGGACATAGAAAACATCATTAATAACAACATTTAAAAATTTATCTTTTCCCTATTTAGTTGCTTCTACAAAAAAATTATCTCCTAAACAAATTATTTCAAAGATATCTCTAAAGTCATATAAAATATCAGATAAGCATGTCATATGGTGTGATGCACCACTATCTAAAATCTATTCATTTTTATTTGAAGTACATAAAGCAACATATAGAGCAATAACATTTGATTTCTGATTGTTATTTTGATTAGCATTTTGATTCTTCTTATTATTTTGATTAGATTTCTTCCTTTTTTTTATTTTTACAAGTTTTATTGTTATTTATATCCTTATTTTTATAACATGTTTCTCTCTGTGATCAAATTTACCACATAGATTGCAATTTCCATTAAACTTTGGTGTATGATTTTTATTACTAGATTTCTTATTCTTGTATTTGTCTTTAGTAGAATTATGTTTAGATTTTTGATTTTTAGTATTATCAAAAATATTGTTAAAATAAGAAGTGTCTGAGTGGAATTATCCTTAGAATCAAAATATGTAATTACTTGTTCTTGAATTAGGAGAGCAGACAAGGTGGTAAGGTCAGGGATATCTTGCTTAGTTTGATACTTAGAATTTAAAATTGAAATAAAATTTTAAATTTTTTCATAAATATTTAACTAAATGATAAAATAAAGCAACTGATCTTGAATTAAATTACAATTACATCCATTTAACTGAGCTTTGATATTTTTAATTTTACCAAAAAAAAAAAAATTTCATTACCGTTCATAGGTGTAGTCAGCAATTCAAAAATTTATTTAATGATCTATAAAAGGTGAATGGCTTAATGCATAGACCCAAAGAGTTTTCAAGTATCACTAAGAGACTCTTGATTACCAATGTGGAGAAGAAATTTATCATTAACACTCCATAAGATAATAAACATAATTTTTTGTGATTTTTGTTGAAATGCATTGGTAAGCTCAAGGGTTACATGTCATCTAGAAGAAAATTTTATAGTCTGAATGATAATATTTCATAATTTACAGGTCATAAATTTAGCTTTAACCTAAATTTTTAATATATTATAGTTATATCCATTAATCATTTAATATTTATCTAAAAATAATGAGGTGATGACATAGCTTCCCTTTAAACAAGATAATAAACAAATGCTCAGAAAAAAATTATTTAAAATATATTTTTTAAATAATTTCAATAAAATTGAATTTAACCTATAAATATACTTAATTACATAATTTATATGACAAAAAATGCAAAAAATTGAATTAAAGCTACATAAATCTAGTGTCAAAAGGGTTGCACTCAAACGACCACCTAAGCAAATGTAAAAATGATAATAAGAGGCTTCTAATTTAATTTATTTGAGAATAATGTAGTTTTATTCATATTTTAGTTAATGATCTATATTAATAAATCAATACAAAATATAATAAAAAATACATTCCTAATTTATGTAATTGTTTGTCTTTTTCACCTTTCTAAAAATAGTAATAAATAAGAAAAAATATAACTTAGCTAGAAAATAGACTGCTATGACTACTACAGAGTTTGAAAATAGCTATGGAAGACTAAGAAAGTGTCATGAACTTGAGTCTAGGTTTCATTGGATAAAATGATAGGAGCATAAAAAATAGATGCTTTAATATCTGATGTTGTTATCTGTTTCTATCATTATTGTCCAAACTAATCACAGAGACCTAATTTTTTTTGGGTAGTTATATTGTGCCTATGTTCTCATGCATATGAAAAATAGAGCACTAATTATCGATAGAACTCATTGTGGAGTTGATTTTGTCTTCAAAACCTTAACCTTCAATCATGGTTGATAAAATAATATTTGAATCACTTGAGAAAGATAGGGTTTATTATGTAAGATGTACTAAATGTGCAGTCCATATCATATATGTGAGAACATTGCCTACATACCAATACTTCGAAGAGTGATTAATTAATATGTAGTTCTCCCACTTAGTGTGTTTGTGTAATATTATGATATAGATAAAAATGGCAAATTGATAGTATTTAAAGTTGTTAGGGAATAGTATGAGGATCTAACTAGGTTTGATGTTGTGTTGGGTGATTGTATGCAAATAATAGGGAAGTTTGTCTTAGTGCTTTGTTTGTATTCTTACTCTCTTTGTAATTTTGGTCACCTCCCTTGTAAATGAGATTTGAGTGGGATTTTATAGAGAATAATTGGTCATGGGTTAGATGTATTCATGCTAAGAGGACCTAATTAATGATAAATATCAATTAAAAATGACCTTTAGAGCTCAAAGTACAAATGAGATACTATAGTCTAAATGAGGTGCTCCTATCCTATAGGATTGGGAATTGGGGAAATAGGATTGGCATAGAGAATACTATTTGGATAAGGTGGAATGATCATTTAGAAGGTATTGGATGATTGGCAATGAGCAAAAGGGTGTCTAAAATGGTTGAAAGAGCATGCAAAAAGGACCTATGGATGAGGTGTCACAAGCCACACTCAAACTACCAATTTAAAATTTTTTTATGAATACATTTACCCCCCACTCCCCACCCCACATTTATTCTAGTGATGCAACAAAGTAAAATACTAAGATAAAATAAAAATAAAAAGTGTACTTGAACTTGCCTACAAGGATGAGGCCCATAAAGATGTGTGATATTGAGTGTGCATATAATGAAGCATAAATCTAAAAAAGAAAATAAGGAGTAGATCAGTTCTTACTAGACAAAGAATGTACAAAGACTGAGTAAAATAAAGAGGAAGAGATCAGAGTGAATACACTTCACTAGGTACATCATGCTCCATCTCTCCTTGACAACTAACCATATTTATAGTTTTAGTTCAGTATACTACACATGATATTGAATTGTTATATCTATCTAAGAATACACTTGTTGATCTAACAATATCCAACACAAACTATGATATATCTTTTCAATCATCATTATTATATCATGTATTTTATAGCATAATACACTTGTAAGGATCTTTCTTCTGAAAGAAGTCATTGTAGGGTCTTCATTCCTACCCTCAAAAGAGGGAAAAATAAAAAGGGGTTTTGTCATAGAGATTAGATCCTTTTACCAATTAAAATTAGTTTTTAGAACACTTAGAATAATAATAAAAATTCAAAACACAAAAAATAGACCCAAAAATAGGGACAAATACATAACAATCATCAAAAAATGTAAAGGATAAGAGCACCCCATTTGGACTAAAACACCCTATAGCGAAGTGTCCACTTTTTGACACTTGTCTAAATAGGTAAAAAAAACCTAAATTTTCAAAAATAGATAGAAAAATAAGATCAATTATAGTTTTGTCAGCTATAATTCAATTTAGATTGGGTAATTTAAGTATAATTTTACTCAGATTATTTAGATATAGGAGCATAATGCATGGCATGATGGATCTCACTTCCAATTTTAGATTGGGTAGTAGGTACAACTTCCAAATTAGAATTTATATTATAGACACTAGTGATTTGGGGTAATGTGCATGGCACATTTACCTTATTTTATTTATAGTTTATTTTATTACCTAGGTATTCTCAGTAGTTGCTTACCTTGTTCCATCTACAAGTGGTTGGCATCATTTCAGAGTTGCTTTCATATAATCTTCAAAAATAGATTAAAAAAACCTAAACTTTCAAAAATAGATAGAAAAGTAAGATCAATTATAGTTTTGTCAGCTATAGTTCAATTTAGATTGGGTAATTTAAGTATAATTTTACTCAAATTATTTAGATATAGGAGCATAATGCATGGCATGATGGATCTCACTTCCATCTTTAGACTGGGTAGTAGGTACAACTTCCAAATTAGAATCTATATTATAGACACTAGTGATTTGGGGTAATGTGCATGGCACATTTACCTTATTTTATTTATAGTTTATTTTATTACCTAGGTATTCTCAGTAGTTGCTTACCTTGTTCCATCTACAAGTGGTTGGCATCATTTCAGAGTTGCTTTCATATAATCTTAGTTTTTAATTTTGATGTAGCTTTCATACAAGCCTAATTTGCACCTTTTGGAGTGGCCAAGAGTGGCCTAGTTCTCAGTATAAATTCATCTATCCACACCAAATTATTAGATTATAGAGCATTCATGAGATTCATGATCCATCTCATATGACACACATTCATATCAGTATCAATTCATAATTCACACTTAGTGGGAAATTATGGATCCAAAGGACTAGCTATCCTTTGTATTCTTAAGCCACCTACTTAGAGGGATTGGACACATAGTTCAAATATATATTAACACATGTCTAATCACATAGCTTCACTATATAGTGGGTGATGATGGAGCCAAAGGTTTAGCCTTTTTATTCTTGATCTACCCTTAAGGAAGTGTGCACTAAGCTCCATTTGTGATATTACTCCTTGTGTAGCACATACCCAACATCAATCAACATCACAACATGTTTTGTATTGGTTTGCATACTTAATGAGGTGTATTCATTTTTTTTATTCCTTTCTTTTACCCACCCTTTGTAGTTTCTTATTTTAGACATAACATGTATAGTAAGAAATGATCCAATCCTTATTTTATTTTATAGATTTACGCTTCATGTTGTGCTCTCTCTATGCACACTCAACATCACACATCTTCATGGGCTTCACCTTTGCAAGTAAGTTCAAGTATGCTTTTTATTTTTCTTTTATCCTAGTATTTAACTTTTTTGCATCATGAAAAGAGAGGGGGGGGAGTAAATTTATTCATATAAATTGTCTAGATGAGGTGGAATAACCATTCAGAAGGTTTTGAATGATTGGTAATGAGCAAAAAGGTGTCTATAAGGGTCGTAAGAGCATGAAAAAAAGGACATATGACTGGTGCATCATAGGCAACACTCAAACTACTAGTTTGGACATTTGGAATATATCTCCCCCCTCATCTAGTTTGTAAATGGTTATTCCACCTCATCTAGACAATATTCCCTTAATCTTGTTCCCATAGGTCCTTATCTTAAAGGATAAGAATTCTCCATTTATATCTCCTTATAGAGAAGTGTCCCATTTTTGGTGGTCATATCCATTTTTACTTTGAGCTGTAACATTAATTTTCATCTGGTCTTTATCCTTAATTAGGTCAGCCTAGTGTGAATACATCTGACCAATGACAACTTTTTCACTATAAAAATCCACTCAAAACTCATTTACAAAAGAGGTGACTAAACTTACAAAGCAAGAAATAATACAAACAAAGCATTAAGGCAAACTTTTCTATTCTTTACATAGAGTCACCGAACATAGCTATAGGCCTACTCAAATCTTCATACTAGTCTTTAGCCACCTCAAACACCATCAATTTGGTATTTGTATCCACATCACACTATATCACAAAGCACACTAGGTCAAAGAACTATATATGGCTTCATCCCTCTTTAGAGTATTGGCATGTATGAAATGTTCCCTCACAAGGGGTGTGGATTGCATATTCTCTCATTTTAAACATAATAGAGGGTTATGGTTTGAAGATAAAATAATATCCACAATGAGTTCTATTAATAACCAGTGCTTGATTTTTCATAGGCACAATCACATAGGCACAACGTAACTACCCAAAAAGTTTCATGTTTTTGTGATTAGTTTGGACAATAGTGACAAGAATAGATAATAGTGCTAAACACTAAAGTGTTCCCTTTTTAGTGCTCTTGTCCTTTCACCCAATAAAAGCTAGATTTAGGTTTACAACACCTTCCTAGTCCTTTACAACCATTTTCAACCTATGTATTAGTTTTCTCAATCTATTTTCAACTAATTTATATTTCTTCTTATTTATTGTTATTTTTAGAAAGGTGAAAAAGATAAATAGATTCATAAATTAGGACTATATTTATTGCTATATTTTGAACCATTTTATTTATCTAGATCCTTAACTAAAATAGGAATAAAACTCCAGGCATCATGTCCTTTCACCCAAAAAATCTATATTTAGGTATACAAAACCTTCCCAATCCTACACAACCATTTTCAACCTTTGTATCAGTTGTCTCAATATATTTTCTAGCTAAGTTATATTTTTTTCTTATTTATTTCTAATTTTAGAAAGGTAAAAAAGATAAAAAGATGCACAAGTTAAAGTTGTATTTATTTGAAGTAAGTCAGGTTCACTAAATAATTTAACTTATTTGAAAATAATGTAGTTTTATTCTTATTTTAGTTAAAGATCTGGGTTAATAAATCATTATAAAATATAAAAATAAATATAGTCTTGATTTGTGTAAATATTTATCTTTTTCATCTTTCTAAAAATAACAATCAATAAGAAGAAATATAACTTAGATGGAAAATAGACTGATATAGCTAATATAGAAGTTAAAAATAATTGTGCAAAACTGAAAAGGTGTCATGAACTTGAATCTAGCTTTCATTGGGCAAAAGGATAGAACACCAAAAAGTGGATGCTTTGGTGTCCAACACTATTGTCCATTCTTGCCACTATTTTAAAAACTAATTACAAAGACCTGAAAATTTTTGGATAGTTACGTTGTATCTGTGTGAGTGTGCTTGTGAAAAATCAAGTACTATTTATTGATGGAACTTGCTATGGAGGTGATTTTATCTTCAAAACCCTAACCCTCCATCATGCTTAATAAAACAATATTTGAGTCACTTGAGAAAGAAGGGGATTAGTGTGTAATATTTATTGAATGTGCAATCCACATCACATGTATAGGCACACTACCTACATATCAATACTCTAAAGAGGGATCAAGTCATGTGCAGTTCTCCCACCTAGTGTGCTTTGTGAAATAGTGTGATACAAATTCAAAAGCCAAATTAATAGTGTTTAAAGTAGATAGGGACTGGTATGAGGATTTGAGTAGGTATGTATCTATGTTAAGAGACTGTATGCAAAGAATAAAGAAGTTTGCCTTAGGTTTGTGTTTGTATAATTATTTGTTTTGTATGTTTGGTCACCTCTCTTGTAAATGAGCTCTGAGTGGGATTTTATATGGAATAATTGGTCATGGTTAAGATATATTCATAATATACTGACCTAATTAAGGATAATGATAAGATGAAAATGATCATTAGGGCTCAAAGTGAAAATAGATAGGACTACCAAAAATGGGATAGTTCTCTATAGGGAACTATAGTCTAAATGGGGCACTCCTATCCTATAGGTTTAGGACCTAGGGGAATAGGATTGACATGGGGAATACTATCTATCTAAGTTAGAATGATCATTTAGAAGGTTTTAGATGACTCAAAATGAGCAAAGGGTGTCTAGAAGGGTCATAAGAGCATGCAAAAAGTACCTACAAATGGGGTGTCACAAGCCATACTTAAACTACTAATTTGGACATTTTATATGACTATATATTTAAAACAAAAAATAGACCACTCCAATTCATTTAAAATGTGCCAAAACATCAAAATTGACTAGTTATATGATTATGTTTGCCTAGGTTTTTATCAAAGTTTATGTTATGGTTGTAGAACTCTTGTTTAGATGCTCCTTGACCAAAAATTAACACTACCAACACATCTAAGGGAAGATAATGCTAATTACTAGGTTCTTGGCCTCCCATTAGGCCAATCAACAAACCCACCACCCATTTTACCCTAAAGGATGTCGTTCTTAACATAATAAAAATGCACTTTTTAATGTAAGTTAAAACATGCATAAAATAAAACCATGTGAAGGTTGAGAATCAAGAAAATCTTGATATATTCACTATCCACCTTGGCTACACTAATGAGGTGGATTGGTGTAGTCAAGAATCTAGAGGATCTAGGTTTTTTATCAAATTTTGAGATGTAATAAGACTTAAAAAGGTGCCTACACTTACTTTCTATACTTAAGGTGGAGGAATGGCCATAAGTGGAGATATTAAATTAAAAATCATGTGATATAATGAAGATGCTAGTGAATATAATGAGTAGTAACTTGAGAGTTGATAATTAGTTTCATGCAGGTAATAAAGAATAAATGTTGAATGTGGAGATAGACCATGATCTCCTAAGAAATAGGCTTTCAATAATGTCAAACATGCTACCCCTATGCCTTGAGAAATAAAATAGTCATTTTATGGATTCAAAGAATCATTAAAGGTATTTTAAACTACCCTATAATAATGGAACTACTTCATGGGAGTTGAAAACAAGTTGATTGAAGAATAACTGAAACATTGAAGGTAAGGACATGGTGAGTTAAGATCAAAATGGAATCAAGGAGATCACAATCCCCAAATATAGGTAAACTCATTAAGGCATTTGACCAAATCAAACACTTCAAATAGCCATGATGCTCCTTCTATGCCTTGTTTCATTCAAGACAACCTCATTATAAGGACAAATCATAAGTACTTTTAGCAAGATTCTTTTAGCTTCAAAAATATGAAATTATTTATTGATGGTGCCAACCACGTGAAGGTGGAAGCTTATTTGGTACCACTAACCTACAAAAAATTATTAGTAAGTAATTAAAAAAGAAATTCATATGTACTAGCTAGGATATAAGAATAATAATTGGCAAAATTTATTGCATCTACATTTTAAAAGTTAGCATACATGCATATTTCAATCCAACAAACCACTAGGATTTGTTCTAACCTTCATAATATCAATAATAGCTTCATGGTTTAACTCCTAAACTTATCATAGTTTCTTGTTTAATGGCCTCCCATGATATTTTGTAATTCATTACAAGAATCAAATTTAAATACTACAGTATCTTCTTATGCATTTCAAACTCATCAAACAATCACTGATCTAAATTTTTCATAGGATATTGCCGAAGCCAAGTTCTAGTGACTACCACTGACCTAGTGGGATAGTCAATATTTTTTCCATATAAAATTGGGGAAGTTAATTTTTTTTTCTCTCTACACACTAGAATAAGCAATAGTATGTGCCCTCTTCATTGTCCTCATCTATAATAACTAAGAAAACATGCCCTGTATCATAAAAAATAATTTTTAGTGACACTATGAAGATATATAATGATAATAAATTATACATAATGAAAAATATTCAATTTGGCTACACTAGATCAGATACATGGTCAAAATCATCTAATAATGTCATATATGTAAGTTGTAATCTTGTTATAACCTTATATGTGTTGATTAAAATTAGAGGTTTGGAACTAAAATCATCCACCCACTCTTGTGTCTCTCACTTATTCCAAATAGAGTCCATGCATGCAAAACAAAAACATGCCAAGTGTCTCATATGAATAGTCTAGGAAATTGCATTTCAGCTAAGACATGAGTGGAGCTCACTTTAAACCATTAGAGTCATACAATCATCATACTTTACCAAATTTTATTCCTCCATTAACCATAAATTTCTATGAAAAGTATTATTTGGTTGAGCACCATGACACATGTTCTCATTACACCATTCAACCATGATTTTTACATCTATCAAATCAACATCCTCTTCAAATTTCAACTCCTCCCTTGAAATATCTCTTTTTAGACATACTCCAACACCAGCATGCTACCATTTTCCATGGCCAACCTCGGTGAAACTCAAAATATGTTCTACACCAATGGTAATGTGCGTCCTCCTCAACCAATAAAAAATATGTGTATTTCTAAATTGCATTGTGTAATTGTCTGACCAAATGTAATGTTGATTGAAAGTAATGTTCCTCTGACTCAACTGTCTATAGAACTTATGAAGACAACCTTGCACATACTCTGAATAATGTGATTAATCATCATTGATATATAAATGGTCCTTCCTTAATATTTTTCATTGATACTCTATAGTATAAGGTGCATGCATTGATTTTGTATAAATGAATATGGAAACTTGTGATGAGTTGTAATACTTCAATTCAAATTATATTTTGGGTTTGAATGTGTAATTTTTTGCAAAGTCAAATAGTGAAACAATCAAATCAAGTGGGAATGTAACCTTACTTATCTTGAAATGTTCATCCAACCATCTAGCCCTGGGTGTTTGCCTTGCATACTCAAAAATACTTTTTTCCCTAAATTTGATCAAAGTTTTAGAAACATGATATTTTTTATAACAAGCTCACACCTTTTAGATTCTTTTCCATCTTTTACTTGATAAGTGACTCATTTATATTTGTTTTAACCAACTAATTACTATCTAATTTCACTTTAACTCTCCTCATGGATAAAATTTTATTATTTTGGAAATTCAACACAAATACTAAAATTTTCATTTAAACATGATTTGTTATAAAATAATTGTCAATCTGATATTTTACAAAAAATAGATGGAATAAATTCCCTAGCTAATTTTGGTGGAAATTCAATTCCACACTCCTAAAAAATGTTATTACTATGTAAATTACAATGAATATGGTAAAAACATCATAGTACATTGAAAATTCAACCTATTTCCCATAATAACAAGTGGTGCATGTGTGGTTTATTTTTACCAAAAAAAAGGTTTGTCCATCTCAAAATATCTTTGGCAAATAGTAATTTGTGGATGTTTTTCAAAAAAATTAGAGTACAATTGTGTTTGAGTCATATCCAAGAAATATTTCATATGTGTTTCATAATTATGATAACCAAATCTTATTTTCACTACATTTCTTACATTGGACAAAAATCTTGTATTATCTTTCCAAAATTGAGCAAGTCATTCTTTGAGAGCATTGGCTATAACCTTGTCCTTTCAGGACAGTCTACTAGAAAATGACCAAATCTATTTCATATTAGGTTCATTAAGTCTTTCATGTCTTTATATTACTTTAATTAATGTTTATTTATTTATATTAAGCATTCATTTTTTCTTGTTTGGACACATACTACACAAGTTATAAGTATATGTCATGCAGCATTACAATCTTGGGTGCATGATTTTTGTCCTACAATATGATATGAATCATGTAAATTTTAAATAATTTCATTATTTTTATTATTTATGTTATATTTTATTATTCTAAATTTGTATATTATAGGTATCATCTTAATCAATTTTATCAACAAAATAAATATTTGACATTTCTGACTATCATTATCTAAATTATTAAAGAAACTATCACAAATTTGTTGAGATAGTCTTCTTGAATGAAAATTAGAGATTTTGTTTTGCATTCGTTCTAAAATATTTATTTTGACTTCAAGTAAGTATTTTCTTTTCTACACATAATTCTTGGAAATTTTGTTAATGGTGGAATTTGTTGAGAATGTGTTTCAAAAACAGTATTACTTTCATTGTTTATAAGTGGGATGACATTTTATTCATTATTTATTTGTTCATTATATATTTGCATGAAATTTTATTTATTTTAATTTTCATCATTATTTATTTCCATAAAATTCTCTTCATTCATAGGGGGTGAAGCATCATCCATAGACTCATCATCAATAAAATCAAAAACATAGAACTTTGAATGTAAAATTCTAATATTATCAAATTTCTTATTGTCAATTCCATTATTATTCTTTTTATTATGGTCAATTTAATCATTATTCAATTAATTATGGTAAATTTCATCATTTTTTAATTCATTACTCTCAATTGGCTCATTATCTATGGCATTTGATTTATTATGATTAGGGTTTGTACATTATCTATCCCAAAGTTTTTGGAATCATATCTTGTGTTTCTCTCTCAACTCTTCTAGTTCCTCTAGTGTTTTGCTCTTAAACATCTTCTTCTTCCTCAAACATGATCTTTCTCCCATCAAATATAATTGACAACTTTTTTAAGGTGGGGTCAAGAATACACTAGAACCATAGGTCCCATCAAAGTACATATATAATGTTTGTGGGGACAAAATTATTGATTTGGATTTAAAATAAACATTGAAAACTGATATTTGTCCATTTTAATAATTATACAATTGTGTTATGCAATAATTAAATCATGTTATATAACATGATCACATTATTTAATAACATGATCACATATTCTTAATACTCAATTCGAGTTAAACATAGACTTTAAGAAGTGACTTTTGTCTATATTGAGAATAATGAGATAACATTATGTAATAATGTGATCATGTTAATTAATAACATCATCATGTTATACTTAATATAGATTAGAGATTAGAGATTAGGGATTAGTGCATTAGTGCAGAAGGTTTAGGGATTAATAATTAGGGCATTAGGGCATATGGCTTACAAATTATGTTTTAGGGAACATAGGGATTGGGTATTATGGATTAGGGTTTAGTTTTAATGGTTTAGGTAAGGTCTAATCTCTCTATGCTATTTTAACCTAATTCTTATTATAAAATATGTTAATTAGGGATAAATTGATTGGTAAATACAAAAAATATATAGTTTACAATTTAGGGTATAGTGTTTAGGGTTTAAGGTTTAGGGTTTAGGGTTTAGTGTATATATGATTTAGGGTTTACATAGGGTCCACTATGTTTTTTGGCTCAATCATCCCCCACATCATTAGAGATTGAGCCAATTAGTTAATTAGAACAATGAGTAATGGGATTCGTGTCAAATAACTTGTAATGTATATACCTAATTATTTCTCTAATTGATGTTAATTAGTGCTAAATTGATTGGTTTAGGGTTTAAAATATAGGGTATAGGGTTTATGGTTTTGGTCTTGGGGTTTAAGATCTATAAGGTTTAGGGTTTAGGGTACACAAAGTCAATCACAAAGATAATTGAGGATAATTTGAATCACTTGGACATATTTGTGACTACATAATGTGTTTTTGGGTTGTCATTATACCCCATGTCATCGTGAAAATTAAATGGATTAGTCAAATGGGGAAATCAGTGACGTGAATTAGGATAAATTGAGCCCTATGAACTTAATTCTTAGTATAAATGATGATAATTTATGTTAAAATGATTGGTTTAAGGTTTAAAGAGTTTAGGTATTATGAAGTTTAGGGATTAGGGATTAGGATATAAGTTTTAGGGTATATAAGGTATAATCATGAAGGCAACTGGGGTAAATTTGAGCTCTTTGAACCTAGATCAATGAGTAAAGAATATGATTTTGGGTTAAATTAGCCCCCACATCATCATAAATTGAGCCAATAAATTCAATCGTAGTAATGAGTGATGTGATTTTAAACAAATTATTCCTTGTGAATCTAATTCTTACTATAAAAGATGTTAATTTGGTCTAAATCACATGGTTTAGGGTTAAAGGGTCTAAAATTTAAAGGGCTTAGGGTTTAGGGCTTACGATTTAGGGTTTAAGGTAAATGTTATAGAGTTTAGGGTTTAAGGTATAGGATATAGGGTTGAATCTCTAAGGTAATTGAAGAAAACTTGAGTTTTTTGTCCACATATTTATGACAATTGTCTTCATGTTTACATTTGTAATAAATGTAGGGTCAATTAAGCCATAAATGTTACATATATTGTATAATTGATTAAATCATAAATTTGGTTTATGGTATAAATTTTTCCCAAATCATGCCCTTAATTATATAAATTGATTAATTGGATTAATTCATGATATAATCAAACTTAATGTTGCCCCCAAATCATATCTTAGTCTTAAAGGGGTTCAAATTGACCTCAAATTGCTTCTTGATTAAATTAATCAACTCTTTAAATGGTTAGTTATATATGACATGAAAATAGGGTTAATTTCACTCCAAATAACATCGTATATGACTTAAAATAGGTTAATGTGGCTCATTTTGACCCTAATTAGGGATTAAGGCATTAATGCATAGGGTTTAAGGATTAGGGAATTTGTGCATAGGTCTTATAAATTATGTTTTAGGTAACTTATGGATTATGGATTAGGGCATAGGGTTTATTTTTAAGGGTGCATATAAGGTCTATCCACTCTATTCCATATGAACCTAATTCTTACAATAAAATATGTTAATTAGGGATAAATTTATTTGTAAATAGGGAAAGTTTATGTTTTATAATTTAGGGTATATTGTTTAGGGTTTATGGTTTAGGGATTAGGGTTTATTTATATATGGTTTAGGGTGTAAATAGGGTCCACTATGTTTTTGGGCTCAATAAGCCCCCACATCATCACATATTGAGCTAATTAGTAAATTGGGAAAATGAGAAATGTGATTCAAGCCAAATTACTTATAATGTATATAACTAATTATTACTCTAAATGATGTTAATTAGTGCCAAACCAATTGGTTTATTTTTTAAAATATAGGGTATAGGGTTTATGGTTTGGGGTTTAAGACCTATAAAGTTTAGGGTTTGGGGCACATAGGGTCCAATCACAAAGATAATTGAGGATAATTTGAATCACTTGGACCTATTTGTGACTATAGAATGTGTTTTTGGGTTGTCATTACACCCTATGACATCATGAAAATTGAATGAATTAGTCAAATGGGGAAATCATTCAAGTGATTTAGGCTAAACTAAGCCCTGTGAACTTAATTCTTAGTCTAAATGATGTTAATTTGGGCTAAAATGATTGGTTCAGGGTTTAAAGAGTTTATATTTGTGGTTTAGAGTTTAGGGATTAAGAAAATTAGGGATTAGGTCTTAGGCTATATGTCTTAGGGTATGTAAGGTACAATAATGAAGGCAATTGGGGCAAATCTAAGCTCCTTAAACCTAGATTTGTGAGTAAAGAATGTAATTTTGGTCTCAATTAGCCACCATATCAGCACAATTTGAGTCAATTAAGATAATTTTAGTAATGCATGATGTGATTTTGACCAATTTTATCCCTATGAACCTAATTCTTACTATATAAAGGATGTTAATTGGGGCTACATTGATTGGTTTATAGTTTATGGTCTACAGTTTAAATGGTTTGGGGTTTAAGGCTTATGGATTAGGGTTTAAGATAAATGGTACAGGGATTAATGTTTAATATATTGAATACAGGGTCCAGTCACTAAGTTAATTGAAGAAAAATTGAGCTTTTTATTCCCCTATTTGTGACAATTACCTTCATGTTTGTATTTTTGATAAAAGTGGGGTTACTTAAGCCATATATATTGTATAATTCTACAATAAATTTAGTCATAAATGTGGTTTAGGGCTCAAATTTTCCCAAATCATGCTCCTAATTACAAAAACTAACTAATTGGATCAATTGATCATATAATTGAACTTAATTTTTCTATAACTTATATCTTGCTCTTAAAGGGTTTAAAATTAGCCTCAAATGCCTCGTTGATTAAATGAGTCAACTCTCTATCTAATTATATATGACATGAAATTAGGGTTAATTCAATCTAAATCACATCATATAATATTTAAAATAGGTTCATGTGTCTCATTTTGACCCTAATTACCTCCATAATTGAACTAATAAACATTTACATTCATTAGCTGATTAATTCAAGTTTATTGATCTCAAAACCACATTCTAGATATGTAAAACTTGTATATAAATATATAATGTTTCTTTTCTTCAATAGAGATAATGAAATCAGAGCTGATCAACCCTCAAATATCACATTTTATAGTCATGTAACTAGGTTGAAGGGGCTGACAATAGCCCTAATTTACTTCAAATGTACAACCACATTAGTACTCTAAAGGCTAAGTTTTGGCCATAGATTTAAAAATGCATTTTATGACATCTCATGATAAAAATAGTTTCATCATAAAATTTATAATCGGTTACACCTTAAAACCAAGTAACTATAAGTAGTGAAGTCAACATAATAAAATGCCCATAAATTTTTTGAAGTCTAATGTGATACCATGACACCTTAATTCATTATCCAAGGTTACGGACCTTTCCTATATAACATGAAATAACACCACTATTAATTATCTCAATAACATTTAAGAATAGGTATAAAATTTGAAATCAAGATCAAACATACATTTTTTAGGTGTTATGAATATATACCGTGATTATGTTATTAATAGGATATTTTTGTTAACATGGCTAATAACGCAATTATGTTAATAATGTGATCATGTTATTAACATGATTGATATACTTGAATTTGAATTAAAAAACCAAGAATTTTTGATTGGGAATGGCTTAGATTCATGAGCCAAAGGCTTGGACCTAACAATCTCAGAGGCATCTAAGAGTATTGATAAAAAAAATAAAATTAAACTTAGATCACCAAATACACTATGAATTTAAATGGTAAATTTTAAAAACATAATACCATCACAATCAGCATGCTCTCCTCTTTCCAAAAGTATGATTTTTTATAACTTTTTGACTAATTTAAGGTTTCAAACTATGTTGATTTCTAACTATACCTTTTTTAGGTCACTACATGCAACAAACATACATGTCTATACATGGTCATGTAATTTGTTTTTTTTTTAATACCACTACAAACAATTTACATGTTCAAAAACTAGGCCTAATTTTATACATATTAAAAAGAAACTGTTTTTCATTTTTATAAAGTAGTTAGGCATGTTGCACTAACAACCATCCATTTTTTTAATCAGTTTTTAGAATCTATTTACTTGAAAATTTCATAAAACAAAAAGTATTTATTGAAAAAATATAAAAATATATAGGTCACAAACTAGAGGATCTTATCTAAATATTTCTGAAAGTGTTTCAAATAATATTAAATGTTTCTCAAAAAATGGTGCACTACACAACCATCTATTTACTCTATTTTCTTTAAAAAATATAAGTTTCTCTTTAAATTTTAGATATTTGACCTAGTTAATAACACATTTATGTTAATAATGTGATCATGTTATTAACGTGATTGATATACTTGAATTTGAATTAAAAAACCAAGACTTTTGGATTGGGAATGGCTTAGATTCATGAGCCAAAGGCTTGGACCTAACAATCTCAGAGGCATCTAAGAGTATTGATAAAAAAATAATAAAATTAAACTTAGATCACCAAATACAATATGAATTTAAATGGTAAAATTTAAAAACTTAATACCATCACAATGAGCATGCTCTCCTCTTTCCAAAAGTATGATTTTTTATTAATTTTTGACTAATTTAAGGTTTCAAACTATGTTGATTTCTAACTATACCTTTTTAGGTCACTACGTGCAACAAACATACATGTCTATACATGTTCACGTAATTTGTTTTTTTTTTAATACCACTACAAAACAATTTATATGTTCAAAAATTAGGCCTAATTTTATACATATTAAAAATAAATTGATTTTCATTTTTTAAAATTAGTTAGGCATGTTACACTAACAACCATCCATTTTTTTTTATCAGTTTTTAGAATCTATTTACTTGAAAATTTCATAAAACAAAAAGTATTTATTGAAAAAATATAAAAATATATAGGTCACAAACTAGAGGATCTTATCTAAATATTTATGAAAGTATTTCAAATAATATTAAATGTTTCTCAAAAAATGGTGCACTACACAACCATCTA
>JARHVA010002986.1:1757500-2020000 GCA_037957365.1 Torreya grandis | reverse complement strand
CATAGTTACCAAAACATTAGAGTAAATTTGAAATTTGCCAACAAGAAAAAGAGGCTTGGTGATCCGAAATTAGATTTTTCTCAACTCTCTACACCACAAAGGACAATAAATCTTATGGAGAAGAAAAAAAGTCAAATGGAATGCTAAGAAACTTAAACTGCACCCCTAGTAGAATTCACTACCATTGAAGTTCCTACAGCCAAGGAGGTTTGGGGTTCATAGACTATTTGATAGACTAGGTCTTCCTCCATTATATAGAGGAGCCTAAAGCCAAATAAAACATATGGAGACATCCCATGGAATTTCTAACAAGTTCTACTTCCTCTTGAAGTGTGAGAAAAGATTCATCCACGAAGCCTCCATTTAAAAGTTACATATCAAACTAAAGGAGGGAGATACCTTTCACCAGACCCCTGGTAGCATAGTTAGCTAGAAGGTAGCTAAATCTTTATACTGTAAGTAAATATAAAGAAGGGGATAAAGGACATCCTTGTTATATAGAATGATGAAGTTCAAACTAAGTAGATTGGGTACCATTGATAGTGATACAAGCCCCAAGATCTTAAAAAAGTATATTAATAGTCTAAATAAATTTGGGGCCAAAACCAAGAGTCTACAACATGGATAGAATGAATGGACACTGGATGCGGTCATAGGATTTATCAAAATTAATCGTGATAAATAAATTCTTTTGATTAAAAAGTTGAGCCCATTCCATACCTTCCTAGTCAAAATGACATTTTCTAGAATGAACCTATTCTAGATGAATCTAGTTTGCTTACTTCTAACAATTAAAGGGAGACTATGCTTCACACTAATAGCTAAAGCTTTATCAATAATCTTGTAGGAAAAATTGAGCAAAGTAATAATCCTTAATTTTGTTATAATTTTAGGATCACCAACCTTGAGAATAAACTTGATGTTTCCCTAATTTATAAGGGCTCCCAAATAATTGGTTAGAACATCTTTAAAATAAACCTGATGAAGATCATGACCAATAGTATCCCAAAGGGTTTGATAGAAATCGCATGGGAAACCTTCAATTCCTAGATATTTTTCCATTTTCCATCTTCTTAACATCCCCATGGAGGTTGTTGAGAGATAAGAGCATGTCACATGTAACTCTTTGAGAATTGGAGACGTTATAGGGAACAACCTAGAGGCATTGAAGGAGAATCACCTCCCTCTCTAGAGAAGAAGCTTGTGCTCAAAAAACACCATGGAAATGATGAATAAAAGCTTGAAAAATGTCAAGAAGTTTTCTAAGTCTAGTGTTTCCTTCCTTGATAGTTTTGATTCTATCAAAAACTCTCCTAGAGTGGAGAAGGGCAAAAAAATCCTTATAAACTTTGTCACCAATTTTCAACTAGTGCATATCATCTCGCAATTGGGATCCTCTAGATTTGTGTACCTTTTTTAATTTGGATTTTGTCTCTAGTACACCACCTGAGTTTGAAGGTGGACATTGAAAGGTGACTGTTTCAGCTCCTATGAAACCAGAGTATATTCATGGTTTGTATCAATATGTAGATGCCATGTAAAAGTGATTATTTATTTGTTATCAATCTAAATAAATTTGGAAGTACAAACAAGAGTATTAGACCACCACTGAATCTAGCTAGTATCTCCCTCTATTTAAGGGACCAAGCTCCAAATTCTAATAATATTCCTAACCATTATTTCATGCTTGAGGTGCATAGTATTAATATAGAATTACATGGAGGTACACTTAACTTAAGGTGAGAGGTCCACTCAATATTAAATAAAATTGGGTGATGATATGATAAAAAGATATCAAGATTGATAGAAATTGGCATGTCCTAGACTAGGTCAAAATAGAAAATATCTTTCTCAACCAACAAAGCTCTATTGAGGTGCTAAAGTAACCTATCTTCTTCTTGTCAAAGGTTGAACTAGGTGAACCATAGTTAGTTTGAATTCTTCCTCAGATGATGGTTGTGATTAGATACCCTAATTTTACTATGCATATAAAACCATGATTCATGCTCACTAGCTCACCATTACATTGGAAGGCATCCTTCTTTATCCTCTACCAATTCAACCATGTTGAAATCACTACAGAGGATCCAATGTGCATCCAGGAGATAGTTAGTAAGCCACCTTCACAAGGCAGACCACTATAAAGTGTTATTAGAGGTATACAAATTGATCAGTCCAATGATTTGGTTGTTAAAGTCAAAAATTATCCACACCACCCAATGGGTGGGGTTTGAATCCTAGAAAATAATATTCTGAGTGAGCTTTGGATCTAGAAAAGTGATGGCCCCACTATGCCTAGCTTCATGCCTATTACCCTGACATATGGCGCCAGGACAAATTATTCATGTTACATTCTGAAGTAAGAAGCCAAAAATCTTGACCTCTTACAAAAAAAGAATTTTCATGTTGTAAAAACATTGGTAACTATTATTGACTAAACACTTATATGTCAGATCAGTAAGATCCCAAACATTCCAATAATATGAAATCATTGGGCAGTGTCGAGGTGCACATCATTCTCCTCTATGAGACCTTTCAGTGCAACAAACTTATTTTACATGAATTTGTTGGGAATGCAGGTAGTCATTTTAAATAGTTGTTGCTTGTGTGCCATATATTCTTCATCTTTAGGAGATGAAGAGGGGTTGTGATAGCTTCAAAATACTATTTTTTGGTCCAACATGACCAGGCTCTTTTCTTCCTCTGGAGCACTCACCCTAGGAGAGGGTTGTGATGGTGACGCTGAAGGTGGCATCTCAATTAGAGAGGCGACTGATTGCGGTATATGTACAAGAGGATAAGAAACTTTAGTAGGCAAGGTAGATTTTTCAGTTGAAGTTGAAGTAGAATTATTTTCGGTAGGTCTACATGAAGAATTTTGTGGCCTGCCTCTACCTTTGGAAGAGTTATTATTTTTTTTATTGGTGATGGTAGTCCAACCATTTTTATTACCATTCTGAGATTTCACTTCAGATCCACCCTTTTACTGAGGAGCATAGGGTGTGTGGACCACTAGAGGACATTCCTAGATCATATTTTTCAAGGACTAGCATCAAAAGTAACTATTCATGAGATTGATATACAAGACATGCTGAGAAAATTAGTTAGAACCAATTGGTATATCAATAGAATCCTTCAAATTTTGGAATAGATCCACTTCAACACAAACCCTCTTCTAAGAATGAGCCATAAAGGACTTAGTCTACTCATGGAATATGAAACACTCTATGAGTTTTATGAGTTGGTCTATAAAACCCCATAAGGAGAGAGGCAAGCCTAGGAACTCAACCCATACATGGAATTTTAGTTTTGTTTCTCTGAGAATTTATTGTCTCGAGTCTAGTGAGAAAATACAACCAAAGTGTTAAGAATGAACCAAGGCCCATGATTGAAAATAGCTTTGTAATGCTCTAAGTTAGAAAAATGAAGTATAAAAATGCCCTTTATAAGGTTTTGGACTCCTTCAAGTTTCACAACATGGCCTTGTTAGTGGTTGTGAACCCATTGCTTCAGAAGGCTATCAAGGAGGACTAGATCAACAAAGTAAGCAATCAAAGTAAACTTTTCAAAGAAATGATAGGCTTTGTCAAATTTGGGCACATCCAAAACAACATCAAGTTATGGAGAGTCAAAATCATCAGCATTACCTCGTGGAATACCTTTGAAACAAATTTTATCACTTGCTTCGGGGCCATAGTTGCACTCTCTTGCTCCAAATTTCTCAGCATCTATAGATATATAGGAGGCAATGGTCATTAAATAAAGGGTACCCCTACTGCCTAAAGACTGAATCAGCGATCAAAATCATCAATAAATGCAAATAAAGTAATATCTTGCTTAAATCTACAATGATCGGCAATATGGTAGAAACCTAATGCTCATCAATACAAAACTATGAAAACCTAAAACCTTCTATACAATTTTTTGCTTCTCTCTTTTGTATTAATCAAGGCCAAGCAATATAATTTTGTGGAAGAAATATTACGTAAAGTTTACTTTGATGTGATGATTTGAGAAAAACTTTCAAATTTTTATGAGACCATTTCTATACTAAAAACTATAAATTTTTTTTGAGACCATTTCAATAAACATGTGAAAATATTTTTAACATCTTCATTTCAATTGATGGAATTAAAATTAATTGATGAAATAAAAATTTAATATTATAATATGCACTTTTTTATTTTATTTAAAAAAAAATGATACGTAAAATATTTAGATAGCTTTCATTCATCTCCGAATCATAATGACAACATGCCATACAATGTTTAGGGAAACCCAGGGTGTGAAAAGTCTCACTGGTGCTATGGGTATAGAACAGCCAATAAATGTACAATTTATTTATTATTATTATTAGGTTTTTTTTTTTAATTTATTCCTATATCTACCGTACATATATGTATTTGTAACTACAGCTTCATTTCATTTAATAATAAATTTGTAAATAATGATTTTTAAATTAAAAAATAAGATAAATTTTTGACTTTGCATGTTGATTTTTAAATTGTTGTTCCTATCGTCTTTGTAAACAAATTGAATTTTATCAATACGATAGATGATTTTGCGATAATTGACGAGCTTGAAATGAGAATAAGTGAATTTTTATATAATGATGTTATGTTTTATTAAAATATTTGTTTTTTTAATTTAATAAAAATTATATATATTTTAAAATAAATGTGGATTTTAGAATGTGTTATAATATTTTGGAGATGTAATAAATATTATAGTGAATTTAAGTATATAATAATTGAGAAAATTGAAGATTAATCACATAAATTATGATGACTTATTTCCAATTATTATTATTTATTTCATTTAATGTTTTTTTTTAAAATTATTTATTTATATTTATCATATTATTTTTAAATTATATAATTTACTTTATAATATTTAAGAAATACATGAATGCATCAAATATAATTTATTGATTATGTTGTGTAAAATATTATTAAATATTTTTCAAGATATATATTTTTTTAAATTTCTTTTGAATAAATTGCATAAAGAAAATGAATATGAAATATATGTATCTATCAAAAGTATTTGTCATCCATTCTCTATGTTATATTCTTATTTCACAAAATGTTGAACAACTTTCTACAATTCCTTATTCATGTTTCGCTTCCTCCCACTTTTGAACAACTGGAAACACACTTATTTCACTCTAAAAATATTTGCATTGCTTTTCTTTCATACCATTACTAGTGGTAGAACGGCAGACAAAGTTCCAATACATTTTGTTTCTAAAGACACCTGCAAATGTTTAGTCCTTTTCTACTACTCTAATGACTGCCTCATAACTTGTTTAGATTTCTTTAACAATAAGATATAAAACAAATTCTACGTACATGGACCAATAATTAGCAAGTAACCAACATGTTATAACTAGTAATTACATGAAAGATATGTAATTTAAATGTCAATTAAGATAAAAAAGTGTCTTGTTAACTATTCAAAATAAGTCAAATAAATATAATAGTTCATAGAAAACTATTTAACATTTTAATCATCTTCTACCCAACGTAATCAACAAACAGATAATATATTTTGATAATTTTCAAATACTGAAATTCATTATTTTATTATAAATTAAATAATAAACATAACTAAATTATAACAAAAGAATCATAGACTGAAATCAAATAGATTCATAAAATATTGTAACGCATTCAATAACCTATATACGTTTTTAAAGAAAAACCGAATCTTATAACAAAAGAATCATAAACTGAAATCAAATAGATTCATAAAATATTGTAACGCATTCAATAACCTATATACGTCTTTTAACGAAAACCGATTCCTAGACAACCCTATAGAAAACGATACAAATTTAAAACATGTTTAAAAAAAGGTACGTGATAAGCATTATCACTATTAATACTTTTCCAGATTGCGTTTCAAGACATGTAATAATGTTTCCTCAATTCCTCTACAAAGGTCTTCCATTTAACCTCTGCCATAGCACACAAATTGAAATGAAATAAATATATTATAATTATTATTATTACCGTCATAATTTTTATTTTTATTTTTTTTAAGTTCTGCGAAAAGAATCCCTTGCATCCAATTTTATTGGTGTATTTTAAAGCTTTCCATTATATTCAATGTCCCAAAAAAAACATAAATACGGTCATACGACCAAGGAATGTAATGATTGTGGTTTTATTCAAGGGGCTTGGGCTTCTAGTTTTACTCTCTTGTGGAGTTGAAGCAACATAGTTAAAGTGGGTTTATTTTGGTAGTTTGATTTGGTTTGGTAAAAATATATTTTTATATGATAACAGTTGGGTATTTTTTAGCTGTCATATTTGACGCTTTTAACAAAGAGGGGTTAAAACTTTTGTGGATTTTATTTTTATAAAAATATCACTATTTGTTTTCTATATGATTCATTTAAATTATCTTTTCTAATTTTTTTTATAAATATTAAAAATCAATGAGATTATTACATCTCATTAAATTGTAGGTTTATAAACTTTAGTTTAGTTAAGGAGATTATACTTTAATTTTAGATGAATATTAATTTGATCCAAATTTGTGGTATACACATTTATATAGATTTGTGTATTAAAAATTATTTGTAAAGAATGATTGTTGAGTATGATGTTAACATTGATATTTGATTGTTAATGTTAAAATTAATATAATTTATATTTGATTAGGTTAGAAAGGTTATTTAATTTAGTTTTATTCTAGATTAATTGTTTTGTTGATTATAATACTTTTCAAGAATTTCTTAAAAAATAGTTAGAAGTATATATTAAAGTCAAGTTTATTGGATATATATATATGATTGAGCTAAAATAATTATTTGTTCATTTTCAAAAAATGAAATATATTTTCTACAATTTAATTAATTAAATTTAATATTATTTTAGTCAATCTTCTACTATATAAGGATTTGAGATACCTACCCTGTGTAATGTGCATGTTTTATTTATTTATTTGAGATGCATCTTGCATAACAGCCATATATTATCGATAAGTCAAACTTATTCTCTTGAACATAGTTTCAGTTACTTTAGTCTATTTTTAGTTATCTTAATTTCTTGTAAAATTTTAGTTTTTTAAAAATCCTTTCACTTGTCATGCTTTGTCGTACAAGTTCTTTATAATTGGCCAGTTTGCTATTAAAAAATAATGCAAAAAATTTGATGTCATAATTTTTTTTGGTGATTTTGTTTACATATTGTTATATTTAATTTTAATTGTAGGTATTTATAATGGATATCTAGTAAACTTAATAACTTTAATTTGAATTTATTAGAATTTTTTTTTTATCATCAATCACACATACAACAATATTAGATTATCAACTAGTAATTGTAAATTAGATTGGATGATCACTAGCTTCATTTTAAAATTAATTAAGAGTTGATTTGTATTCCCTACATGATTAAAACCTTCAATAATGTGTGATCCCATAGATGAATTTTTGCAAAAATATTTCAATGGGTATCAATTATGCTAAAATATTTCAATGGTGTTCAGTTAAAAAATTTAAGAACTTTTTCTGATTTAAATTAGCAAAGATAGCTTAGTTTTTTGTTGTTTGCTATATATAGTGTTTATTATCTCCTTTTACATGTGGCATGTGAGTTTTTAATGATACTACTTGTAAGTTGGAGTCCTTGACACTCTTTTGATATCAAGGTTAGTTCTAAGGTAATTTTGATGTGATTTGATCTCACTACATCCACCTTTTTGATAAAGCATTTAATAAGTTCTTTCTCTTAAAATATATATTACATCATTTCAAAGAAACAGGTAGCTCAAAATTATATTAAAATTTAAATTTAAAAAAAAAAAATGACATGTTGATAAAAATATTTAAGTCATGAAACTATTTTAAAACCCTCATTATTTAATTTTGATGATAAAATCTTTTTGTTAAGTCTTTTTATTACAAAAATAATATATATATATATATATATATATATATAACATATTTTTATAATATTTCATGTATATGTACAATCCTTTAAAAATATTTTGACAATCCTTCAAAACCTTTTTCTTTGATCACATATGGTCATTAAGAAAATTCCATAATATTTTACAGTGTATATATATATATATATATATATATATATCAAAGATTTTAAAGAATTATATTATTTTTATAATTATATTATTTCAATTAATTGAGACCAATCTCATATAAAAATAGGAGTCCAAACATTTTTCATATAATTAATGATTAAATTTAACACTCAATCTTACATGTCATAATGAGTTTTGATGAATGTTATTTATTCAATATTTTGTTTCAAATGTTAGTAATTTCATAGTAAAAATAATTAGACATTTCATATATAAACTTTGCAAGTGTTTAAAAAAAATTTAAATTTGTTTTGGAACAATTTAAGGTTTTATAAAAAAAATTAATAGTATTTTATAATTAAAAATTGTATATATAGTTATATGGCCATCAAATTTAATCATTTAATGAGAGCACATTTTAATTTGTTGTTGAAATGTCTTAAAAATGTAATTTGAAGTCATTTTTAAAAAAAATGATTTTTTATGAATAATTGTTATTTCTATTTTTTTTATAAACCCACATTTAAAAAAAAAAAAAAGGCAAAAATATATAGTTTGGGTTCATTTGGAATATTTTAAGATAGAAACTAAAACATTATGTACACCATTGGTTGGTTTTTTCCAGTAAGTTTTATTTCTGATTTGTTTCATCATTAAGAGATGGTCTATAATATTGTGTAACTTCGTATTTAAAATTTAATATATATATATTAAAATAATGGTTTATATATAGCATAATAAATAATATTAAATTTAAAGCTTAAAATATATATAATAAATTTTACAAATTTGAAATTTGTAATTGGTATATAATCTTTTTATTAAAATAAAAATGTAGAGTAAATAAAAGATCAATTTAAATATACTTTTAATTTTTTTTATAAATTTTTTAATAAATTTGATGATGATGATGATGATGATGATGATGATGATGATGATGATGATGATGATGATGATGATGATGCTATTTATTTTAAATTAACCAAGGCTAAGCCATAGAATTTTATAGAGAAAATATCACTTATAATATACTTTAACGTGATGATTTTTGAAAAACTTATTAGTCAAAATTTTAAGCATGATTTTGATAATCTATAAAAAAAACTATAGAGAAATTTTTAGAGAATATCAAATAAGGAATGAAAACATACAAATATATTCTTAACTTTTTCACTTTAGTTGGTGGAATAAAAATCTAACATTATTGTATGTACTTATTTTTTCCATCTCAATCTTAATGACAACTTGCCATACAATGTTTAGAGAAACATAAAGAGTGAAATGTCTTAGCGGTGGTATGGGTATAGAACAACCAATAAATGTAGTAGTTTTTTCTTTTATGTCTCTCTATATTTATTTTATTCTCTTCTCTCCTTTTTCTTTTCTTTTCTTTTTGTGTGTGTTTAGGTTTTTGAATTTCTTCCTGCATACATATATTTGTGATTATAGTTTCATTTTATTTTATAATAAAATTGTAAATAATACTGTTTAATGATAAAAGGATGGAATTTTTTGACTTTAAATGTTGATTTCAAAAAAAAATTCATTAGGTTAAGTAGCAATTTTGAAAAGGCCCAGACCCTTGTACAAAAGATTAGATATAGCAATAAAACCCACCAAAACTAAAAAGAATAATTAGCAGTAGAACAACGTAAGACTAACCAAAAAATAAGACAAAATGACAAAGGGTCAAAGATCCCAAGTAACCCAATAGACTAAAATCAGGATAGTTTGAAACAAAATTTCTCCAAAGAACTCTAAGTACACATATTAAGCTTGAAAATACCCTCATATCTCTTCCTTTAAAAGACCTAGGATAGTCTGAAGTGTCACTCGAGGTCCCAGCATCGCATTACACCTCAGCCAAAGGATTCTCCATCACATCTCCATTGTCCTTATTCCCATTACCTCACATATCTAGCAAAGGAGTCCTCATTCCAACACTACTATCTTCAAAAATTACCTTGTTTTCCATCATAGGTGCATCTACTAAGGGGGATGCACTCATTTCTCTTCCAAATAGGATGTTGCTTCTTTCTACTCAGACAAGCAACATCGGAATGACTAGCTTTATTATATTTAGATAAAATAACATGAAAGTGTTCAAACTCAATCTACTGAACCCAACTACCAAACTTGGCTAATAAATTAATCCTGGTAGGGAGTACCTTATCAGATACCACAAACACACAAAATATAAAAAACATAAGGCATATTTTGAATTTCATAACCATATCAGCCCCAACATATTGCCCAAAATAATTGGAAACACCCATAAATACCTCCTCATCCCAGTATTCCACTCAAAGACCTGGAAACCTAACCCAAATTGGAAACTTCTTGTTGTAATCCACTAAAGGGTTGAAGCATGGTGACTAGTTTTATAGGCAAAGACCATTCTACCCAATAAATCAAGGACCAACAAGGATCTTTGAGCAATATTTAGAGATCAAAAAGGAAAACAAGAAGAAGCCATTCAATATAGCACTCACCTCAACCTTCCCCCTTAGTCTCCAACTTCAAAGCATCCATCTTCTAACCACATCGATATTGGGGTGATTTTAGAAAAATATCCCAACAAGTGAGTTATAGAGCCACCCAACAACCCTTTCAATGAGTGAATCAAGGATGACAATTTGGTTATCTACCAAAGCCTCTCCCTAATCAACATCAAGAACATTTATATGAGGGATATCAATGATCTCCTCAGCTTGTGTGTTAACCTCCAATACCACATCAGAATTCTTCCTTATGGCACCAATAGCCTCCTCAGGTAGGTCATCACCTACCTCAGCAACCTCACTCTACATGCTTCCTTCACCAAACATTAGGTTGACAACTTTAACAACCCCTATGCAAGAAGAGTGCAAACCCCCTTTCAGAATGTTATCACTGGAAATAGTTCCCATAGGTGAAGCCATACCCAACAAAACCCCTGAGACAATAGGGGCATCCTTACTACCCATGATCAGCCTAACAGGCATGGAGGAGGAAGCAACAAGTTTTTGGAAAAGAGGAGGGTTGTCACATCCAATAAATTAATTTATGGACCTCCAACCACAAATCAAACACACTCTCATCCTCTTCCTCATCAAAATAGTTCACCCACTCATTATGAAAGTCTTTATCTTTGCCATCTAGGTCATCATCATCTTCTCCATCGTCAGCCTCCCCTACAGCTAGAAATCTTAGACCATCATTCGATGCTTTTACCTCCATTGAGTGCCTCTCCTCTCATATTTACTTCTAAAATTTTGTTATTATCTCCTTTGTAAATAGATAAGATCTTTTTAGTGCAATAGATGTTGCACAATTCACAAGTTTGGCATTAAAATATCATAGATTTTACATAATATTATTATGTTTTATTAAAGTATTTAATTTTTTAAATTTTAATAAAAAAATATTATTTTAAAAATACATATAGATTTTAAAATGTGTTATAATATTTTAAGGATGTAATAAATATGTTTAACAAGTTTTATAATAAATTTAAATATATAATTATTTGAAAAATTAAACATTAATCACATAAATTGATATGGTAATTTTTTTCCAATTGTCTCCTTTTATTTCATTTAATATGTCCTTTGTTATTATTTATTTATATTTATTATATAATTTAAAAAAAAATATTGGTTCATAATATTTGAGAAATATGTGGATGCATCAAATGTAGTTTATTGATTATATTGTGTAGAATGTTATTGAAGATTTTCAAGTATGCATTTTTTTTAATATTTTGAAAAGAAAATGTATAAAGAAAGTGATTATGAAATATATTTATTTGTCATATATATTTAGCTTTTATTATTTGTATTATATTCTTGTTTCATAAAATATTGAACAATCCTTGTTTATATTTTGCTTCCTCTCTTTTCTGAATAATTACTTCCTCTCTTTTTTGAACAATTACAAAAAATACTTATTTCACCTTATCAACATTTACATTACACTTCTTTCATACCATTGCTAGTGGTAGAACTCTAGACACAGCTCCAATACATTGTTTTAGAAATATATCTATAAATATTTACTCCTTTTATACTACTCTAATGACTACCTCACATAACTTGTTTATATCTCTTCAAAAATGAAATATAAAACTAATTCGACATGAAAAAAGACTCAATATGTTCTAATTAAAAATTACATGAAGGACGTACAATTTAAATACCAATTAAGAGTAATAAGTGTCTTATTAATTGTTTAAGATTGACCAAATACATATGATAATCTATATATAACTATTTGACACTTTAAACATGTACACAAGGTGATCAATAAATTAATAATACATCTTAATAATTTTTAAATACTAAAATCCATGGTTCTATTATAAATTAGATGATGAATATAACTAAATTATAACAAAGGGAACATTTATTGAAATCAAATGAATCCATAAAATATTGTAATGTATTCCACAAATTTTATATCTTTTAAAGAAAGTTGATTCTTGAATAACCCTATAAAAGATTATATAAATTTAAAATATGTAAAAAGAATGTCATTATTAAATATTTTAATGATGCATAGTAATATTATGTAAAACTTGTCTTAACTATGTAGTGATTTTATTAATTTTTAAGAAAAATAAATGTGACAAAAATTACCATTATTAAAATTTTCAGAAACTATGTTTCGAAACATGTAATAATGTTTTTCAAAATTCTTCCATACATGTCATTCATTTGATCTCTATGCTACAATTATATATATATATAAGAGAAGAAAACAATTATTTATATAAAATAAAATTATAGCATATTATTGTATTTGTGGGCATATAAAAATGCTTTCTATATATTTCTCATGCACTAAAAAGAATTATTTCATACTTTGATGTGAGGTTTACAAAATAATTTATAATATTTATATTCATAAAATTATATATGAACCAAACTACAAATATTAAAAATAAAATTAATATAAAATAATGAAGAATATCAACAAAATGATTTTTCTACCGAAAACAAAATATAGAGAATTACATATTTGAAAGTTAAAAAGAAAAGATTAAAAAAAATCCAAATTCTTTAAATATACAATGTAAAATTATTATTTTTCAAAATATAATAAAAAATATTTTTTAAAAATATATATATATACAAACAAGAAAAAAATCTTGTATTATTATTTTATTTTTAAATATAAAAAAATTGTTTAATTCGTTTTCTTTCATTCAATGTACACAATTCTAATACCAAAAAAAACCTAAAACATGCACTAAATAGGAAAAAAGTTCGAACATGGACATTCAAGAAACAACATGTTGTCAAATCTCCCTAAAAATCTTCTGAACAAAAAGTGTTACACTAGAATGAAAGTCTCTTCAATGCTTAAAAATAAACTAATAAGCTTTATATAACTAAAAATAATTCAAGGAGAGTTTACATAGATTTCAAAATGCAGACTGTAATGAAAATGATAAGACATGGGTTTGATCGAAATGAAATCATGATGTTTTGTTTTGTTTGTTTAAATAAATAAAAAATTTAAATATATAATAATAAATACATATTATTTAAAATATAAATTAAGTATTATATAAGGTAAAATATTTAATTGGATATATATATATATATATATATAAATAAAATAAAAGTATAATAAAAAAGAATTATAAATAGATTTTATTCATTTTTTAATATTAAAATTATTTAATTAAAAAAAATGATAAAAAATAATTTGAATATTATATTATGTTTTGATGTCCAAATAATGTACATATAATAATTCAATAAACAAATAAATTTAAAATTGTTCCATATAAACAACTTATATAAATACATAATCAAATATGGTGAGGTATTAAGATATCTTTCTATTTATAATATATTTATAATATTTATGTATTTTTAATATTATTATAAATATGACTTTTATTTTTAATGTGCATCAAAATTTTATTAAATTTATAAAAATAATATTATTCAAATATAAAAATCTAAAAAATACAAGTAAATCATTCACTCCAATATCAAATTTGTTCTTAGAAATCAAAAGAGTATAATAAGCCAATTAAATTGTTTCCATGCCCATGCACCTTTTAAACTAACACATCAATTTTCTATTGAGAAAGTTCTTTCCTTATAAGAACAAGTGTAGTGAACGGCTGCAGTACCAGTTGTACGTTGAAGATGATCATCAGAACATGCGGGATTATGCAGCTTGTCAACACAATTCCTCTACTGTTAAGCCATGCAAGTGAGCTATCTCTAACAGTCAATGTTTATTAATAATTGTTCATGGACCATTTTTGTATTGTTGCTTTAGCTGTATTTTTAAAATGAAGATGGTTATATATGTGAGAAACGTAGGGACTAGCTTTATCTAGCTTCAAAATAAAAAGAGGAAAGGTTAAACCTCTCAAATAGATGTTGATTTCGTAATATAATTTTGTTTCTATATGAAACTATAATCTTATATTTTTAAATGTTCTTTTTGTTGATTTGAGAATGAAATCTCAAATGAAAGCCTATAAATGTGTGAGAAAAAACGAATAAAGCATTATAGAACAAACTAAGCATGACGGTCAAATAAAGAAATTTGTTATAATGCGTCTGGGCTGCACAAACTCACATATTTCCCCTGTTCTAAATCTCATATGATAAATTATTTTTATATTCGACCAGTTATATTACTTAATGTTGTGGTAAAAAATGTTGAATCGATTTATTTATAAAGAAAACTAATTTTTTTATATTTATAAATAGAGAAATGACAATGCAAATTTCACAGAGAAAGGAATTGTGCTATCGTCATTAATGTTGGGAACTATCAATTAGGTTGTGTATTTATAAATTTTGCTGAAGCATTCCATCAATTAAAATGAGTGCCTAAGATCTGCATACATTAGAGCAGCTTAAAAAAATTAAAAGACCCCGGCATTTAAAATACTTCGACAAATTATTTTCCTAGGAAATAACATTTTAAAAATCACCATACCTCTCACTAAGATGAAACCCTTGCATTTCTTTTGAAGGGGATAATGCAATTACGCAGTGTCCAAGCAATCTTAAACACCAAAAATGATTATTTCCTCCTAAAAAATCGTCAACAATTAAAAAGAAATGCCAAAAACTTCCATTAAAAATAGATATCGACTGCTAATGATGAATAATTTTCCCTAGTGTTCTTTATACTGTGTTAAAATAATAATCAACCAGATCTCGTACCGATCTCACCATTCTGCATCACGCACATAACTCCCCAATGGAAAGATTGGACACCATGAATAAAATCCGAAAATAGATCAAATTTAGATTCATGAACACTATATCAACATGAAGATTGCAGATTGTCTTATGGAAGTTTCAGTAGTAGAAGCTAAATTGCATAAAGTTGAGCTTGGTCTTGTTACAGCTAGAGCTGGAAGCAGTACACAGGACCTTTCAAATAAGTGGGAAGAATTGGAAATTGATGAAGATGCAGAGCGCATGGAATCTATGAAGGCATTGTTCGTGTCTGTACTAATTGGCACATTTTCTAGCATTCCAATTGATTTATTTCAAGCAAAGAGTATCGATATATTTTCATTAGGGAGGTAATAATTTTTGTTAATTGTGCTTTGTTTGGGGTGACTTATCACTACATAGTAAGAAGAAATTTGGACAACATTCACTTGAAAACAGGAACTGTTGCAGCATTTGGCATCATGTGAGGTAATAAATCACAATGCATTGTGATAAAAAATTTCAGATTTTTTCATATTCATTCCATAGCAAGCTCTAAGTTTTTTTGTGAAAGTAACCTAAAGTTCCCTTTCCAAATACAGGTCTTAGTCAATTTCAGGCCAAGCTTTCTGATGATTTTGATGCGAATGTTATTCTCTCACATGCTCTTGATGCAGCATCTATGGTTGGTGAGGGAATTCTTGTTTTCATTTATGCAGCTATTGCTTTGGACTATTGCATGAAGGTATATCTGTTGAGTCCTTTTCCTCCAAAGAAGAAAATGATTTCACGAGGATGAAATAGGTGGTGGTTAAATTTGAAAAAAACCTATGTCAAAGTGGTTCTTTTTTAACTGTTGATTTTAACAAATCAGATATTTGGAATTTTGTATATCATATATGCTGATTATATTCTAAAAATCAGTGCATAAAACCACTATAATGGTTCAGAATAATTTTAACCTCAGAGTGAATGCCTCCGGCATCATGAAAAACAAAGTGGGATCGCGACCTGCTGACTTCGAACTCTTGCTGCAAGGAATATAGACATATTCATCGACATCGAAAAATAATGTCTAGTTGGCCATGAATTTGTATCTGTACTGACAATTATTCATAATTAAGAATTGATTATGATAATACCCATCAAACTGTTCTTACCCTTAAACATCCTACAATGTCACCCGCCCCATCTGTATCCGTGGCTCCAGCACCTTTTTAACCTCAGAGTGAATGCCTACAACATCATGAAAAACAAAGTGGGATTGTGGCCCAAAGAATTTAGTGTGATAAGTCATCCATTCCCTCATTCTTTGTCTGTCTAGTGCGCATAGAGAACAAGTTGTCCTCCACCGCCATCATTGCCCACACCCTGTGTAGAAGTGCAGTTGACAACCACTACTATATAAACCCTATCATAGCCCCAATCTGTTAGCATCTTATACACCTCGCATTTCATAGGTTTTTGGGTTAAATTCTTGGGGATCCAATCACATTCGAACCTAGGCTTCCCATAAATGTGCAGTGGGTTAAAAGCCAGCCCAACCACAGCAAAAGTATTCTCACCACCCTTGTAAGTACCCATATCGATAAACAAGTAGGTTGAACTGCCATAGGGACAAAATACTCACTTGTTGATGGTCTTCTCCTTCTCCTCTTCTGAAGATCTACCAGATTTTGCAGGTTCTGTAGTGCTATTATTTTGAAAACAAAGAAAATGTTACAGCCAGTTATTGAATGGCTAGGCCAATCAAAGAGACCCTTACGAGGGCAACCATTATCAAACCAACCACACAAAGAACATCATCATCTGATCAATATTACAGTAGAGTAAGTTATGGTTGAGGGAGGAGATGATGTTGACGAGCCTACCATGTGCTATCTACTTACATAAAATGCATGAAAATTGGTGTTTTTAAAACCCAACCAACTACCCTCTCCCATGCATTAAAATACCCTACTATAATTAAGGGACGTGATTTTTTTTTACACAATTTACTATTTTCCATCTGGTAGTTAATCACAACTTAGTGTCAACTAGAGAAAACAATAAAATATAAAAAAAATTCCTGAACATTAAAACAGAATTTTAAATTTTACCAGCTACCTTTTTGTCATTGCCTAGAGACAACAAATAGGTCAAAGTAATATTGTTTGGAAAAAACAATAGTACCAACAGGTACCAATAAAATTCATATCTTGGTGAATAGTTTTGATGAATGTCAGTCATACATTTAATCAAAATTTAATAACAACATTCATAGAACCTTTAGTTGGTTGATACCATCACATTACACTTTCATTGTATGACCACTAAAATTTTGATCATCTCTATGAGGTGGAAAACAAGAACTCTTTACGTATAATATATAATTAGTTAATCTGTATTTATTGTATTAAACTTCAAATTGTGTATCGAATTAATGATACAAATTTACTTGTCTATAATTAATAGAATTGCATTATCGTGCGTTTTGTATGTATCATTGATTTCAGCGTTGTGTTCCATATATAGTCGGTCGTTCACATAACATGTTAGATAATAAATATGATTGCATTTTTTTATGTCGACATGCGGTGTGTATTGGTGCAATTGTATTATAATCATTGTGGGTGGTCAATAAAGATGTGTTGGCCTTTAAGAAATAAATTGAAAGATACAAAAACTTGAGTGATTAATAAATTGAATTAATAGTGTTTGTATTCTATGTGTGTTTTACAACATTTGAATATGTCCTTAATTTTAATCCTTGGCCTTATGTTTGGTGTGTGACATTTGAAAATGTCATTATTTTTACCTTTGGTTTTATTGTGCATGAAATTTGAACATGGCTCTTGTTTGTGACATTTTTCATGTCTATGTGTGTTATTTAAGGCATTTGAGCATGTCCTTTCTTTTGGCCCTTAGCCCTTAGATGTTAATTTTCTATCATTTGTGTTTATTGTGTGTGCGTTTGTTGATCTTGATAAGTTTGATAAGTCTCACGATCCGTATCATGTACTCGTATTGTTGCAAATTTTGAAAATGTCAAACAATTGATGGAAAAATCAATTTTTAGATAAATGATTAATTATTTTTTGATTTTCACCAAAAAATGTCAAAATCTTAAAAAAATCAAAAATTTTAATTATTTACTCAAAAACTAATTAATTAAAATTTTACATCTTTTCCATTTTTTATTCTAAAGTGTTTAAAATTCCATTTGAACCTTTTGTGTAAAAACTTATTTGCACTTCTTGCAATTTGAAAAAATCATCACTTTTTGTGAGTTGCATAAACACAATTTCTTTTTTCACAAGTTGTACAAATTTTAAATACTTTTTCAATCTCCATGCAATTTGTAAGATCTTTTTCGGCTTTGGTGTAATTTGTAATTTTGTTTTAGGTTTCTGTGAAATTTACAAAATCTTTTTCGATTCTCATGCAAATTACAAAAATATTTTTGGTTTTCATGAAAATTGCAAAAAATATTATAGTTTTCGTACAAATTGTGAAAAACATTTCAGTTTTCATGTAATTTATAAAAATATTTTTAAACTTTATTTAATTTGCAAAAATAATCTGATTTTCCCTTTTTTGTGCAACTCAAAGTCACACTTCCTTTAATTATGAAAATGCAAATTACATTTTTAAAGCCATATTAATCCAAATTTTCAAATTACCTTCTTCCCATAAAAATTTGCCATTACAAATTAAAACATATTTTTAAGTCTACATGCAAACTCATAAATGCTTTCCATCAATTATATAAATGCAGTTACTTCTTTGAGTAGATTTAAAAAAATTAAGTTTGTCTTCCATATTATCTTTTTAGTTTATATGTTAAATCTAATAATTGTTAAATGTTTTAAAAGTTAATTTTCCATCCTTATTTTAGCCAGTGATTATTAAGAGTAAATTTTATCAAATTCACTGAAGGGGAGCAGATTGAATAAAAAGAATATATTTTTGTCGATGAGTTCATAAATAATTTTAAAATCTTTTCCAAAACACAGCTAGTTGATATATCGAGTTTTTCCCTAGAGACTTCGAAGGAGAAAGAGCAAGCAATGCATTTTAATAAATGTTTTTTCTGGTTTCCTCTGCTAATAAAAGCACCATTCCATCTATTCAAACAAATAAGGAAGTGAAATTAAATTTTTATTTTTCTCCTTAGCTAATCAAGGTCATGCAATTTCCATAGGCAAAACTCATAGTATTTGTTTCTTTTCCCCCATCCTTATGACCATTGCCATTGTTCATTCTGATAATATTTTTCATATTTTCTCTGTATAGTGGATAACTTTAGCAAATCATATGACCCTCTCAAAGGTCAGTTTTTTGAAAAAAAAAAAATAATTTCTCCCAACTCCTACCGAATCATACGACTTATTTGTGAGTAGCTTGGGTCAGAATTTTTGAAGATTTTTATTTTTTCTTACAAAAAAAGCAAGTCGTACATCCTATTCTAGGATAAACTTTGGCATAAAATTCTCACAAAAAAATTTATTCTACTCTCCAAGACTAAGTCATACAACTCATGTTTTAATAAATTTTGGTCAGAATTTTCAAAACGTCTTTTTTTATTTTTTTTCCTCCCCCACCAAATCGTATGGCATATTCATGATCGGATTTGGAAGAAAATTATCCAAAAAAATTTAATCTTACCCTGCCCAAGGCATCGTACGGTAACATTATGTGTAAGTCTTTGAAAATATTTCTCAAAAAAAATCATTCTCCCTCTCTGATGCCTGGGTTGGCAGGAGAAAATATAAAAATACGTAAAGGGACTGAGTGGTAAAAAATAATAAGAAAAGGGTTTGAGTGGAATAAATTAAAAAATTGCCCAGTGAAGAAAAATAAAAAAATAAAACGCTGAGAGAAATATTAAAAAAAAGGAAAAAATAAAGTTTGACCGGAATTTAAAAAAAAAATTGCTGGGTGGAGAAAATAGGGGAAAAAAGTTAAGTAGAGGAAAATAAATATTTTTGGGTGAAAAATAAAAAAAAATGAGAAGATAGAATGAACAAATTTTAGCATGATAATTGTTATTTTACAAATTTTCAATTTGCACATTTTTGACTTGGTGCATTTTTGGTTTTAAGGAGGACGCTAAAAAGGTTGACGAGATTTTATGTCAGTTTTTTGTTTTTTTTGAAATGGTAAAAATTTAGAAATAAATTTGATGGTGGTGAATTTTCATTTTTTTGGTTCATTGGATGGTCACGAATTTCTTCAACACTGAGTGGCGACTTGTTTTTAAAAAAATTATGGGATTTTTTAAAAAATTCAATTTTTTTTGAAAAAAATGTCATACGGAACAAAGGGAATAGCTTGAAAATTGAATAAGAAATTATTTTTATGATTTCTTCCATTCATTTCTATTAGCTAGAAAAGTTTGTGAAAAGCTACACAGAGAAATTTTAAAATGTACATTTGCTAGTGAAAAATTTGGTCAAAGTGAAAATTGAGATTCATATAAGGAGCATTAAAGATACGATAGAGCAATTCACACAATCGGCTTGCGAGTATAAATTCAATTTTTATTTTTATCATATGTCACAAATAAAGAGTTTTTTTGCAAATTTTTAAATTTATTAATTTTATTGTCAAATTGATTTTTTTGTTTCATACTATGAAAAAGGAGATACTAAGTAAAGGTAAAGAAATTATGAAGTACCAATTTCAAAGTGTTATACTTTCTTCACCACTGGAGTCCAACATTGGAAATATAGTTGACACCAATCTAGTCCACATCAACATGGGTGAGTTTTGAGAAAGAATGAATGTTGTAGATAAAATAAATTTTGACCAGATTAATTTTGATAGTGGTTTCAAATAGGTAGTAGTATTTTCAAGGTCATTATAGTCTCCTGAGTTAGTTTTGAATGTGGCAAATAATTATAACTCAGAGATGCAAGAAGTAAGATATCCCTAGGGGGAGTTGGTAATGAGTTTTTTTCTTGAAAAATTTGACAATAATTTTCACCTTCCAAATGGTGAATCCTTTATACATCTAACCCCTAAATCCTCTCAAATATTTTGGGATAACAATGTTATAGCATGTTCTAACCAAGTCAATAAATCTTGGTTGACTAAGCTGAAGCATTCCTCCACTCAACATTGAAAAAATATTGTAAGATCAAATTTTAAAGATGAGATAAGTGACATGATCACTTTATTGTATATGATAGTGAGAAATTAAATAGAAAAAACAAATTAGGCATAGATGTATAGATTCATTTGGATCATTTTTAAAAATAATTAATATATCAATTAGGGTGAGAACTGATCAACAATTCCATTCACAAGCAACTCACAGAGATAAAAGACACATAAAAAAAAATTATAAATTCATACCTTGTTTACATTGTAGCAAGTTGAAACTATTTTGATGGATTGCATACAGTGGAAATTTTTTAGAAAATAATGGTGTATGACTTCTATCCCAAACTAACATTGAAAGAAAGTGCCCATCCCTTCAAAAGAGTTAATGACTATTTTGTTCATTTCATCATCTAGTTGTTTGAGAAGGAACTCTTCAACACAAAAATATCAGTTATGACCACCATAAAAATATCAAGGTGGGGAGCTTGGTTTATACAATTCTCAACATTCAGTTATTAGAGAATTAGTAATTGTTAAATATCTTCTTACATGCTCCCACGATATGTCAGAGACAAATAGGTATTGATAGAATTGGTGAGATAACTTGTTGAAACATACAAGTTCTTAAGAAGATGATATAAAATAAGGATCAAGTTTTCAATCTCTATTGGCAGGTATACTTGCCCCTCACTAGTGAAGGCCAAGATAGTTTAGCAATACATGTCTCACTATAACCTTAATACATTTTGAATTAGATCTTCATTTGATAATAGGGGTCTAATTGAACATAATATTGGATCTCTATTTCAGCATGTTCCACATTTTGAAGGCTATTAGATCGATTGTGATGACAAAAAAGTAGTGATAATCATAGACTATTCATGGTTTGTCATGAGATAAATTGTAAAATTTGGCATAATGAAAGTGTCAAAATAGTTGATAGATGATGAGATCACATTGGACCTCATCTTTGAAAGAGAGGGTATAGTGACAAAGTTATTGCCTGTAGTACATTGGGACAGAAGAAACTTTACTTATCTCAGAAGTGGGACAATGGCTATACTTGACATAACTATCAGATGGTTGAAAGGAAAGGGATTTGATGTTACAAATATTGATTTCTCTACACCCCTAGGGGAAGATGAATTTGGTATCTTCTATAAGCAATAGGATGAACCAAAAAAGATCGATGAGATAAGCCCAAGTGGATAACTTTCCATGATAGAAGAGGTGCATGAACTTCAAACTACTCATCAAGATGTTCAATCATGAAAGATTATCATGTTAAAAATAAAATTATATGGTGAAAATGTTTCTTATTCTCCTAAAATTTTAGTTCCTCAAGAATTTTCAATTGATATCTTTCCATTCTCTCCAAAAATGGTAGAGAACACAACTCAACAATTTTTAGCTTTAGATAATACAATGTTCCCTACATCATCTATTTTTTCTTTGCAAGAGATTGCTCCTATCTCTTCATCTTCTCCCTTGAATCCTAAGTTTCTCATTGCTCCTTCTCCAAGAATCCCTATTAAAACAATCATTACATAAGAGCAAATTGAAACATCTTTTGAAGTTTTCCTAATTGAGAAAATACCTTTTTCTAATATAGTTAAGACTATTCCACATGTTTCAACATCTATCTCATTGCCTTCATTAAGAATGAAAACTTCAATTTGGTTGTCTACAGTAGTGAAAAGAATGAGAAAAATTATTGAACTTAAAGAGATAGATTTTGAAACTTTGACAACTTCTTTCTCAAAAATGCCAAAGAAATAAAAGACAGTTTGATGAATGGTGGAAAATTAAAATGGAGAAAATATGCAAAAGTGTTCATTCTTACATTTAAAATAGATAAGTCATAAATCAGGGTTGAAGACTACCATGTGTCTAGGGTTCATTTGGGAAAATCAACTAGAGAAGGGATGAAAGGAGATGTTTAGTTGACAATTAGCACCATCCTTAAAAAAATGGACAAAGATAAGATGATGAAAGATGAACTAAAAGAGAAAGTGAAACAATTGAGCTCAATAATATATAGATTGATTGGGTTAGTTCAACCAACGATCACTTCATCTAGTCTTCATGCTGAGACATTAGAAAGAGTGAGAAAAGTGGGGAAAATGGGTAATGCAGTGGAATATTAGATTGAAAAAGTTGTAGATCAAGGTGCCTTAGTAATTATCGCTACAACGATAATGTTCTCTAAAATTCAATCATAATATGAATAACTAGCAACAAAATAAAATGAATACATTCAAGAAAAATAAAATTAGGAGGAACCCATGCTTGGGTTGGTTAAATTCTCAAAATTTCCTTACGTTGATCTTGTTAGAAAAGGAGTAATCAATAAATATGAAACATTCTATTAGATTAAATTTTTTTGGGCCACCAAATTTAGAATCCAATCCATTCAAAGATGTGTTCAAAAATATAGTATTGCAAGGTTACTTAGAAATGACATAATGATGGAGATTGACACTAAAGTCAAGATGTTGGATTATCATTTTGTCAATGACAAGGATCAAAAGGGAAATCTGATTTGAATTGAGACCATAATTGGAGAATTCAAAGAATGAATTTAGAACACTGTCACTACATCTACATTCAAATGGTTATGAATAACTTCATCAATTATCTAAGTGTCAAGTGAATGTGGATAATTTGGATTTAAAAATAAATAGTCTTCAAAATAAGCATTAGTAAATGAATAAGTTATAATACTCAATAGACAATGACTAAAAATACATGGATGGCCCAGATGAAGACTTGATTAGGGTAAATCTCTAGAGATTTGATGAATTCCTGAAAGGGAAAGAATTATCAATACAGTAAGAAAAAAAGTGAAGAATTTCTTTCAGTGTTCATATATTCTCTTCTCTTGTTTCTTTGTACCTAACTTGTTTTATTTCACTCTTTTCCCGTGTAAATGTGTATTGTATTTTGCAAATTATCTTTACAATTTTTCTAACTTACTTTTTCAAGTTGTGAAAGTTGATGATGTGTTTTTTCAAGTAGTTCAAAAACCATAATTATTTTCTCAAGTGGTGTTAATAATTAAAGAGTTTTTTCACCATTTAAAAATTATAACTTTACATTGGTTTTTTAGTGAGATCCTACAAAGAATTAGCGGATAAAACTGTAGTGGTAAATAACATAGTGATAAAAATGTAGTATGACAAAAATGTAATATGAAAAAATATCATGATGATAAAACTTAGCAAAGAAAAAATGTAGCAGTATTGGTAATGTCACAAAGATGACACAACTTTCAACTAAAGGTCCAAAGTCATGAAATCACATTTTTATATGTTATTTTGCTTGTAAATTTCATTAATTACTTTTCCACTATGAAATGTTAACTAATATCACTAAAATGAACTAGACAATAAATAAATAATGCGATAAAAAATAAATGTCTTAATTATGCTCTTCATGACATTCTTGAGACATTACCAATACCGCTACGTTTTTCCTCACTATGTTTTATCCTCATGATGTTTTTGTCATACTACTTTTTTATCACTACATTTTTTTCCATTTCATTTGTTTCTGCTATGTTATCACATAGAGCCATTTTAGCATTTTTGTAAAAAAAAAATGTGTTTTTGCACCATAACCACCCATTTTAGCCTATAAATACAAGTTAGGGATTCATAATAATATTTTGAAACAAACAAATTTTTTTGAAATAATTATAAAACAAGATCAATCTTTTTACTCTTCAAAATCAATACAAGAAAGGTGTTTCTCAACTTTGAGTTAGTTATATCTTTTGAATTATGTCTTTTTCTTAATTTATTGTATCATATTTTCATTACCATTGTTATAAATTTTGAACTATTCAAAATAGGAGATTAGATTACAAAGTTTCTGTATAGAGTTGTAATTTATGTTTTTAATACATGTGAAAATCTCAATGTGAATAGAGGAAATTTCTTAGGTGTTTCTGTTAGAAAATATAAAAAATTATTATTTTCTATTATCAGAGTAAAATGTTCTTTTGGTGTATGTTTCACATCCTTAAGGATATGATTATTTATTTTTGACCCATTAAATGAGAGAGATCTTCCTCTTTCAAAATTCAAAATTTTATCTCAACACTTTCATCTAGTCCTAGCTTTCTAACATGACAAGTTGTTGCTTAAATAATTCTCCCTTCTCTCTCTCTCTCTTTCTATACATATTCCTTTCTTTAAAATATTTTTCATAATTTTAGGTTAAAAATATTACCCATGATTTACAGTTCATTATTTTTAAATATTTTCTTCTTTCTTATTTTAACTTTCAATAAAGGTATCTCTTTGTACTAATAACAGAGGGACTTTATTCCCTACACTATTGACATGAAGTCACTAATTTTTTCTCCTAAAAACATTTTGTGCCAACAATTTTTGGTGTCCATTATGTGACATGCTTTTACAACTTTCATGCCACCAATATTATACTAGTCTACATGACTTTGTAATCATCTCAAAGACCCTTCCAATATCCTGAGTTAGATTTGGAACAATCTACTTAGTTAGATATTGTGCTAAACCATAGACAAATATTTTGGTATTCTGATGAAATCTCTATAACTTAGTTTCAAATCATCCTAGATATCCTAGTTCAATATTTATAATGTGCCAAAAGAGCATAAAGTATATGTGAATGAAGAGAATCCCATAGAGTTCATCTAGTAGCCCAGAATCAGTAAAATCACATATGACCATTTTAGGTTTCTAGAATCTAAATAGTCAAACTTAGTTTGAATTGCGATGAAACTTCAGAGGAAGATTTAGTTTAAAGCTTTTGATTCTTTTCTTTGACAAAAAACCAAACAACACTCAATTCAATACTTATAGGGCAGAGTTAGATATAAATGAAACATGTGCTACCATTGCTTAGAGAAATTTTAAGATTGCCTCAAAAAGACAAGTGAGGAGATAGACAAGAAGAGTAGTTATTATAACTAATCAAATACTTTTTGTAACTAGAGTTTACTCTCATGAAAATTTTGGTGCCTCAACCTCCTATTCTTTAACCTATCCTTGATTGGATAACACAAACTCAAGAGGATATTTCATCAGATTTAACAAATTTCACTTGGGATAATAGAGTGAGTTTTGCACATTTTCATTTAATAGTTGGAATCTTAGAAGAATAAGAAGATCAAGTAGCTTTAGAAAAAATATAAGAAGCATTGTTTGCACATTAAATACAACAAAAAATACTATTTCATAGAGATCTTCAAATTCAACCTTCATCTCAATGCCAGTAACTTTCTTCCAAACTAGCATAAAAGAGATTCACTAGAGCTATTTAGTCAAAAGGTGAAGTTAACCTATTTTATCAATTATAAGAATATTATAGATTTAAGTTGAGTCCTGAATATCATAGAAATATCAAAAGGATAACTAACCTTCCCTCAACCTCTAAGAATAAACAACTTGAAAGAGGAACTTTGACAAGTCAATCTCTTGTCTCATCAAGAATTGTTATTCACCTACAAATAATTTTTCGAACTATGTCATTACCATGGGGAAATGTGATTGATCCATTGGCTCTTGGATAATTACACTACCTTCCAAAAGGGTCAAGAAATAAATTTCCAAGATTTTATTAAGATGATAAACAATACCCAGATGAATACCTTGCAACATTCAATGTTGCATATGCCATTTTAGGTGTAGAGCATGAAGATGTTGCTATCATACTATTTGTTTAAACACTACACAATGGGGATATGAATTAGTTTTACCATCATACTCTAGGATCTATTACTAACTATAATACAATGAAAACTAAATTTGAGAGTATATTTAAACCATCCAAAGATGCCCATGCTTTGTTTGGTCAACTTATACAAATGAAAAAACAAGTATATGAACCAATGAGAGAGTTTGTCACCAAATTCAACATGTTGTTGAATAAGATACTAGCTAAGGCATAACCTATAGATGAAAATGCAAAATGTTTCTTTATCAACTCTTGATTGGCTAAAATAAGTTATGAATTAAGAAGAATTAGGGTAGTAAGTTTGGAAGCAACCTAGAAGTTGGCTATCAATGTATAAGATGACATGATAATGTATTGGAAACTCAATAAATAACCTTCAAAAAGTAAAGCTCAAGTTTCAAGATAATATTCACTATAATAACACTTACTAAAAATGGCTAATGATATAACAGCCTTCAAAAATCAAATACCAAAAAAAACCATTACATCTCCATACCAAGATATTCTAAGAAGGAACTACATTCCTTTTCAAAGAGATCATCCTAGACTACAAGCTACTCAATTGAAACTAGCATTTAAGGCTCATCCTCAGTAAAATACTAATGCACCAGTGAATGCAATCTTAGAAACTAAAGAAATATTTGGATATGAAAAAGTTGGATTAAAAAATGAATTAAAATATATAAAACTTTAATAATGTGATATTGAAGAACCTAATGGTGACTCTGTAAACATGTTCATGTAATATAATTCAGATGAATATGACTATGAAGAGAGCATTAAGGATATAAATAGTTGATGTTTTATAGTTTTCACTAGAAATAAAAACTAGAAAAAATAGTCTAGTGATTCACAAGAGGAAACTCTCAAGGTTATCCTCCCACGAGGAACTACCCCACTGGTGTAAATAAATGGAAAATAACCATTGATATGTAGTTTATCTGATTTCAATGTTTCTCAACATGTTCAGATCCCTTCTATAAATTAACTAACTTTTGACATAATTGACATGCCAATAAAATTAAGATTCACATATTACAAGTTGAATACTTGAAAGCATATCCAAATTAGTTGGATAGGTTAGTTGATTTCATCAAAGGCAAATATACAAATGCTAAAAATGTCAATTTTAAAAGAATCTTAAATAACCCTGTTGCTTCCAATCAAGTCAACTTTATGGATGTAACCACTTCTAAATCCAATAAAGTTGAACCTTTATATATTTCCCTTTTCCTCAAGAGATGCAAAGTTAGTAATTGTATTATTGACACAGGAGCTTATGATAATGTTATGCCCGTCAAAGTTGATGATGTTTTTGGATTAACTCACACCAAGTCCTTTGGTTTTTGTTATTCCACGGAGGTGATATAAGTTCTTTGTAACAACCCCTCAAGGATTATCTAGAATAATGCAAAAAATATTTTTTTAAATTTATTTACTGAACCTTTATTCTTTCATTAGATTACACCATGAGAATATAATTAGTGGATTTTAACATACCACTAAAGCATATTATACATCCATAAACTTACAACAATAATATTCCTAATCGCTAGCATTCTATGCAACATAACATAATTGCAAGAAAAATAATCACTCTAAAATCTAGCCATGGTTAGTACAATAATACAGTGACTACTATTGAATTATAAAAAAATTATAATTACATTTCCATTAGGCATCTATATAATTTCAAACATAAATGGCTTTACAAATAAACTGTCATACAAAGCAAATCTTGGTAAAAATAAGACAGTCGATTTGGATATCAACTAGTTAATTAGGATAGTTTAACATAATTAACAAATTTGTTTTTATAAAATGAATTTCCTCCTTATTCTCACATGTACTTATATTCATTAATATAGATGATTCGAGTATATAAAATGGAGTATGTATTTACATGGTCTATGTGTACTAAAATGGTGTGTGTGTGTGTGTGTGTGTGTGTGTGTGTGTGTGTGTGTGTGTGTGTGTGTGCATACACATATGTGTAAATGCTTGTATAATTTTAAATACAAGACAAAATATATATACTAAGTCATTTTGGACTACATATACTCAATATATATGTGGTGTAAATATAAAATTACATACAAATTTATTTTATTTAAGAATATAAGGCAACCATGGAGTAATATTTAAGGGTGGAATACTTGAATAGTTTAGATATTTTCATAGCCATTTGTTATAATTTTAGTCTATGGACTGACATAAAAACCATAGCTATGTATTTGATAAATATTATAGTACAGAGTATATAATTTTTATATAAAAGATATAATTGTTTCCCATTACATAAAAGTTTGGTTAAAGTTTAAATATATATGTATGTTACTATGAATAAAATATATAAATATGGGTTTCTTTTATAAAACTATAATTTCTTTCAAGTAGGGAAAGACTGTGTCAGGTGTATATTCATACATGGAAAAAGGAACATATTAAAAGAGAATTGATAATTTAACTTATGTTTTATACTCTATATTCTTTTAAACATATATAAAACAAGGATTATATCAAAGAAAATAATAGGTAACACTATGATAATATTCATTAAAAAAAAGATAATATCTCTTATATTATATTTTTGAACCAAATTAGGACATAGGAAACATGAAAACCCTAATTAGATTTTAGCTGATTATTTCAGAATATGAATTAAATAGTTTTGGAAATTTATGAGTAAAAATACCATGTTATGATAATGTGCATATTAAAATATATGCTATACATATATTTGAACTTATGTGCGCATACTCATATATAGTGGGTATGAATAGGAAGTGTTCCTATATTTATGGTATGTGACTAAGCATGTAAGTCATGAAATCTTAAAATACAAGAAACCATTACTATAAATTGTTAGAGCATTTAATGACTAAGTGGTTATTATTTAACCCTCAGTCTATATTAAGTGATTTATTAAATAATAATAATAATATATTATTTATTAACACAAGGTGGAAACTTCATGAAAATAAATAACATTATTATAATTATTTAATAGTTACCATTATTTTATTTAATGACTCTTAGGGATGGTTGGACTTGTTATTCGCAATGATCACCTCCCTTCAAAATTCACTATAAAATAAAGTTTACCTCTATTAGTTATTTCATATTCAGATTCACATGATTATTCATAGGAATTTATTCAAGAGTTTTTTAAGGTTATTTTAGAGAGAAGTGAGAAGAGAAGTTGTATTGGGGGTTTTTTTTTTCAATATATGAAAATCACTTTTGGTGGGTTTTTTACCTCGTAAAGGTTTTCCCATGATAAATCTTGTCTTTGTGTCAATTTATCTATATGATATTTTTATATTTTAACTAAATTTTTATATCTTGTGTATGCATCTATATTTCTACATGGAATCTAACATGGTATCAAAACATGCAAAGTTTTGAAAAGATTCATAAAAGAGTTGGTGGTCTAATTTTTTGTTAAAACTTAAAAATTAGGGGGTACCAAGTTTAAAAACTCCCTACTACCTTTTTTTTGAATTGGTCAAAACTCTTTCTAAAATTTATTATAATTTAAAATCCATTTTTTGGTTCACATGCCAAATTTTCTCACGTGTAAACATCTCTCTTTCTCTCTCTTTTGTTGACCTTCTTGCGATACTTGATATAGTCAAAACCTAGGCAAGCATAATCATGTAACTAGTCAATTTTGAGGTTTTGTCACATTTTAAATGAATATAAGTGGTCTATTTTTTATTTTAAAGATGTATTAATATAAAATGTCCAAATTAGTAGTTTGAGTATGGCTTGTGACACCCCATCCATAGGTACTTTTTGCATGCTCTTATGACCCTTCTAGACACCCTTTTGCTCATTCTCAATCATTTGAAACCTTCTAAATGATCATTCTACCTCAGACAGATAGTATTCCCCATGTCAATCCTATTCCCCTAGGTCTTAAACCTATAGGATAGGAGTGCCCCATTTAAATTATAGTTCTCTGTAGAGAAGTGTTCCATTTTTGGTAGTCCTGTCTATTTCCACTTTGAGCCCCAATGATCATTTTCATCTGATCCTTATCCTTAATTAGGTTATCCTAGTATGAATACATCTTAACCATGACCAATTATTCCCTATAAAGTCCCACTCAAATCTCATTTACAAGGGAGGTGACAAAACTTACAAAACAAGTAAAAATACAAACAAAAAAACTAAGGCAAACTTTATTATTCTTTGCATACAGTCTCTCAACATAGCTACAGACCTACTCAGATCTTCATACAAATACATAGATACTTTAAAGACTATAAATTTGGCTTTTTCATTTATATCACACTATTTCACAAAGCATACTAGGTGGGAGAACTATATATGACTTGATCCCTCTTTAGAGTATTGGTATGTAGGTAGTGTGCCTATACACGAGGTGTGGATTACACATTCAGTAAATATTACACACTAACCCCTCTCTTTTTTAAGTGACTTAAATGTTTTTTTATTAATAATGATGGAGGGTTAGGGTTTTGAATATAAAATCACCTCCTTAGCAAGTTCCATCAATAACTAGTACTTGATTTTTCACAAGCACACTCACACAGGCACAATGTAACTATCCAAAATGTTTTAAGTCTTTGTAATTAGTTTAGACAATAGTGACAAGAATCAACAATAGCATTGGACACCAAAGCATCCACTTTTTAGCATTCCTATCCTTTTTCCCAATGAAAGCTAGATTCAAGTTCATGACACCTTTTTAGTTTTGCACAGTTATTTTTAACCTCTATATTAGCCATATTAGTCTATTTTCCATCTAAGTTATATTTCTTCTTATTGATTATTATTTTAGAAAGATAAAAAAGATAAATAGTTACTTAAATCAAGACTATATTTATTGTTATATTCTATACTGATTTATTAATCTAGATCCTTAACTAAAATAAGAATAAAACTACATTATTTTCAAATAAGTTAAACTATTTAGTGAATCCAGCTTACATCAAAAAAATACAACCCTAATTTGTGTAATTGTTTTTCCTTTTTACCTTTCTAAAAAAAGAAATAAATAAGAAAAAAAATATAACTTAGCTAGAAAATAGACTGAAATAGCTGATACAAAGGTTGAAAATGGTTGTGCAGGATTGGAAAGGTTTCGTAGACCTAAATCTAGATTTTGTTGGGTGAAAGCACATGATCACCTCGAGTTGTATTCCTATTTTAGTTAAGGGTCTATGTTAATAAATCAATTCATAATATAGAAATAAAGACAATCCTAATTTGTGCATTTGTTTATCTTTTTCACCTTTCTAAAAATAACAATAAATAAGAAGAAATATAACTTAGTTGAAAATAGATTGAGATAGCTAATACATAGGTTAAAAATGGTTATACAAGACTAGGAAGGTGTTGTAAACCTAAATATAGCTTTTATTGGGCAAAAATATAAGATAACTAAAAAGTGAACACTTTAGTGTTTAGTGCTATTATGTGTTCTTATCACTATTGTCCAAACTAATCGCAAAAACTTGAAATTTTTTGGGTAGTTATGTTGTGCCTATGTGAGTGTGTCTATGAAAAATCAAGCATTGGTTATTGACATAACTCATTGTGGATATGATTTTTTATTCAAACCTTAACTCTCTATCATGTTTGATAAAATGATATTTGAGTCACTTGAAAAAAGAGGAGGGTTAGTGTGAAAGATGTATTGAACATGCAATCCACACCCCTTGTGTGCACACGTTTCCTAGATGCCAATACTCCAAAGAGAGATCAAGCCATATATAGTTATTCGACCTAGTGTGCTTTTTGATATAGTGTGATGTGGATGCAAATACTTAATTGATGATGTTTGAGGTGGCCAGGGACTTGTATGAGGATTTGAGTAGGTCTATAGCTATGTTGGGTGACTCTGTGTAAAGAATATGAAAGTTTTCCTCAATGCTTTTATTTTATTATTTCTTACTTTGTATGTTTAGTTACCTCTTTTGTAAATGATGTTTGAGTGGGTTTTTATAGGGAACAAGTTGTCATTGGTCCAATGTATTCACACTAGGCTGACCTAATTAAGGATAAAGACCAGATGAAAATGGTTGTTAGAGCTCAAAGTACAAATGGATAGGACCACAAAAAATGGGATAATTATTTATAAGGAGATATATTCCAAAAGGGGAATTCTTATCCTATAAACTCAAGACTTGGGGGAACAGGATTAACATGGAGAATACTATCTAGTTGAGGTGGAATAACCATTCAGAATGTTTTGAATGACTGGTAATGAGAAAAAAAGTATCTGAAAGGGTCGCAAAAGCATGAAAAAAGGACATATGGATGGGGTATAATAGGCCACACTCAAACTAATAGTTTGGACATTTTATATGACTACACTTACACCCCCCCCCCTTTATTTTCATGATGCAACAAAGCAAAATACTAGGATAAAAGAAAACTAGAAATCATACCCGAACTTACTTGAAAAGGTGAGGCCCATGAAGATGTGTGATGTTGAGTGTGCATAGAGAGAGCACAACATGAAGCGTAAATCTATAAGATAAAATAAGGAGTAGATCAGTTCTTACTAGACATGCTATGTCTAAAATAAGAACCTACAAAGTCTCGATAAAAGAGAGAAATAAAACAGAATGAATACACTTCATTAAGTATGTGAACCAATACAAAACATGTTATGATGTTGAATGATGTTGATTGGTGTTGGGTATGTACTACACTAAGAGTAATATCATGAATGGAGCTTAGTACTCACTTCCTTGAGGGTAGATCAGGAATATAAATGCTGACCCTTTAGATCCATCATCACCCACTATATAGTGAATCTATGTGAACATATGTGTGTTAGTCAATGTTTGAATCCATCATTTGCCATTAAATGTGAATTATGAATTGATACCAATATGAATGTGTGTCATATGAGATGGCTCATGAAGCCTATGAATGCTCTATAATCTGATAATGTAGTGTGGATGGATAAATTTATATTGAGAACTAGGCCACTCTTGGCCCCTCCAAAAGGTGGAAATTAGGCTTGTATGAAAGCTAATTCAAATTTGAAAACTAATCTTATATGAAAGCAACTTTTAAATGATGCCAACCACCTGTAGATGGAATAAGGCATGCAACTACTAAGAATACCTAGGTAATATAATGAACTATAAATAAAATAAGGTGAATGTGTCATGCACATTACCCCTAATCACTAGTGTCTATAATATTGATTCTAATTTGAAAGTTGTACCAACTACCCAATCTAAAATTAGAAGCGAGAGCCATCATGCCATGCATTATGCCCCTATATCTAAATAATCTAAGTAAAATTATACTTAAATTACCCAATCTAAATTGAATTGTAGCTGACAAAACTATAATTGATCTTACTTTTTCTAGCTATTTCTAAAAATTTAGGTTTTTATAGCTATTTAGATAGGAGCATCAAAAAGTGGACACTTTGTGATAGGGTGTTGTAGTCCAAATGGGGTGCTCTTGTCCTTTACAATTTTTTATAATTGTTTTGTATTCGTTCCTATTTTTTGGTCTATTCTATGTGTTTTGAATTTTGATTGTTGTTCTGATTGTTCTAAAAATTGATTTTGATTGGTAAAAGGATCTGATATCTATGACAAAACCCCTATTTATTTTTCCCTCTTATGAGGGTAGGAATGAAGACCCTACAATGAATTCCTTTACAAGAAAGATCCTTGCAAGCATATTATGCTATGAAATACATGATATAACAATGATGATTAAAAAAATATATCACGATATATCATAGTTTGTGTTGGATATTGTTAGATCAACAAGTGTATTCCTAGATAGATATAACAATGCAATTCATGTGCTGTGTACTGAACTAAAATTATAAATATGGTTAGTTGTCAAGGAGAGATGGATCATGATGTACCTAGTGAGGTGTATTTGCTATGTTCTCTTCCTCTCTCTCTTTTACTCAGTCTTTGTACATTATTATTTTAGACATAATATGTCTAGTAAGAACTGATCTACTCCTTATTTTCTCTTTCATATTTATGCTTCATTCTATGCTCTCTCTATGCACACGCAATATCACACATATTTATGGGCTTCACCCTTGCATGTAAGTTCAAGTACACTTTTTATTTTTCTTTTATCTTAGTATTTTACTTTTTTGCATCACTAGAATAAAGGAAGGGGGAGGGGTAAATGTATTCATATAAAATGTCTAAATTAGTAGTTTGAGTGTGGCTTGTGACACCTCATCCATAGGTCCTTTTTACATGCTCTTTCAACCCTTTTAGACACCCTTTTACTCATTGCCAATCATCCAAAACCTTCTAAACTGTCATTCCACCTTACCCAAATAGTATTCTCCATGTCAATCTTGTTTCCTCAATTCCCAATCCTATAGGATAGGAGCACCTCATTTAGACTATAGTGCCTCATAGAAAAGTTTCCCATTTTTTACGGTCCTATCCATTTGCATTTTGAGCTCCAATGGTCATTTTAAATTGATTTGTATCCTTAATTAGGTCATCTTAGCATGAATACATCTAATCCATGACCAATTATTCTCTATAAAATCCAACTCAAATATTATTTAAAAGAGAGGTGACTAAACATACAAAAAAGTAAGATTACAAACAAAGCACTAAGGCAAACTTCCATATTCTTTACATACAATCACCCAACATGACTATAGACCTACTTAGATCCTCATACTAATCCCTAGCCACTTTAAATACTATCAATTTGAAATTTTCATCAGCATCATAGTATTGTACAAATCACATTAAGTGGGAGAACTACATATTACTCGATCCCACACATAGGGTAAGAAATTTTCCCACACATAGGGTATAGACTACACGTTTAGTACATCTTACATACTAACCTCCCATCTTTCTCAAGTGACTCAAATATTATTTTATCAAGAATGATGGAAGGTTAGGGTTTTAAATACAAAATCAACTCCATAATGAGTTATATCAATAACTAGTGCTCTATTTTTCACAGGCATGAGCACCTAGGCACAATGCAACTACCCAAAAAATTTTAAGTCTTTGTGATTTGTTTGGACAACAGCGATAGGAATAGATAAAAACATCAGATATCAAAGCATCTATTTTTTGACACTCATATCCTTTTATCTAATTAAACTTAGATTCAATTTCATGACACTTTCTTAGTCTTGCATAGCTATTTTCAAACTTTGTATCAGTCGTATCAGTCTATTTTCTAGCTAAGTTATATTTATTGTTATTTTTAGAAAGGTGAAAAAGACAAACAATTACATAAATTAGGAATATATTTATTATCATATTTTATACTAATTTATTAATATATAAAATTAAATAAAATATGAATAAAACTACATTATTCTCAAATAATTTATATCAAAAGCCTCTTATTACCATTTTTACATTTTTTAATATTAGTGCCTAGATGGTCGTTTTGAGTGTAACTCTTTCGACACATATTTATGTAGCTTTAATTCAATTTTTTTCAGTGTTTGTCATATAAATTATGTAATTAATTATAATTGTAGGTGAAATTCACTTTATTTTTGAAGTATTTAAAAAAATTCATTTGAAATAGTTTTTTTAATCATTTGTTTATTATCTTGTTTAAAGGGAAGCTATGGTGTCGCCTCATTATTTTTAGATAAATCTCAAATGCCTAATGGATATAACTATAATATATTAAAAATTTATGTTAAAGTTGAATTTATGGCCTGTAAATTATGGAATATTGTCATTCAGACTAAAAGATCTCCTTCTAGATGACATGTAACGCCTGAGCTTACTAATGCATTTCAACAAAAATCACACAAAAAGTATGTCTATTATCTTATATAGTGTTAATGATAAATTTCTTCTCTACATTGGTAATCAGGTATCTCCTAGTGATACTTGCAAACTCCTTAGGTCTATGCATTAAGGCATTTACCTTTTAAATATAATTAAATAAATCTTTGAATTGCTAACTACATCTATGAAGGGTAATCAAAAAATTATTAATTTTTTTGCTAAAATTAAAAATATTAAAGCTTAGTTAGATGGATGTAATTATAATTTGATTTATGATCAGTTGTTTTATTTTATCATTCAATTAAATATTTATGAAAAAATTAAAAAAATTATTTCAATTTTGAATTCTAAGTATCGAACTAAGTAAGATATCCCTGACCTTATCACCTTGTCTGCTCTCCTAATTCAAGAACAAGTAATGACCAATTTTGATTATAAGGATAATGTCACTCATGCACTTCTCATTTTTAATAATTTTTAATAGTACTAAAAATAAAAAATCTAACGCTAATTTCACTAAAGACAAATATGAGAACAAAAAATATAGTAATAAAAATCATACACCAAAGTTTAATGGAAATTGCAATCTATGTGGTAAATTTGATCATAAAGAGAAACATGTTATAAAAATAAATATATAAATAACAATCAAAATAGTAAAAATAAAAAAGGGAAGAAATCTAATCAAAACACTAATCAAAATAACAATCAAGATTCAAATGTTATTTCTCTATATGTTGCTTTATGTACTTCAAATAAAAATAAATAGATTTTAGATAGCAGTGCATCACACCATATGACATGATTATCTGATATTTTATGTGACTTTAGAGATATATCTAAAATAATTTATTTAGGAGATAATTCTATTTTAGAACCAACTAAATAGGGAAAAGATAAATTTTTAAATGTTGTTATTAATGATATTTTCTATATCCCTAAGCTTAAAAAGATTTTTTTTATCTTGTTATCAACTTTAAAATAATAATTTCATTGTAACATTACTTAAATATAATTAACCCATTATAAATAATTATGGTTCATTTATTGTTGAAGGTGTTCAAAAGAATGGTTTCTATATTTTGTTTCCTTCTTCTGCATATTTTCTTCCGTTGCATAGTAATAATGAAACTCAATTATAGAATGAAAGATTGAGACATGTTAATTTTATAAGTTTACATGATATTTTTGTAAATAATATTATTGTTGTACTTGCTTATATCCCCTCTCATCATAAAAATTGTTAGTTTTGCTTACATGGTAAACAACATACTAACTTTTTTCACAAAAATCATAATATGAAATCCTCACATCTTTTATAATTAATTCATGTTGATGTTGTAGGACCTCTTAAATTTATTTCTCTTAATGGTTCTCTATATTCTATTAATTTTATTGATGATTACACTATAATGATTTAGTTTTTTTCATTAAAATTAAATCGTACGTGTTGTCTAAATTCAAGGAATTTAAATCTAGTGTTGAAAATATATCTATTTTTTTATTAAGAGATTAAGAACTAATAATAGTGGTGAATATGTTAGTAAAGAGGTTTATTTATTTTGCATTGATTGCATTATTCAAAAAGAATTAACAACTCCCTATTCCCCTTATCAAAATGGTATTGTTGAAAATAAAAATCTTACCATCATAAAAATGGCTAGAACAATGTTGCAATCTGTAAATATTCTTACATTTTTATGGGCCAAAGCCATGAATCATAATGTGATTATTCTTAATAGAATCCCTGCTTAATATATTTATTTTTCTACATCAAAACACATGTATGTACATAACATTTTATTTGTTGTGATAAAACTATTTTGTTAGTACTTTAGAGATACTAACTATAATGATAGTGTCTCATCTACATTGTATTTATTAGTCAAATGATTTATTGTTAATGATAGAAAATAACATATTAAAATTATATTGTAGGAGATATATTTTACTTATATGATAAATAAAAAAATATATATAGATATTATGATTATTTTTAGTTTGTTTAGCATTGAAAAACATTATATGCATAACATCATTTTTAATTTGACAAAATGATCATGTTTTAGTTGTTCCATTTGGTAAGAATATCATGTTCTGTGAATTGGGATATCTAGTGTTTCAATTGTTTAGATACTTTATTTGATTATTTTATCATTTGATTGTTTATGCTAACATCTTTATATGCCTTGTTTGATAATATTATATGTTAAAACATGCAAATTATAAATAGAGTTTTTATAATTGGCTCTTCATCATTTAATTTACTAAGCATTTTATCCATACATCTCTAAACGTATTTATTTCAGTCTCATATATATTTGATTGGATGATGGTATTTCATGCTAAAATTATCCATATTTTTTGTATGGGAGGTTATAATTCAATCTTTTGTTGAAGCGTATTAAATTTGAATTTTTTTTATAAGACTCAAATGATAAAATGAGTTATTGCTAATAGGATATATAATGTTTGGTTAAACATAGTATCATATTATTAGTAAATTATTATATGTGCATCACATGATAGTTGGGGAAGTTCATATTGTTAATATTGGATATGTCTAATAATTAAATTCCATACAATAATTTATATTTCTTACTAGCTTTGTGATCAAAGTAGTGAACTTGTTTGCCTAAAAAAAGACATGATTGTTTTAAAATGTGTTTTACCATAGAAAAATATGTCATATTTTTATGTATGTGGTTATTATGATGCTAACCATATTATGCTCTTACGAATCTTTTTTTAGATGTGTTTAAGTTGTGTAGGTACGCAACACCAAAGAACTAAACACATTGAGATTCATGTGTTTTTCATTCAAGAGAAAGTCCTTAATGGTGTTATTAATCTATAGTTTTGTCCTAAAAAGTGGTAGATATATTCATAAAACCACTTGATGCTACCAAAAAAATTTAGTTTCATGCAGTTTTGGGCATCTCAGAGTTGCCATTGAAGAATATGTATGATAATGTCACTCCATAATGGCCATGTGTTTCTTCTCTTTCTCTATACTTATTTTGATTATAAAGCATTGTAAACTTCATGTGGAAGTTATGTGTTTTGTGTAAAATTTGTCTGAAATTTTTACTTTTATACCACAATACATTATAAATAATAATTTGTAATGGATATCCTTATGTTATACAAGGATCCAAATATGCTTAGTGATTTTTCATGAAAAATAGTGAGATGCAATCTCACAATCATGCCAGCCTAAACTTACTTTCAATTAGTTTACATATTATAATTTTTTTTGTTTTGAAAAGATGACTTTTCACATGATGAAGGTTTTTTTAAAAATTATTTTTTTCATATAGTATAATTTTTTTATGATGACTATGGCTTTTATCCCCACTTAGCATTAAAAGAGAGTGTTAGAAAATTTAATAACTAAGTGGTGATTATTCAACCCTTAGTCTATATTAGGTGATTTATTATTATTATTATTATTATTATTATTATTATTATTATTATTATTATTATTATGTGGAAACCTCGTGAAATTAAATAACATTATTACAATTATCTAATAGTTATCAATATTTTAGGATGGTTGGACTTGTTATTCAGAATGGTCACCTCCCTTCAAAATTCACTATAAAATAGGTTTTACCTTTATTAGTTATTTCATATTCAGATTCACAGCATTATTCACAAGAATTTATTCAAAGATTTTATGAAGGTTATTTTGGAGAGGAAAAGTGAGAAGAGAAGTTGTAATGGGGTACTTTATTTTTCAACATATAAAAATCACTCTTTGTAGGTATTTCACCTCAAAGAGGTTTTTCCGTGGTAAATATTATCTATGTCTATTGATCTATGTGATATTATTTGCTTTCAACTATATTTTTAGATCCTATGTTTGCATCTATATTCCTACATTAATTTCATCATAAAAACATAGCATAGAGTTTCTAATTAAATTAATATTTAAGTGTCAATTAAGAGTTTCAATAAATCATTAAGTAAATTAGGAATGTTGGTTATATTGAGCAGTTTGACCTATATATTAGGCAAATAAAAAATTCATGCATATATTTTCTTAAAGATGATAATGGATTCTTTGAAATGACTTTTATTTTATTTGTTTGGTAAATAAATTTGTTTGTCATGAATAATGCATATATGATGAATAATAATAAATGAGAAAAATTCATATGTTTGATGGAATAAATATATGTATAGTAATTATTTCTATAATTATTATGTGTTTTATTCACTATAAGAAATAATTACATGAGACTATTGGTTAAAATAAATATGAACTAAATATAGTATTGATGATACTAACCAGGTAGTGAGATATACTTCACCAACTTAGTCATCTTCATCAATGTCAAATAAAGATAATTTGATCAAGTGGTGTGTATGAAATTGACTGATCCTATAGATCAATAAATATTTAAAACTTTAGCCAATGTAATGTTAGGTATACATTGTCATTTCATATGTTATATTTACAAATTTGTATGACATCATATTAGAACATATTATCTTTATGGTACACATCATGTAGTAGAAATATTACAACACATAGGTACTAGCATGTCTCCCTAGATTACTATACTATCACTATCTACTCATCTATGAAAAGAGGGTCATTTCCTGATCAAAAATTATGAGGGGAATCAATGGTATGTGGTTAGTGTGCAAAAGTGCTTAGATAATGCTCTCCCTCCCCACTACAATTTTTAGTTGGAGACTAGACTTGAGATTATCATAGATACATGAGTTAGTGTGACTCAAGCTCTATGGTGCATAGTACCTATTTATTATATAAAGCTAAAATACCAAATATAAATGTAATTGTATTATTTTTTATACTAAAATATTAGTAGTTGTATTATTGCACCAGCTATGGATAGATTTTAAAGTGATTACTTTTCTTGCAATTATGTTATGTTACATAAAATTTTAGTGATCAGAGTTTTTATTGTTATAAGTTTTAAAATTCCTAATATATTTTGGTAGTATATTAAAAATCACTAATTATATTCTCATGGTGTAATATAATGAAAGAATAAATATTGAGTAAGTAAATTTAAAAAAAAATTTGCATTATTCTAGTACAATCCTTGAAGGGTTGTTATATTCCTCTCATTGGAAAGAGAAAGGGTGAACAAGTGGATTTAGCATCTTTTCTCTAAAATTAAATCAAAATCAATATTTTGGCCAAAGACATTCCAACAACTTACTATATTCTTTTCGATAGAAATTTTTGTAAAGAATTGGGAGGCAAAATCCAACTAAATTTATCACATGTCATGATTCTAGTCAAAAGAGTCAAACAATGTTTAGATCATAAATTGAAAACAAAATGCACATTCTAAAGGGTTGATGATCCCAAACTGATTATTTGTATGAATATATTAGAATTGGTAACTATTTTCTAGTGATAGATAAATATGTAGAGTTACCATAAATCATGCAATCATATCCAAATAATGTTTAGACAATGGAGTTTGATGTAGTTTTTCATTAGTAGATTCAAGTGCATGAGTAATATTGATATCTCTATTTAAATAAAAACTATTAATTTTCTTATAAGTTACAGTTTGACTGCACTAACAATATAACTGAATATGAAGCACTTTTGAAAGGTTTGCAAGTAGAAAAAGAGACGAGAATCAAGATTTTTAAAGTTTTGGGTGATTTTAAACTCATTATGAAATATATTAAAGGTTAATACTAGGTGAAAAATGATCATTCAAGGTATTATATGAATAAATTATAAGATGACATTGAATTTTTTATGTTTTTTCTATCAATACAATTCGTAGAGAACATAACTCTAAAGATGATGCTTTGGAAGTATCATCTTCTTTGATGATTCCACATGTAGATATTAATACATAAAAATACATAATTGAACTAATATTTAGACCAAGTGTCCCAGATAATGCAGACAATTGGCAAGTTTTTAATGACAATCAATAAATCATCTTTTTCCTTGAGAGAGTAGACATTTTCAAAAATTTATAATTTGAAGAAAGTGACTCCTCATATAGAGAATATTCAGTTCATAAATTGAAAGAGGGAATCATAGATGAATAGGATGAAGAAGGTTTCACCAAATTAAAAGGAAACAAAATCCCTAAATGATAGGTCTCTGTAGAATAATTGTTTGATAAACATGATAGATTTTTAAAATGTAAAATGTAAAAAATAAGTATTTATTATGTCAACTATGAAAAAGTGAACATTGGTTCAAAAGAACATCCTAAGTTCATCAATATTAAAAAATGTTACTTACTTGAAGAAAAATAGAAGTTTTTTATCCATCTCTATAAGTATATTGACATACTCATGTATTCATACACAGACCTTAAGTCATTTTGTTCCAAAGAGATGCAACATACATATCCTCTAAAACCTCATGAAAAACCTTCCAAATAAAAACTAAGACAATATAATCATGAAATCGTAAGAATGATTCTTTTTCAAAGTAAAAAAGATGATTTATGCTCACATTATTTTCTCTATCCACCATTCAACTTGGGTAGCTAACATAGTACTAATTTATAATAAAAATGGTAAAATTAGAATATATGTTGATTTTAGGAACCTCAACCAAGCATCCCTCATAGATAATTATCCACTACCAATCATGGTTCAAGTTATCCAAGTGATAACAAGTGTTGAAATACTTTTGATGTTTGATGGTTTCTCAAGATATAATTAGATCAAAATTAATAGGGAAGATCAACATAAAATGATTTTTAAAACACCTTAAGGCACTCTTTCATAAATATAAATGTCATTCAGATTGATTAATGTAGGAGATACTTTTCAGATGGCAATGGATTTGCCACTCAGAGAATTAAAAAATAAAATCATTGTAGTTTATCTTGATGACCTAATAGTTTTCTAAATAAGATGAGAATATAATAATATGCACATAGAGAGAGTCTTCTAAAAGTCTTGTTTGCATGGAATTTCTCTCAACCCTAAGAAATTCATCTTTGGAGTGAATGAAAGTGAACTCCTAGGTCATATGTTTTTGAAGGAAGGAATAATTATTAATTCAAAAAACATAGGTGATTCAAAACTTTCCTTGCCTATTAATAAATTAAGAGTACATTCATTTTTTGGAAAAGTGAAATTTTTAAGAAGATTTGTTCCTTATTTTTTTGAGCTCAAAAACATATTGAAGACATGATGAAAGAAAAAATTTCTTTCAAGTGAAACAATGAAGGTAAAGAAAAGTTTGAAACAATAAATATTGTTATTGCTCGTGCATTGACATTGGTATGTCTTGATTTTAAGAAATAATTCATTATTTATTGCTATGCTTCAGAGCATACACTCTCATCAATATTGATTCAAAAAAATAATGAGGATATTGAATCCCTAATCACCTTCATGAAATGTAATGTAAAATATTACAAGCTGAAATATTCTTAAGGAAAAACATGCTTGTGCAAACATGAAAGAAGTCAAGCAATTTAGGTATTACATATTGCATTTCTATTCTATGGTGATGGTACCATGTACAATAGTCAAATCTATTATGAGTCAACAATAACCTGATTCTAAATGAGGGAATTAGATAACTAAAGTACATGAATATGATGTAGAAATAAAACTTACAAATCTATTTCAAGGAAAAGGACTATGTCAACTCATGGTAGAATAAGGAGATATACAATCAAAATCTTTGATAGTTTTAAGTGAACAAGATGATCAAAAACTTATTTTGGTATTTTTTGTTTATTCTACTTATTAATGATTTTTTTGCATTGCTCTCTAAATGATGTATGGAGAATGTCCTTCATACTTGGATGTTAAAAGGTGTATATGGGTCAAATTATAGACTAAAAATTATGTCATATGGGACAACATTATTTTCAATAAAAGCATTGATGGATTTTTTTTAAAGGTATATGGATAATGAATAATAGAAAAAATTATTGTAAAATTTTCATGATTGTGGAGGGCACATTTTTGCTAGGGTAATAACATATAAAATTTTTAGAGCCCATTATTATTGGCAATCTCTTTTCAAAGATTCATATGAATAGGTGAAAAAGTGTGAGCAATGTCATTAGTTTAGAGGCAAACCCAAGCTAAAAACACTTCCTCTTCAATATATAATAGTTGAAGATCCTTTTCAACAATGGGGACTAGAATTTATTAGGATATTGAAGGTGATTCCAAGCTATACCCACATTCTCACAGTGATAGATTACTTCACTAAATGGATAAAAGTAATTCTTGTAAAACAAACAACTTTAAAAGTCATTTATAACTTTAGTAAGGAAAATATCTTGGTATGATATGGAATCCTATAAAAAAATTGTTACAAATAATGCCTCTAACTTTTATTTTTTAAATATGATTACATTTTGTTATGGATATGACATTTCTCTATCTCATTCATCAAACTATCATCCACAAGGTAATGATCAGGGCAAATCAAGAATTAAATATTTGTTTATAATCATGCACAAGGTAGTAGATGATAATAATAAAAATTAGCACAAAAATGTATACAATGTACTTTTCATAGATTTTATAACTCCAAAAAAAGCTATTGGTATATCTCGATTTCAATTTTTATATGGAATAGATGTTACAATTCCCATAATGCTTGAGTTACCTACCTTGCAATTGTCTATAGCAGTTGAAAATCTAAATTTTGAAATCTCATTTGATAAGAGAAAATTCTATTTACAATAACTAGAATAAAAAAGGATACAAGTGGTTGATAAGATCATAGAACATCATGTTCATGTCAAATGTCTCTTTAACAAAAAGGCTAGAAAAGAGAATTCCAAGTAGGAGATCTGGTTCTACATTAGGATAGCCATATATAATCAAAAGGGAGTCATGGTAAGTTTGATTCACTTTAGATGGGGCCATTTAAGATCAAAAATTTTTATTGTAACAATACTTTTTACCTAGCGTATTGTGATGAAACTCATCTACCATTTTCCTTTATCAAGAAATATTTGAAACACTATTTATAGTAAGAACTAGGTGGCCCTCTACTATACATATGTATATACAATTTTAGATTTATTTATTTCATACTCTTTATTTTGGTGTGTGCATTATTTTTCAATAAAGGTGATAATATGTCTGTTTACCCTCATTCTTCATGTTTTGGTCTTCCTTGCCTACATATTTTTGTTTTTATAATCTCTATCCAGGAACATCATGTTCAATCACAAGTTTCACAAAGAGTAATATATTGAATAGATGATTTAAACCAACATCATGTGTTCATTTTTCATATGATTTAAATAGGTGAACTGGCTGTTAATTGGTTGGATTAGGATGATCTGTGCTGGCAACGTGTGTTCATTTCTGATATGATTGAGATAGACAAACTGGTTGTCAGTTGGTTATATTTAGATGTTCATGTATAAGAGAAATGCTTCTCTCTATGTATTTTAGTTTGTGTAAAAATGCATACTTAAAAATTCCCTCGCATACATTATCATTTTGGATATGTGAAAGTATCTATTAAACTGAGTACCTAAACTTTGCATACACTATTTTTTAACATGTGATAGCTTTTTGATAGCTTGAGGACCCATCCCTTTCTAGGCAATCATAAATTTGAAGTTTTTTTAAATCTATAAAAGTTCTTGTTGAAGACTTTATTATCCAATAGATAAATCACCATACTATGAAACTAGAGAATTCAATTACTTTTCATTCCTTGCAATTCAAAATCCTAGTTAGAGCCAACTGTCACAAATTTTTAAAATGATAAAAAAAGGGTGGTAAAATCAATTTTTAAATAAATGGTTTAAAAAAATATATTTTATCCCAAAAAATATTAAAATCTTAAAAAATTAAAATCTTTAATTAATTACTCAAAAATTTATTAATTAAAAAATTATGGTTTTTTTCATTTTTATTCTAAAGTGTTTAAAATCCCATTTGAATCCTCTATGCAAAAACCACTTGCATTCCCTATAATTTTCAAAAATTATTTCTCTTTTTGTGAGTTGCATAAACACACTTTCTTTTTTCATAAGTTATGCAAATTACAAAAACTTTTTCGGTCTCTATGCAATTTGTAAAATCTTTTTTAGCTTTGGTGCAATTTGTAATTTCATTTTGGGTTTTAATGTAATTTGAAAAATATTTTTTGGTTTTCATGCAAATTGCAAAAAAAAATTTGGTTTTTATGTAAATTGCAAAAAAAAAAATTGGTTTTCGTGCAAATTACCAAAAAAGTTTTCAATTTCCATGTAATTTGTAAAAATATTTTTAAACTTCATGTAATTTACAAAAATAATTTGATTTTCCTTTTTCCATGAAACTCAAATTCATGCTTCCTTCAATTGTGCGAATGCAAATTACATTTTAGACCCATGTTAATCCAAATTTTTGAATTGCATTCTTCCCATGCAAATTTGTCATTGCAAACTAAAACTTCTTTTCAACCCTACATGCAAATTCATATATGTTTTATGTCAATTGTATAAATGTAGTTACTTCTTTGGGTAGTTTTAAAAAAGGAAGTTTGTCTTTCTTCCAAGTTATTTTTTCAATTTGCATGGTAAATTCAATAATTTTTAAATGTTTTAAAATTTGATTTTCTATTTGTGTTTTAGCCACTAACTAATGGGAGTAAATTTTCTCTAATTCACTAAAGGGAAGAAGATTGAATAAAAATAAAATATTTTTGCCTATGAGTTCATAGAGAATTTAATATTATTATCCAAAACACAGTTAAGTGATATATTGAGTTTTCTCTTGGAAGGCTTAAAGGAGAAAGAGAAATCAATACATTTTGAAAAATGTTTTTATGGTTTCTTCTAATAATAAAAGCACCATTCTAGATGTTCAAACAAATAAGGAAGCGAAATAATTTTTTTTCTCCTCAGCTATAAGGTCATACAATTTCTACATGCAAAATTCATGCTATTTATTTCTTTTCCCTAGTCTTACGACCAGCATCATTGTTCATTCTGGAAATATTTTTCATTTTTTTTCTACATAATGAAGCACTTCAGCAAATCATATGACACTCTCAAAGGTCAGTTTTTTGTAAAAAAAAACTAATTTATCCCAACTTCTCCCAGATCATATAGCTTATTTATGAACAACTTGGGTCATAATTTTTGAAGACTTTTGTTTTTCTCCTACAAAAAGGCAAGTCATACAGTGCATTCTAGAATAAACTTTAATAAACAAATTATCACAAAAAACTTTATTCTACTTTCCAAAACCAAGTCGTACAGCTCATGTTTTAGAAAATTTTGGTCAAAAGTTTCCAAAAAGAATTCCTTCCCCACCAAATCATATGGCATATTTATGATTAGTTTGGGCAAAAAATTATCAAAAAAATAATAATCTTACCCTCCAAAGGTGTCGTACACCTGCATTATGTGTAAGTCTTTAGAATTTTTTTTTCATTTTCCCTTTCTAACGCTTAGGATGACAGGGAAAAATATACAAATAATTAAAGAGGCTTAGCAATAAAAAATAATGAGGAGTTTGAGTGGAATAATGTAAAAAATTGTCTAGTGGAGAAATTTTTTAAAATGAAATGCTAAGTGAAATATTAAAAGGAAAAAAGAAAGTTTGAGTGGAATTAAAAACTACTTTTCTATGTGGATAAAATAGGGTAAAAAATTTAAATGGAATAAAATAAATATTTTTTGGTGGAAAATAAAAAATGAGAAAACTAAATGAACAAATTTTAGCATGATAATTGTTATTTTGTAAATTTTGAGAATTTTCAATTTTCACATTTTTGATTTGGTACATTTTTAGATTTGAGGAGGACATTGAAAAAGTTGACATGATTCTTTGATAAATTTTTGTTTCTCTTGAACTGGTAAAAAATTAGGGATAAATTTTATATCGGTGAATTTTCATCTTTTTGGTTCGTTGCATGGTCATGAATTTCTTAAACACTGAGCAGTGGTTTTTAAAAATATATATTTTTGTGGGACTTTTTAAAATTTTGGATATTTTTACAAAAAAATCATAGAGAACAAGGAAATAGCTTGAAAATTGAAAAATAAATTATTTTTATAATTTTTCCATTCACTTCCTTTGACCAAAAAAGTTTGTGAAAAGCTACACATGCGAATTTTAGTACATGCATTTTCAAGTAGAAAATTTGATCAAAAGGAAAATTGAGATTCACATAAGGAACATTAAAAATATGCTGAATTAACTCATACAATTGGCTTGTGAGTACAAATTCAATTTGCATTTCTGTCATTTCTCATAAATAAGGAGCTTTTTCACAAATTTTTAAATTTGTCAATTTCATTATCAAATTAATAACTTCATTTCATACTCTAGAAAAGGAGATTCTAAGTAAAGGCAAATAAATCATGAAGTACCACTTCCAAGATGTTATGTTTCATTCACTACTTGACTCCAACATTGGAAATATCATTGGCATCGATCTAGGTCACATCAAATTAGATGAATTTTGAAAAAGAATGAATGTTGTACATAAGACAAATTTTGGTCAAAGTATTTTTTATAGTGATTTGGCATAGACGATAACATTTATAGTGTCATTACAGTCTCCTAAATTATTTTTGATTGTGTAAAATAATAATAACTCAGAGATGCGAGAGGTAAAAAATCCTTAGGGGGAGTTGGTAGTGAGTTTTGGTCTTCAATAAATTGATAGCATTTTTTACCTTTTAGATCATGAGGCCTTTATACATATAACCCCTCAGTACTCCTAAATATTTTGGGAGAACAATTTTATAACATTTTATTAATATGTCAATAAATACTAGTTGACTAATCTAAAACATTCCTCCATTCAGCTTCCAAAAAATCTTAGAAGATCAGATTTTAAAGATGAGATAAGTGACATGATCACTCTGTTACACAAGATTGTGGAAAATCAAATGGAAAAAAAAATTAGACATGGATGTATAAATTCATCTAGATCATCATTGAAAATAATCAATATATCAATTAGGGTGAATTAATCAACAATTCTATTCACAAGCAACTCATGGAGGTAAAGGACACATCAAATTTTTATATGACTTCATACCTTGTTTATTTTGTAGCAAGTCGAAGGTATTTTGAAAAATTGTATATAGTGAGATTTTTTGGAAAGTAATGGTCTACGACTTCTATCCCTCACTAACATTCAAATAAAGTGCTTGTCACTTCAAAGGAGTTAATTACTACTTTGTTCATTTCATCATCCAATTATTTGAGAAGGAACTCTTCAACACAAGAATGTCAATTGCACTCACTACATAAATAGAAAGATGGGGACCTTGTTTTATATAGTTCTTAACATTTAGTTATTTGAGAATTAGTGGTTGTGAAATATCTCTTTACATGCTCCCATGATATGTCAGTAAAAATTGGGTATTGATGGAATTGGTGAGATAACTTGTTGAAACACATAAATTCTTGACAAGATGATACAAAATAGGGATCAATTTTCTTATCTCTATTGGTAGGTATACTTTCCTTTCACTAGTGAAGGCCAAGATACATGATCAATAAATGTTTCACTATAACTTTAGGATATTTGAAAGTAGACCTTCATTTTATAATAGGGACCTAATTGAACACAATCTTGGATCTCCATTTAAACATGTTCCATATTTTGAATACTATTAGATGGATTATGATGATGAAAAAGTAGTGAGAATCAGAGCCTATTCATGATTTACCATGAGAAAAATACTAAAATTTGTCATAATGAAAGTGCCAAAATATTTTATAGATGATGAGGTCATATTGGACCCCATTTTTGAAAGAGAGATCATAGAGACAAAGCCATTGCCAATAGTATATTAGGACTAAATGGAATCTACTTCTACTAGAATTAGGATAAGGGATGTATTTGATATAACTCTTAGATGGTTAAAATGCAAGGGAGTTGATGTTATAAATGTTGATTTACCTACACCTCCCACCAAAGATCAATTTGGTACCTTCTATAAGTAACAAGATGAGCCAAAAAAGACAGATGAGGTAGGCCCTAGTGGAGAACCTCCCATGATAGAAGAGGTGCATGAACATGAAGCTACTTAACAAGATGTTCAACCATGAAAGATATTAGGATAAAAATAAAAAAAATTTGGTTAAAATGTTTCTTCTTCTCCTAAAATTTAAATTTCTTAAGAATTTTCATTTGATAGCTTTCCATTCTCTCAGAAATTGGTAGAGAACACAACTTGGTAATTTTTAGCTTTAGATGATACAATGTTTCATATGTCATTTGCTCTCCCTTTATAAGATATTACTCCTATCTCTTCATCTTCTCCCTCAAATCCTAAGTTGCCTATTTCTCCTTCTCCAATAATATCTATTTAAATAATCAATACACGAGCAAATTGAAACATCTTTTAAAGGTGTCCCAATTGAGAAAACACCTTCTTTAACTATAGTTAGGACTACTCAAATTATTTCAACTTATATCTCATTACCTTCCTCAAAAATGACACTTTAGATTGGTTTTCTATAGTAGTGAAAAGAACGAGAAAATTTATTGAACCTGAAGAGATACATTTTTAAACCTTGACAACGTCTTTCTCAAAATGGCCAAAGAACGCAAAAGTAGTTTCATGAATGGTGATAGATAAAAAGGGAGAAAAATATGCAAAAATATCCATTCCTAAAGTTAAAATAAATAAGTCAAAAATCAAGGTTGAAGACTACCATGTGTCCAGGGTTCATTAGGGAAAATCAAATAGAGAAGGGATGAAAGGAGATGTTTAGTTAGCAATTGGCACCATATTTGAAAAATTACACAAAGATAAGGTGATGAAAGATGAACTAAAAGAGAAAGTGGAACATTTGAGCTCAATAATACATAGATTGATTTGGCCAGTTCAACCATGTATCACTTTATTGAGTCTTCATGCCAAGACACTGGAAAGAGTGAGATAAGTGAGCCAAATGGGTAATGTAGGGAAAGACTAGATTAAAAAAGTTCTAGATAAAGGTGCCTCAACAATTCTTACTATATCAATGATGTTCTATGAAATTTGATCATAATATGAATAGATAGAAATAAATGAAAATGGATATGCTCAAGAGAAATAAAATTATGATGAACTCATTCCTGGGTTGGTTGAATTCTCAAAATTTCCTTCTATTGATCCTATTTAAAAAGGGGTAATCAATAAAGATGAATTTTTTTGTTAGATTGAATTTATTTGGGCCACCAAATTTAAAATATAGTCCTTTCAAGAATGTGTTCATAAATTTAGTAATGCAAGGTCACTTGGGAGTGACATAATGATGGAGATCAACATTGAAGTAAAGAAGTTAGATTACGATTTTGTCAATGACAAGGATCAAGAGAGAAATTGGATTTCAATTTAGACCATAATTGGAGAATTTAGAGAATGAATTCAAAACATTGCCATTATATTTTAATTTAGTTATGAATAACTTCATCAGTTGTCTAAGTGCCAAGTGAAAGTGGATAATTTGGATTTAAAAATAAATAGTCTCTAAGGCAAGCATCAGGGAATGAAAGAGTTAGATTTCTCAATAAACATTGCCTACAGATACACGGATGAACCAAATGAAGACTTGATCTAGGTAATTTTATAGAGATTCGATGACTTCTTAAAATGGAAAGAATTGCCGATATAAAAACAAGAAGAATTAAGAATTGTTTTCAGTGTTCCTACATTTTGTTCTCTTGTTTATTTGTACCTAGCTTGTTTTATTACACTCTTTTCCCCTTGTAAATGTGCATTATATTTTTTCAAATTTTCTTTTGAATTTTTCTAACTTGATTTTTTAAGTTTTGAAAGTTGATGATGTTCTTTTACATGTAGCACAAAAACCTCAATTATTTTCTCATGTGGTGTTAATCACTTAAAGAGTTTTTTCACCATTTAAAAATTGTAATTTCTCATTGGTGTTTTATCACTTCTATAAAATGGCAAAATAGGTGGTGTTGCATCATAAACACCCACTTTAGCCTATAAATATGAGTTAGGGATTCATAATAAGGGTTAAAAATAGATAGAATTTTTGACAAAGCATTGTAAAAGGAGATCAATCTTTCTACTCTTTAGAATCAATACAAGAAACATGTTTCTAAACTTTGTGTTAGTTATATATTTTGAATTGTATTTTGTTTAATTCATTGTATCTAATTTTCATTACTATTGTTATATATTTCAAATTGTTGAGAATAAGAGATTAGATTATAATGTTTCTATATAGGTTTGTAATTTACATTTACAAAACATGTCAAAATTTCAATAAGAATATATGCAATTTCTTATTTGTTTCTGTTAAAAAATACAAAATTTTATCAGTTTTTATTATCAAAGTAAAATAGTCTTTTTTGTATGTTTCATATCCTTAAGGATATGATTGTGTCTTTTTAACCTATTGAATGAGAGAGATTTTCCTCTTTTGAATGTAAAAATTTTCTGTCAGCACTTTCATCTAGTCTTAAGCTTCTAACTTGATGAGTTTATTACTAAAAAAATCTCCCCTCTCTCTCTCCTTCTATACATATTCCTTTATCAAAACTCATTTTCATATTTTTAGATTAAAATTACTACCCATGATTTACATTTCATTATTTGTAAATATTTTATGCTTTCTTATTTTGACTTTCAATAAAGGTAGCTTCACCTGCTAATAGGATAGGGACTTTATTCCTCACACTGTTGATGTGAAATCACCAATTTATACTCCTGATATATTTTCATGCCAATGACTCCTAACATATTAATTCCATGAGCTTCAATAATACATTATATAAGTCTTTCCTCTTAAGTCTTATGTAAAAATTCAAAACTTGTTATGCTAACACTTTTCTATATGCCATAATTTACAATAGGTACATATTTACTACAAGTGTTTCAAGTTAACTTTTCTTTTGAGATGAGTAATTTTTCAAGATAAAATTCTCTCACCTTAAAAGGGGAGGCATTTTAGTTGACTTATAATGCATGAAATAAGTCATTTTTAAGAATAATTAAAATATTAAATTTTTAAAATCATAGTTTTATTTAACCTCAAAATATATATTGAGGAATCTAGTATTAATGTCATAGAGATAGCCTAGGGCACAAGGATGGTAGACTATCTCTAAAAAATTAATTAAATGAATGACTCAGATAGAATATTTATTGAATTTATTATGTTGAGATATGTTAAAAATAAAAAGTATAACTATTCTAGATATGATAATGATAATGAACATAAGATACTTACCTAGTTTTGATGTTAATATAGTTCTGGATCTGAAATAGGTAGAAAGTAGAGTAAATGTAGATTTTATATCAGCCACCTCATTCTATAAATTTGACCTATGTTGTCACAGACACTTATGTCAACCTGGGATGGTTTTGTTTACACTACTATCTAAATTGGACATAGGTGACCAATACTAAATACCTACTAAAACTAGATGCAACCACTTGAATACTTATAGGTTATATGATACCTTCACTCTAATGTATTTAGATCTATGTCATGGACTATCCCTCTTTGTTAAATAGATAAACCCTAGTTCTTCATATTCATAGTGGTTATGAGAAAAATGGGTTAGTGGGTGCATGCTATTGATCTACCCCAAATACCCATCTATCAATGAGCACTACCTACATAACCAATACTCTGAAGAGGGCCTTAGACTTATGTAGTTCTCTTTTACATGTTGTTTTGTGTGTGAATCATAGAATATGTGATAAGAAAGTACATAGAGTTACCTAGCTTATAACTTGGAAAATGTGGCTCATCAAGTGATCATATAGTATTTCATACCTATATATGTGTTGTCACTATGACTGATATAGAATAAGATAAAATACAAAATATTTTCTCACTTGAGTGCTTTTGGTAAGTTACATTGTGAGAGGTAATAAGTTGTGAGGTGAGGAATGAATGAGGGTATATCTTATTTTATACCAATCCCCTTAGATAATATCTCGCATAAAATCACTTAGGCTAACCATAGTAATACATTTCATTTTTAAATTGTATGACTTTAGGGCACTAGACACTTGTATCAAAATAGGACACTGGGGTTGACATATGCATCTAACAGGGACATAAATGTCTGGGTATTTAAAAAGCATGTACATGTCTATAACTTGTAGATGTGGAGTATAAGCAAGTTTATAACATTTTGGGAAAGATAAAAGGTCTATACCATCATAATAACATTGTTCGGAATAAAAGATAAGAAATTAGGCACATAAAGATAGTGTATGGGAGACTTTTAGTAGTGGGAGAGGTCTAGAATCTAAAGGTACATCCATGATATGTAATTTTTAATTAGATAACACTTAGTCACTATATGATTCTCAAATAGTGTCTACATTTCTCCTCTTTTAATCAAGTAATGAAATTATTAGTTTAAACGAGAAAAAATGCGTACACAGTTGTGTATAACACACTTTAACTTTGCTTAAATTTAAATTGAGTGATTTGATGGTGACTAACTTGAAATCAAAATCATGTAAAAGTATATAGTCATTGTTAAACAAAACTATCTACTTAGAGGGGGTAAATCAGTAGATCAACTAAAACTAGTTATTTAAATATTTTTAAGATTGATTTAAATGCATATGCATATTAAAGAATAAATTTAGAGATCACACGTGCGTGCGCGCGCACGCGCGCACACACACACACACACACACACACACACACACACACACACACACACACACACACACACACACACACACACACCAATATATTTATACATGGAAATCCCAAAGGGAAAAACCATGGTGAGAAAAGTTGCTAGAATATGATATTCTAATCTAGCCTCATATTTAAATGTCTCACTAACAAACTTCATTGGTTACATTTAAGGACACCCATCCTAAGGAGACACCCATCCCTTGATTTAAGAGCACCAACTCTAAATAAGCACTCACTCCTTAATCTGAGTACCCACTTAGCTTAACCTCACTAGTTACAAGATTTAAGGGAACCAACCCTAAGGAGACACCAATCCCCTAACTGAGCACCAACTCAATTTGTCTGATGGTATCAACCAATCAGATTTTATGGAGCTACAACTCTAGTATAAAAAATAGATACATAAATGAATCCAACTCTATCTCTTTGTTACAATCCTAGTCTATAACTGCTCAAACTATGCACATCTCTTTGTCCTTCTTCCTCTCTACCTCTCTCTTTATGTCTAGATATTCCTATATTCAACACACTTCATTTCCCTTTGTAGCCTTTTATTTTTCTCTCTGCGTCACTTGTTCTATGTTTATATATTCTTCTTGACACAATTCAACTACACCATTAGTTAGATTTGGTGATTGAAATCTTATTTCTTATACCTTTTTTCCTTTATGTCTACATATGTTCATTTGACACACTTCCAACTTTACTAGCAACAACTTGTTGTTTCAACAATAAAATAATTCTCTTTATCTAGGATATTACATATATAGATAAGATATTCTAGGTTTTGCTTTTGCTACATATGTTCACACTTGTACTCTTCCTACTCATCCCCATTCTGGAGTTCTCTTCATTATGACTTACCTGTTAGTTTCCCACATCTCGATTCATGGTCCTAAAATTTTCTCACATCTCAATTCCATGCATCACACCATAATTTTCAGGTCTCTTTACTATTTATGGAAACTACTAAATTCAATTCATAAATGTACAACTTCCTTAATCATAGATTTATTGGTTGGATCAATCAATCTTGATCTCTATGTAGATATATTAAGCTCATTCACAAGTTCATTCAAATATATGTTTGTATGGGCATGTCTTTAAATGATGATCATTGATTTCCTTCTTTGTTCCACTTGAAAACTTTTTAAATCCATCGGATCCTTATGTGTTATTATTCTAACTTTGAATCGCATTCATCAATCTTTCCATCTAATATCTACATACCATTAGATCTTCAAATGTACATGGACTTTACTTTTTTCTTCCATTAACCATCAAGCTCTTTCATGCATATTGTTGCTTCTTATATATTGGTCACTTTTTTTCCTTTTGATATTCTCTAATATACCCAATATATAACTTGTCATTGTGTCACTAATCATTGATTACTTTGCTTTGCTTGTGTCTACTCACTCCATCAGATCTTTTTCATCCATATTTTTGTGCCATTCGATCTCTAAAGATGTATGATCTTTACATTTACTTGGTCATTAAACTTCAGCATGTTAACCTCATCTTGCTTCTTTCAATGATTATAGATTTCTTCCACTTTGATGATATACTTAGACTTACCTGGTCTTTAACTCACCTTTGAGTCATTAACCATCAATCACATCATTGCCTTTAGTTCCATTCACTTCGTTGATATTCATTAGCATGAGTCATTGATCTCCACAACAAGCTCAAGCTTTAACATTCTGCTTTGTATCTTTTTGAATATACAAATTGAAATTTCAGAACCTTAGAAGTAAAAATATGGATCATGACGATACCAATGTTGAGAAGTAAAAACATACTAATGAGGTTATCATAGAAGATGATTATGATAATGAAAACCATGAGTTTAATGAAGCTGATGAACATTAGAAAATAAATCATGAATAAGTGCAAGTAATTGCATTATTTCATGAGCATATTCATCAAAACCATGAATATATCGATGAATTCCTAAGAACCATATTAATAATTGAAAAAAAATGTAGATGGACATGTAATTCCATATATCGATCATTATATTAGAGGGATGAGTTATCCACATATATCAACAACCCTCCCCTTGAGCACATTACCACTTCATACTTCTAATGGGAGATCAAGATATGTTTTCAACCATTATTCCATGAAAATGCTATTGCCACATCTTACATGGGAAACCTTAATATTTAAAACCAATTGTTAGTCTTAATGCCTATATCTACCCAACTTATGGGTAAACTTCCTTTGGTGACTTCTCAAATATCTAAACTAAAATACCAAAAAATGCAAGCTCTTATCCAAACTATAAAAAACTTTTGTAAAGTAAGATTACAAATATTGAACAAAATTATAGGAAATCTCATTATGATATTGATTAAAAAGAGGTGTTTTATAATCTTCGTACATACGATATATCATTTCACCCCTTGATAACTACTTTTGTTTCACCTAAGTTGACATTTTATGATGCAAAGAGAGGTCTTGAAAAAAATCTTTGATCTTTATATGTGCATGCCTTGATTATGCCTTAAATGATAAAATTTTAACCAAATTATTTATGATCTTACAATACTATGTTTTAAGTTAGTTATATGATTTACCAACCCAATAAATAAATGAATTCAAACCCCTTATTAATGAGTTTTTGGAACACTTATCTATTAACATTACCAAAAAGGTTTCATATTCCCAAACTGAAAATACCAGATAAGGAACCAAAGAACTTATTAATGTTTATGTCTTGAGGAACAAGAAAATGTTATCTAAAATAACTAGCCATATGGAAAATAAAGAGCTTCAATATATTTTCAAGTAAAGTTTGATTTATTCTTTACATGGGTCTATTAATTTAAAAAATTTAAAATATTTTTATGACTTATGACACATTGTTCATGATCATGAAATGAAAATTATCTCATTGAACAATCTTAAGTATGTAACAAACACACTGACTAAATATACATCCAATACTAAGTTTACTTTCAAACTAAGTTATAAGTTCAAACCTTTTGAGCCTAAAAAATAAATTACCACCATGGTTAATGTAGTGTCACATAAACCTAATCATCTTGTGTTATCTAGTGCACAAAGGTTATAGTTTTGAAGTTTACTCGAGTCTCTGACTTCATTACTCCTATGTATTTTAGAGTTTCATCTTATATCACTTTATTATCTTATAAAGGTTGATATGAATAAACACCCAAAGGGTATGATATGAATGATTATTACTATTATCACCAAAGCCCAAATAATTATATAAATTGATGTTTTAACTTTAAGAATAAGATAAAATACCTCATAGAGGATCAAAATATTACATTTGATGATCCTCAAAAGTGATTAGGTTCACAACCTAGTGACCACCAGAAACATAAAATATTTATCAATCCTTTACAATACCATTCTAAGAAATACTTGAAAATGTAAATGTCATATAATTCACATCTTATTTCATCATATTATAAGCACATATTGGTTGATATTATTGATACCTATGTGGAATATACCTCCTATGGTTCATATACCTTTTACTTTCAATGATAGTGAGATTAGGGACGATGACTAGATCTTCATTCCTTATTCATTTGAGCATACCTTTAATCACCATCCTATATGTAGTGTTATGATTGAAAATGGTGCAAGTGTTAAAATTTGTACTTTGACATTGCTTATGCATTTAGGTTATATAAATCATGAGTTTCATCCTTTGACCAGATTAGTTAGATCATTTCATGAGACCTCACAATAGGTTCTTGGTGAGATTAACTTACCTTTATAGGTGGGCCTCGCACATGTGGTTACTACCTTCTTAGTAATACCTTCCATGAGTGTATTTTATATTTTATTTGGATGAAATTAGATAAATACACTTTTAGTAGTACTGTATACACTTCATGGGTGTGTCAAATGCATTCATGCTAATTAGGTAATTACAATTTTCAAAATTTTGTATGAACATCTTCTTGAGTAAGAGAAATTTATACCCATGTAATTAATTATCAAACCAATTAAGGTTAATATTTTACAAAAGAGTAAGCAATAGGTAATCCTCTTTATTAGAAAGCTAGTACTTGAGACACCATTGTGTCATAGATCAATAATGAATTATATAGAATCCTCATCATATGATAAATTTTAGTCGATATTCTTTGTTGGTTCATGAATACTTTAGTTTTAGAAATTATAATTTGGATATTTTATGGTGTGGCAAATAACATGGATTTGCCTAAATTATTTGGGTGTAAGTTAGTTCTCTAGGTTGACTCACCTACTATTTAAAATAAATTTCATACATATAAATATAGTGCATTGTTGTATCGAAATTAAATATGAGCTTATTTACCATTATATATAAATATAAATCCACCCATTTACTCATAATGGAAACTTTAAATAGTAGGAAAGGGATGAAAGAAGTGTTTATAGATTTTTTGTATAGTCACATGCCTGTTTAGCTTCAACTCCCTATTATGAATTTCCTATCCATTCACCTTTTCACCTAAACACCATCTTTTAACTTTTTCCAAACTGTCAAAACACACACTTAGATATTCACCAAAAAATTCCAATTTAATTTCTATATAGGACACTAAAATTTTCCTACCTCATCTAATACACACCGTATTTAGATATATTAAACACCTACACATGTTCTTATTAATGTTGTTCCAAATAAACCACATACCATTAAGTAGTGGGTTCTAAAAATTGCTAATCCTACTATTTTTTATTTGTGACCATAGATTACTATTATAAATATGTAGAGCATCACAAATTTTACAATGATAAATATTACACCTATACATGATCTTTGGTAGTATCACTAGTTTATGGCACCTATAAAGAGGATTAAAAAGCAAGTTAGTCAAGCATTAGTCCATAAATAATGAAAAATACATAAAGAACTAACTAACTAAGCATATCTATTCTTATGGGAATCACAAAGGATAACAAGAAACAAAATGAAAGAAAATAACATCATATTACCTTCCCAAATGGATTCACCATACCTATGTGGCTCAAAATCATGTTCTCCCTTGATCAAGCATCCTTGTCTTTGTCAATAATGGTGGTAAACTCCTCCAATGTCTCAAGAACACTCCATAAAACCTAGGCTCATGATTCCAAATCACTAAACTAGCCTATTAATGAAACTTGAAAACAAAATCAATGATAAAATGCAAAGTATTTTGGAAAAATTTCAACATTATAAATTTGCAATATTCAAGCTTAAAATTCATGTCCATGGCCTCTCTATTTATAGATTTTTGAGATTGGTTAGGATCAACCATGACCGTCCATCTTAAGATTGAGATGTGTGGCCATGGATAATCCTAATATTTAAAATTAAATCCATAATTATCTTCATTATGCCCTTGAAACAATGGGAATTGAAGAGGAATTGGAGGCATTAACTAGGCATGGGTGACCCATAATCCTAATATTTGTGGCATTTATGGCCTAGGGATGTCTTCCCAAGAAACGATGTCACCTGATCATGTAGTTAATAGGAATCAATTTTAAAAAATAATATTCAACAACTCTCATAGAAACTCCAATTCAACTCTTGATTTGGATTAATTAGCCTTAAACAAGGTTAATCAACATTTGTGCAATTATTTGAAAATTGGCCCTCAATTAATCAAAATGGTTAGAAAGTCATATTACTGAGTTGTAATTTGACTTGAGAAGAATTAGAAGGTGATTTTAGATGCATTAGAATTGTATTTCCATTTAGGATGTTTCCAACACAAAATAACAAAGGTACATGGTTTGTATCAATGAATTTAGGAGAAAAGAGTGATCTAGAGCACAAAAGGCAAAATCATCATTTTGACTCAAAATGAATTGATCAAAGTTAGTTGGACCATAAATTGCATTACCCTATTTAGGGATACTTTGACCTAAATTAACACTTGTAAATGACAAGTTTGAACCATTTAGCATGTTTTATGGATTTTGACCTAAAATGTGTATTTCAATTCGAGTAAGATTGAAAATTTCAACACAAATGGTGTTAGGAATTGGATGTCTACATTTTACCCCTATTTGAGAAGGTGTAGTGAGACATTTAGGTGAAGAAATGTCTTTTTAAAGAAAATATTTGTCAAGAAGAAATTTGAATAGACCCATGATGCCCCCTCGAGAGGACATATTATGATGGAAGAAAAAGATGGACTCTCAAAAAGAGAGAGAAAGTGAGTGGTTAACCCATGGAATAGATCACATCCAGATGAGTTAATGCTTGCACATGTGATTACCATCAATGATCAAAATATAATGAGAGGTATAATAGGCCCCAGAGACAAGGGGAATGGGAAAGATATAATCCATAAATATAAGGGACACACTGTAAATGTACCCAATTTGAGAGTACAAGCTGCATGCTTATGGCATTGATCAATCCTAAGACAAGTTGCACACTAAAATATTTACATCATGGGCATTAGTGTGGAGAGCTTAGAATTAGAGGAAAAGAGAGAGCATTCTACTTCAATAAGAGAAGAATCACTAGAACATGGTCTTTAAAGAGAAGATAATAAGTACTCTAGTAGAGCAAATGTGATCATGATAAAATAGTTTTACTCTAGCAGGGAAAATTTTGATCATTGATAAAGAATAAATAATGATTTTTTCCCTATGTAGCTGATTTGATTTGGATGTGGTTCATATGTTGGGCCCCAGCATGGGCAATTGGCAAGCTAAAATAGCGCAAGGATATAACCAAAAATTGTAGGTTAAAGTGAACAAGTGTAAATTTACATGTGATGGTGTAATGGATTAGAAAGCTATATAAAAACAAGCATATAAGAATGTAAAAATTGATAAGAGAGATGAAAAGAACAATGGAGATAGCTGAGCTGACCTCAATATAAATTGAGCACTGCCTACATAGTTCCATGGACTCATGTTCCAACCTAAACTTTAAACCAATGTAGTTCACCCAAGTTTGGGAGAGAATGGAATGAGGAATGATGAAAAATGACCAAGAATTGATTAGAATTATAATGTATGTAAAGAGATGCACATCTAATCATAGACAAAGAAGCTTGAAATGCATGCTACCTAGAAGTCTAATTCCATATCATGAGCCTAGGTTTTGTAAAATGTTCTTGAGAATCATTCATCAGAGCTGATGTTGATGTTAAGACATTGAGACCTGAGCACAAAGTGATTGCTATAGAAAAATAAATTAGGCATCATAAGTATGAATAAGTTAGAATGACATAAGATTTCAATTTCACTAAGCTAATTCAAATGTGAATATCTATAACTAAGGATAATGGTAAAATAATGACCAAAACTAGAGTTAAAATGATTTACATTTTAAAAAAAAAGAAAAAGACAAAGAAAAAGATGAACCTAACTTGAAATAAAGATATGATCTTAAGTAGGAACAAAAATATTTAAAAATAATAGTCAAGAATGTCTTAATGACATGAGACCAAGATATGAATAATCAAGATCCATGTGGAAGATCAAGGCATTCTAGAACACAAAAAAACAAAATCAAATAAAAAAATAAGACACCAATAACAATAAAATAAAATAAAATGGTCCAATAATAATGTAATATCATAGGATCAAGATATAAACAATCAAGATCCATGTGAATTATCAAGATGTTCTGAAACACAAAAGAGATAAGTAAGAAACAATCAAGGAAACACAAGACCAAGATGAGACAAGTAATAAAAAGAGAGAAGGAGAAGAAAATAAAAGGAGAGGTGAAAAATCACAATCAAAACACCAAGAAAACACAACAAAACATCAAGAGAACTCAAATAAATGCACACAAATAAAAACCAAGTTAGTGAGGTTTAAAGACAAATGTTCATGCATGTATGGTAGATGTGTTACTTTCTACCACATCATAACAAAGAATAATGACATTACAATTGTTCCCTAATTAAAGACAAATACTGATAGAATAAATGGGGGAAGAGAAGAAAAGGAAGGGGTTGGCCAAGCTGACTCCATATTTATAAGACAAGTGGATGTTGCCTACATAATTCCATGGATGCATGTTACAACATGAACTTCAAGCCAAATGTAATTCTCCTAGGAAATGGGATAGAAGAAAAATGATTATCAAACCAACATGATTTATAGAATAAATGGAAGATGTGACAAATAAATGAGAATGGTCTAGCAAACAAGAAGTTGATTAAATGAGAAAGAATGACCTTGAAAAATGGAAAGTTCATGGGATAAGATGAAATGAACTGGGGTTTCTATGCTTGCAAAATGGTAAAAGTGTAACATGGTGAAATGCGAATGTATAAATGTATAGAAGCATGAGATAATGTTTTTGTTCTTTATGGATCATGTTCTGATGTTTTTGGTATTTTAAAAGTATTTCTAATGTTTTTGGTGTTTTTGGGATAAAATATGCACAAGGTGGGACCATCTAGTCAAAGAGATGCATGTCCTAAGAATAGAGGTTCTAATAAGACAACTAATCTAGTTGCAATGGCCCATGCTCATAAATTGATGAGAGCAAGGATCTTGATAAAACAAGAAAAAGAAGCAAATGTGATATGAAACCTAAAGTAAAAAATAAGTACTGACATTCATCTATTTGTAACAGTGTAGCAATGGTCTAGAACTAAGAAGATGTTTTTGTTCACTTGTCTAAAGCTACACAATATTGTCTTAGCTGAACTGCTTTGTAGAACTACTATTGAGGATGTCCATAATGTTCATGAGACATAATCAAGACCATAATTGGTCAAGGAATAAAAAGTGTTCAAGCTTATAACATGCCTTAGACATAACAAAAAATATGCTTCTCAAATAGAGAAATCTAGAATGGGATGAAGAATATGTTGAGAGTGCCAAGGATTCAAAGCCTTTACTATCGAGCATCATAAAAAGTGGACTAGGGTAGTATAAAATGTTTTCAATGTAAGATAAAAGGGTGGGATAAAATTATGACAACACAAATTGCCCCCAAGTCAGGGGTCTTGTAGACAATGGTTCAAAGTTTTTCATGTGTAGAACCTTTTAAGGTGTATAATGTTCATGGGCTCTGAAAGTTCTTCACCATTAGGTTTAGCCAATGATATGCTCCTGATCCATATTTTGCTGTGACAATATATGGTCCTAACTAATTAGGTTGAAACTTGCCTTTTTTTTGGGTTCAATAATCATGTTCTTCTGGTTCCCTTTCAAAACTAATTCACCGATATCAAATTATTAAGGGAGAATACATTTGTTGTAGCTTCTCCATAATCTATTCTGATAGGCCTGTAAGTTTTCTAGGGCAAACAAATGCTTACCATCAAGAATCTCTAGTTTGTGTAGTCATGAGGCCCTATAGTCTTCATTATCTTCAATGTTCTCCAGTGATATTCTTAATGATGGGATCTCAATCTTGACTAGGATGATAGCTTCAGTGCCAAAAACAAGGGAGTATGGAGTAGCTCTAGTTGGGGTACAATGATTGGTTCGATAAGCCCAAAGGGAAGGAAAGAGTTACAAGTGCTAATTATGGCTAGCATCATTGAAAATCTTCTTTAAGATGGATAGAATGGTTTTATTTGATGCCTCAACTTGTTTGTTTCCTTGCAAGTTATATGGAGTGGATCTCTTGTGCTTGATCTTGAATTTTTCACAAAGAAATTTCACATCTTGGTTAATAAAGGATCTACCATTATCGAATATAATATAGGTTGGGATGCCATATCAATAGATGATATGGTAATGAATGAATTTGGCTATTTGTTTCTTGATAACATAAGTGAGAGGAATAACCTTAATCTACTTTTTAAAATACTTGATTACTGTCAAAATGTGCTTATGGCCATCTAAAGATGTTGGGTTAATTTTTCTAATGAGATCGAGACCCCATGTTGAGAATGGCTTTGGTGTTGTAATTGGCTACAATGGTAAGGACGGTGCATGTATCAAGTTGTCATGTTTCTGAAAAGGAACACACTTATTTACATAATTACAAGCATTTATCTCCATTTTAAGCCAATAATAGCCTATTTTTAGGAGTTTCTTTGCTAGAACTACACCATTGGTATGGGCCCCACACATTCCTTCTTGAACCTCCTTTAGTGCCATCTTGGATTCTCCCAAAGATAAATAATGAATAAGCATTCCATCATAGCCTTAATGATAAAGTGTGTCTCCAAGGAGGATATAATGTGTTAAGTGATGAAGGAATAGTTTTTGTTGGTTGTTGGAAAGGTTGGTAGGAAATACATGACTACGGAAATAGTTATAAAAATCATGGTACCATGGTAGCTAAAGTGAGGGATTAGGATTAGAAATGATGCATATCCTCTCTAAATCTAATAGAATATGTTCCAATTCAAAAATATTTTCAATCATGAATTGATACTCTTTAGCACTATCATGTATCTAAATCATGGAACCAATTATTGCCATGGCATCAGTAGATCTATTGTTGACTCATAGAACTTGCTCAAACTATAGAGATTCAAAATGTGTTTTGAGGTTATTGATAATTAGCTTGTAAGGAAAAATATTATCATCCCTTGTTTGATATTGGTCAGTTTTCTGATTTATGATTAGCTATCAATCTCCATAGACCTTTAACATGGTATTAATAGATCTATTATTGACTCATAAAACTTGCTCAAACTATAGATATTTAAAATGTGTTTTGAGGCTATTGACAATTTACTTGTAAGGAAAAATATTATCATCCCTTGTTTCATATTGGTTAATTTTCTAATTTATGATTAGCTATAAATCTCCATAGACCTTTAAGATTTGAATATCACACTGTATAGCAACACAAAGCCTTGCAAACAATGCCTCATATTTGGCCATATTGTTTGTACAGTGAAATTGTATATGGAATGCTTTGGGGATCAAATCCCCCTATGGTGTTATCAAAAATATGCTATCTCTAGACCCTCAGGATGTGAAGGATCCATCAAAATAGAGGATCCACTTTTCAATTTATTGTGATGTTTGTTCTATCATCATGATAGAATCATCTAGAATGTCAAAGTTGAGAGGCTGAGTGGTCATAAGAGGAGCTTCTACAAGTTGGTTAGAAATAACTTGTCCTTTGATTGCCTTTTGATTTTGGTACTCAATATCAAAATCACAAAGGAGTACAATCCATTTATCCATGCATCCTTGAAGAGCTGCTTTAGATAAAAGGAACTTGAGAGGATCTACCTTGGCAATAACAATAGTTTTGTTATTTAGCATATAATGTCACAATTTCTGAGTGGTGAACACCATAGCTAAACATGCCTTCTCAATAGGCATATAATTATATTCATAGGCTACCAACGTGCAACTTAAATAATAAACATGTTCCTTACCATGATCATCATGTTGAGCCAAAAGTGCCCCCAGTGCATGTTCCGTGGTTGATATATAAAGAAGCAGTGGCTTTCCTTGTGTTCGAGGTCGTAAGACTGGTGGATTGGCCAAGTATGTTTTAAGCTTTGAAAATTCTATTTGAAAATATTCATCCCACTAAAATGTTACCCCTTTCTTTAAGAGATGGGTAAATGGGTGGCACTTATCTACCAATTGAGAAATGAACCTGCGTATAGACAAGATCTTTCTTTGTATACCTCACAACTATTTAAGATTGTTTGGTGGAGGCATTTCCATAATAGAATTGAAATTTTTAGGGTCAACTTCAATCCCTCATTGTGATATAATGAACCTTAGCAATTTTCTTGATGTGACTCTAAAGACACATTTCTTAAGATTCAAGTAGACTTTATATGCACAAAGCCTCTCAAATATTCTTTGTAGAATGTCAGGATGTCTAACTCTTGTTTTTGATTTTGCTAGTATATCATCAAAATAGTCCTTGAAAATGTCATGCATCATTTCATGAAAAATAATAGTCATTGCACACTGATATGTAGCTCCAACATTCTTCAAACCAAACGGCATGACTTTGTAGCAGATTGTCCCCCACAGAGTGGTGAATGTGGTCTTATGCTAATCTTTAGGGGCTATATTGATTTGATTTTAACCAAAAAATCCATCCACTAAGGATAAAATATCATACCCAATAGTTGAGTTGATGATCATGTCAATGTTGGGTAGAGGAAAATCATCTTTGGGGAATGCTTTGTTGATATCACAAAAATCAATACAAATACATATGCTTGGGGTATTTTTACTCACTCTTCCTATGTTAGAAACCCATTCAGAGTAGTCCAGTGGTCTGATAAAATTACCTCCTAACAACTTTTCCAACTTGGCCTTAACCAAAAGGGCAATGCATGGATGCATCTTTCTCAACTTTTTCTTAACTAGTTCAGCACTAGGGTGAACAATAAGATGATACACAACTAAATTTGGGTCCAAGCATGGCATGTCAGAGTATGCCCATGAAAATATTTCTATATAATCCTTAAGAATGGATATAATATTTTCATTTTCTACTTTAATAAGGGAAGCTCTAAGATAAACAATTTTGGGATCCCCATGGGTTCCCAAATTCACTTCTGTTGTGCTCTCCATAAGGAGTGTGGATCTATCTTCTAGAATTATAGGTAGTGTATGGTCATGATCATTTTATTCTACTATATCTTCTTGTTGTTACTCCTAAAGATCTGAATAATATGAAGAATCAAAATTGGCCTTCTCAGGTAAAGGCCAATTGGCAAAAACCTTTGGAAACTCAAGACCAAGACACTCAAATATTTGATGTTGTTCTAAAGAGATTCTTGTACTAGCTATGGAGCTTGGGTTGGATGGGCTTTCTACATCCTGAGGGTATGAGCAATATTTCTTATTTGGGAGCACCTAAAATAGGTTTTCACTCAAAGGCTTGTCTTTTTCTTTACTTTTTCCCTAATTGACAAGTGCCTCAAAGAGGTTTTCACCTAAAGATCTTGATGTTTGTTCTTTATTATGACCAAAAAAGTTTACGTGCTCTCCAAAGTAGGTAAAAGGATCCAATGAAAAATCAAAACCTTGCTTATGATTACCAATAGGGAATGCATCTTATAGGCTCATGTATTCTGTAATTGATCTTCATTTTGAAACTCATCAAGTTATATGACCCAACTTTTTTGATCCCAATCTATGAGTTCAGGATGGCAAAGGCATAAGTTATAGTGAGGGCTTGATTTAGGATGTGAGTGCCAATGGTAAATATATAATGTTTTTCTTCAGGTAGGGAAGCACCACTAGGATGGGTTTTTGCTTCAGGATGGGAAGCTCTAATAAGAGTTATGGTCAATATGACATTTGAATAAAATAAATCTGAGTCAGCAAGCTCATCGAACAGGCTATAATGGGATGTTGTCTCTGCTAGGAGTCTCATTACTAATCACTTTAGAAGAGTCACTATCAAATGTCATAAGGTCATCCTCTAGTGGTTTAAATCCAAGACCATGATTCCAATTGATAACTCTAGCTAATAAGGGTTCTAAAATTCCATGTGCTTATGGGCTAAGGACTTTCCCTATATAGTCAAGTTGATCCATTATCTTGTTATGGATAGGATGCTTTGGATTCTAAAAACAATTAGCAAGGCCTTCAGCACATAACCAATCTCCTTCAGTTAAAATCTCTTGATCTTTCTTTGGTGCAATTGTAGGTACAAAAACCACATGAGGTTTTGGTTGTTTCTTCTTTGGTTTCCAGATCTGATCAGGTCTGTTAGGCATCTGGGAAGTTTTAGTCTTACCAAATGTTTTAGGGGATTTTGGTAATTTTTCGATATGGAGGACATCCTTCAAATGGTATGTGGAAATGCCTACATCTTTAATAATAACCTTCTTATTCAGAGCTGTAGGAAATGGATAGGCCAAAGTGGAGGCTAAATCACTATGGTATATATACTTAGATGGAGATGGATGAGAAATTATGGATATATTCTTCTTTGTAATGAATTAAGAATTTAGGTAATAGTTATAGTTACAAAACTCTGCTTCAAGGTGTTTGTATTATTGATATGGTTGTTGATCAATGGGAATAGTAACCTCGATCCCATCATGTGGAAACTTAAGGCATTGGTGAAGAGTAGATGGAACTACTTGTACTTCATGGATCCAAGGATGACCAAGAAGTATGTTATAAGGAAGCTCAATATCCATAATATGGAATAATGTGTGATGAGAAATAGACCCAACCATGACTAGTAACCAAATTGTACCAGATGACTCCCTCTCGACATTATCATAAGCCTTGATTATAATAGTTTCTTGTTGAATGTCTTTATCCATGTAACCCAATAATCATACCAATTTAAGAGATATGATGTTCAGCCTTAAACCATTATCTATAAGACCCTGCTTGATCTTGTGATCTGCAATGATTATCTCAATGTATAGTGGGTTATTGTGGTTTGGGTCGAGGGTGGACATGTCATTTTGATCAAATGTGATTTGATAAAATGAAGACAAGTGTCTAACTAGGTTCTAGAACTAATCAAGGTTTATATCATTAGGCACAATATACTCTTGCAAAAGTTTATTGAAAATGGTTCTATGGACATCAGATGTCTGCAAGAGTTTTAATATGGAAATTTGTGTAGGGGTTTTATCTAATTAATCCATCAAACTATAAGGTGTTTGAATTGTGGTTTGAACTATTTTAGTCTTTGTTGGGATAATATTCAGCTTTGGAACCATTGGCACAATATTCTCATTGGGGTTTATGGAAGAAATGGGTGAAGGGCCCTAGATGGTAACTCACAGGTGTTTAGTTATGACTGCATAACCTAGAGGTGGTAAGGATATTTCATAACTAGAAGAGGAAGGCAAAGGGCCTTGGATGGTGATTTGTGGGTGACTAACTGTATTGCTACAATTTTGGGTCAACGAGGAGCCTTTATAATTAGAAGAAAGGTGTTGTTGTTTAGGATTAGTAACTCGTGTAAATGGAGTAGCAACATGATAATGTGAACCCAACATGATATTACTAGGGGGAGAGGGTACTGATCTTATTGTTATGGGTCTCGTATTGTGAGGAACATGAAATTAGCTAGGGGGTTTTATAGTAACAGTGGTAATTTGGGTTACAAAAATGTATCCCATAGTATTATTATAGTCATAAGGTACATTGTTATAAGCCACATTATTAGTGTGGGCATTATGATCTTGATTATGCTCATTACAATTCAGACCTTATTTTTGGTTTTGATTCTACCTCTACCCTTGAATGTGACCATTTTTATTATTTCTTGGTGGTGGCAGATCATGTTGAGGAAAGGGATCTTTATAGATTCCCATATCTTGATTTGTGTCTTGATTAGGGGCCAACTTAATTTCTAGTTCACCACTTTCAATAAAGTCCTTAATAATATGTCGCAATTAAATGCAATGATATGCACTATGACTAGCAACATGATGAAAGTTACACGATTCGTTCTCTTTGTACCAATATAGTTTTGGTTGATCTTGAGGAAATAGCCTTAATATTGGCCATACAATTAAATTAGCTATAATGAGATTTTTTAATACTATTTTAACTAATTCTCCTAACTTGCTAAAGACTCTAAAATTGTTATGAAATGTCCTTCATGGAGGTTGTCTCTACAAAGTAGGTAGTGGATTTGGGGGACTTAATTATACATTTGGAGGAGGCATAGCCTATACCATTTTTACATGTCTTGTTTTATTCACCCCATTTCTAACCATATTCTTATTTCTACTAAAGCCTTTAGGCTTATCCTACGTAACTATTTGAACTGGTGATTTACTCTGATTAGATGCTTGTATTTGTATAAAAATCTTAACAAGGCCCTTATCAATAAGAGCCTTCTAATTTTCACTCTTTTTTTAATGATTTTATCAAATGAGTTAGCATAAGCTAACCATAGATTATGTGCAACTTCAAGATGCAAAATTTGTGCAAAAATATCAGCCAACTATTTATCTAGCAAATTATGTTGAAAGCAACTTGCCAATGGTCTCCACTTTTGTAGATATGCGACAAAAATTTTGCCATCATGTTTCTTGGCTTTGAATAAGTCAACAATATTTAATTCATGTTCTATGTTATATGAGAAATGGTTAAAAAACTTTTTGGATAAGTCATTCCAATCTATAACTGATCCTTTGGGTAGTTTAAGTAGCCAATCAAGAGCTTGTCCTGCTAAACATCATGGAAATAGTCATACTAAGTACTCACTACTATAAGCAACCTCTTGACATGAGACAAATAATGCCTATATTTATTCACATGGATCTCCTTTTCCTTTGTACTTTTCAAATTTGGGTGCCTGAAAGTGAGGTGGAAAGGGGTTTTGAAGAATAGATAAATCAAATGGATAGGCGAATATCTCATCGAATTTGTACTTTTTGACTCTATTATTCTTCTCTAATATTTGAACAATTTATATCATAGAATTCCATTCTTTCATGTTTGGTGCATTTGTGGATTGAATAAGATGTTGTTGGGGTGAAATGTGCCCCTGGTTTCATTATTGTTGGGGCAAAATGTGCCCGTAGTTTTGTTGCTATTGGGGTGGAATGTGCCACTAGTTTTATTACTGTTGGGGTGGAATGTACCCCTAGTTTTGTTTTTTTTGGGGTGGAATGTGCCCCTATTTTTGTGTGGATCTGTAGGGGGTGTATACCTTTTGATCCATGACTTGGGTCTAATTTTCTCCTTGAGTTGAGAATATAGGCCATTGAGTCTTGGATTGTAAAACATTCCCTAAATTTGGTTGTTTCGTACTTTGTTGATTTTGGAAATTTCTATGTTTATTTACCAATTTTTGGGTTGGTTTAAAAGAACTAGCCAAATTGGCTTGAGGAATTTACTCAATTTGAACTGAATGTTTGGTTTTTTGAGTTTCTAAAGTAACAAGAGGTTCTTGATGATTGAAGAATGTATGTTCCATGTCAAATGGAACACTTTACAAGGTCTCTTGTGACTTTATTGTTCATTTATATTACCTTGATCCACTATGGTAATGTCCTTGTCTAATATATATTGCATACTTTCAACCACATTTCCTTGTTCTTTCAAAGCGTCATTGTGAATTGAAGTGGCAACTAGGGAGTCAATTAAGTCTACGATAAGTTGATCTGCATATTGTTGACTTACTATTTTGATCTTAGCTAGAAGATCCAAATTTTTAGGTTTTGAGTCTATTTGTATTTATTTTCCTTTGTTAGAGGAAGAAGGTATATCTATTCGTGCAAAATATTTCTCTTTCCATTGTTGTTCTCCTTCTCTAACTAAGGTATACAATTATTCTGTAGGAAATTCGAAAGGTAGTCTTGCACCTATTTCTATCAATATAAGAAGGGATTTATATTGATCTTCTTGGGGTTGATATTCATTTTCTTTGGATCCTACTATTGTAGGGATATCATAAAAAACAATGGGGTTATCTTGACCATCATAAAATTTCTTATCTTCATAACTAAGGCCATAAGAGGCCCCACTATGAGTGAACCTTTGAGTCATGTCTAAAAGTGATATTTTGTGTGTTTGACTAACTTTGGACCAATGTTTGGCAACCAAACAAAGTATGTTTTGGCTATCTTTTAAATAAATAACCAAGGTAGCAATGAGACTATAAAGGTGGGTGGTTTCAAAGCACACACAAATTAGAAGATTCGGTTGATGAGTTTACTCAACCTTTGGTAAGGTTGAAATCATATAGATCATAGGAGGGTAAGTTAACTCAAATACCCAAGGTGAAAACTAGTACACCAAAGCCTAGATCTTTGTGATATGCCCATATTGTAAAAGCTAGTTTCAACATTGAAAAGTTGATCCTAGAATTTTAGAGGAAAGTACTCTAGATTACGAAGAATATAAAATGGACTAAGAAACTCAAGATGTAAAAACATACATGAATCACTAAGCATCAAGCTAAGACCAAATAGGCAGCCCAACATCTCCACATGATTCCAATAGGATAAAATATGTTCTAGAACTCAAAGCATGAGTGATAAGCAAGGGGACTTGAGTCCACTAAGATGATAATGTGATTTTGAGTCTTAATAAATTACCTTCAATCCAAATGAAAAATTTAACCCAAGTTAGAAAAAGCTTAATGCGTCAATGGCGATCTCATTTTGACACACCAACCCTTAAAACTCAGAAAGGTTCAATTTTGAATGTGGATTATAAATGAAGGATTTTAAAAAATTGGGTGAAAGATCTAGACTCAATTGGGCATCATGATTGTGCTAAAGTGGATGACATGACACAAAGTTTTTTATAACAATTTGAATAAGGAAAAGATGAATTTTCCATTTGGATAGCGTAACACCTCCCTGCTCAAGAAAATTTATGACAATGTGTTTTGGTTAAGTTCGTTGAGTTAAGAAGTAGTTTTAGACACAAATCAAGACCAAGTAAGCTAATAATATAAAAAAATGTCTTAAGTCTAAACTAACAAGGTATGGCAAAGTGGGGTCTACTAAACTATCAAGTTTTTGATCATTCTAGGGAAATCAATTGTACAATGAATTTCATGTCAAATTATGCAAAATACAAGCACATTTATTGGGTGACTATGGCATTGGCTAATTTTAAAAAGGTCTCATCCTTTTTACAATCACTACATCTTGCTATTCACTTAGTGTAGTATGATGTCCAAATACAGATACATCCCATATGCAACTCCAGCTAGGAGCCAAATGAAGTCAATGTTGGGAGGTGAAACCTCAGGTCAAAACTTCCCTAAAGAACTCGCGAGAGGTAATGACGCCCCCTCACAAGCCAAGTTTGCATAAAAATAAAGGAAGCATAAAATAGAAAGACTTTAGGGTCATTTTCAAGGTCACCAAAACTTTGACATGTTTTTGGGGAGTGATTTAAGTGACTTTCTTTCTAAGCCTTGGACTAGTCTATTTTCAATAGGAATGGTGCTTTTGATTCCAAGGGTTCCCTAAAGGAGACAAATGGAATAGCATACATGCAACATTCCTCTTCTTGCCAAAAAAAAATTAGATCAAGCAACTATTGAAGATAAAAAAACTTGGAAAGATGAGTAAACTTTTAATCCCAAATGGAAAATGAGGTGGTGTTCATTTTACCCCTTGGTCTTAGTTGCAAACATTGAAAACATTCACCATAAACATCTATTTTTTTTGTTAAACACCAAAACAAAGTTCTTAATTAATTTTTAATCATGAAAAAGGTGATATAAACATGTTTTTATAAAATGTCGAGCTTGGTCTTGCAACAAAAATGTTATCATGTATTTTAGCCTTGAATCTCTTTTAAGTTTGAAATAATGAATTTTAAAAAAAGAGCTCTCAAGTCTGTGTTTTAAGAAAAACACAGTGACCAATGTTGGTTATATAACCAACAACGATTACATTCTCTAACTGATGATGGTTATCTAACCGACATCGATTATACCAATATGACTGATAACAGGTATCCAATCAATGTCAATTTTACTAATCGACATAGGTTAAGCTATCCAGTCGATGTCAATTTTACTAGCCAATGTTGGTTACTGTGTAAACCCATGGTAAATAGAAACGGCAAAATAAAGTTAGAAAATAAATTTTCAAGAGGTTTAATGGTCCAAATGAATATTTTAAAGCTATAAAATGATTTTCTTCATGTATGAAATGCGTCTCATCCCACTAGGTGTGCTAAGATGTAGAGAGGATTACAAAGCAAGTTAATAAAACATTAGTCCATAAATAATGAAAAATGAATAAAGAACCAACTAAGCCTATCTATTCCTATGAAATTACAAAAGATATAAAGAAACAAAATAAAAGAAAGAAACATCATATTACCTTCCCAAATGGATTCAACATACCTATGTGGCTCAAAATCATGTTCTCCCTTGATCAAGCATCCTTGTCTTTATCAACAATGGTGGCAAACTCCTCCAATGTCTCAAGAACACTCCATAAAAGTTAGGCTCATGATTCCAAATCACTAAACTAGCCTATCAATGAAGATTGCAAACAAAATCAACGATCAAATACAAAAGATTGTGAAAACAATTTGACATTATAAATTTGCAATATTCAAGCTTAAAATTCATGTCCATGGCCTCTCTATTTATAGATTTTTGAGATTGGTCAGGATCAACCATGACCATCCATCTCAAGATTGAGATGTGTGCCCATAGATAATCCTAATATTTAGAATTAAATACATAATTATCTTCATCATGACCTTGGAAGAAGGGGCATTGAAGAGGCATGGGAGGCATTAACTAGGTATGGGTGACCCATAATCTTGATATTTGTGGCATTTATGGCTTATGGATGTCTTCCCAAGAAATGATGTCACTTGATCATTCAGTTAATAGGAATCAATTTTCCAAAAAAAAATTCAACGACTCTCATGAAAAATCCATTTAAGATCTTTATTTGGATCAATTAGCCTTAAACAAGGTTAATCAATATTTATGCAATTATTTGAGAATTGGCCCTCAATTAATCAAAATGGTTAGAAAGTCATATTACTGAGTTGTAATTTGACTCGAGAAGAATTAGAAGGTGATGTTAGATGCGTCAGAACCATATTTCCATTTAGGATGTTTCTAACACAAAATAATGAAGGTACATGGTGTGTACTAATGAATTTAGGAGAAAAGAGTGATCCAAAGCACAAAAGGCAAAATCATCATTTTGACTCAAAATGAATTGATTAAAGTTAGCTAGCCCATAAAATTCATTGCCCCATTTAGGGATACTTTGGCCTAAATTGGCACTTGTAAATGACAAGTTCAAACCATTTAACGTGTTTTATGAATTTTGACCTAAAATATGCATTTGAGTGTAATTTGAGTAAGATTGACAATTTCAACACAAATGGTGTTAGGAATTGGATGTTTACATCACCAAGTTCATGATGGGGAAATACATATAAGAATCAATTTTATGGGATCATATGGTATCTTCTCTAGTTATACATATTCCAAAAATACAAAAAAAATCAAATGACTTCAAAAATCCAAAAATATTTTTAGTATATACATGTTTTATTAGTTCCTTAGCATATATATTGTTTGTTCTATGTTGGTAAATGACATATCATCTATTTATATATATGCATGTATTTCACACATATTTTGAGTATGTTGCAGGCATACATAGATACATGATCTATGGACTTTTAGAAGTTGGACCCTCTCTCTACTCATTTTATATGGATATTGGGGGAATCTACATATTTGATCATGACACATATGGGTTATATCATTATATGGTCATTTTACATTATCATATTTGATCTTATATATTTACACATGCCTTTATCCATGATTATATATTTCACACTATACTTGATATGCTATGTAATTAACATTTTTTACTAACACATATGATCCAAGGGGATATTATGGTATGTTTATGTTGGTTTCTTCAATTTTCATTCATGTATTTCCTTGAGTTCCATGTCTAACTATTGTCTTTAATGTTTGAAAATTTGAATATGCTTCATTATTTATGGCTCCCATTCCTTTGTTTTTGTCTTTGACATTTAAATTGTCATTGTTTGTTGTATGTTGAAATTTGAATATGTAATTATTTATTTTGTGGAGATTTGACTAAGACATGTCTCTTCAATTATGTGGAATTTGAAAATGCCACTTGTTTGAGGTCCCATTGGACAATTATCTTTTAATTTTATTTTAAGTGCTCTTGTATAAATGATTGAGTGTTTTTTGAACTTGTACTATTAATATCTAGACATTGCCCAGATATACATGATGCATCTTAGGACTTGATGTGATCACATTCTATGTATTTCCATGATATATCTAACTATACATGTTCCCTCTATATGATACATGGTACATTCATAGTTTACATGGTTATATTATCTTTTTGAGTTAAGGTAACTATGAGTTTCTACTTCCCCTCACCTCAAAAGAGGGGATATCAATGGCGATATGCCATAAAGGCATGACTTCCACATTGCTTGACAAATTTAGATTATAGTGGGGCTTGGTCTGAAAACACATTCTACACACTTATCATAATTTTGGATTCAATGGGGAATGTTTTGGAAACATTTTATCCACACTTACATAGATTAAAATTAGCCAAATTAATAGTTATATCATTTAGATACACATTTATGGTAAAATTATATGCATTGGTACCACTATTATACATATTTTTAACGTGATACATATATAAGGTTCATATGTTATGTAATGTGTGTCTAATATTGTAAAATCAATTCAATTTCATATTTCAAAAACTTTTAGCGATTGTCATCACCTACCACATTAGAATGTTATGGACAATATTGAGTTAAGGTACTATAATAATTAGTTTTATTTTGGTATGGTTGATGTGATTACATTAATTAATCTTTCCAATTTTATAGGTTGGAATTGATTCCATCATCCAAACTCACCATTTTTATAGTGTTAGTTGACTTGGTTCACTCATGCTCACTAGGTTATAAGTATGATTGGGTTATATGGTTGAGCTAATCTCAACAACAGGGTGGCAATTCATTTTTACTCCAAGGTTGGGGGAGGGAGTCCCCAAATATATGTTTAATTCTCTAGATATATACACTTTATAGATTTTATATGTTTCTTAATTTTAATTCTAATGACTCGTGATGATATATATTTTCAAATCAAATTATCAAAAAGCAAGATGGTTGCATCTACTCCTAAAGCTTGTTATTTTTCAATGTCAATCATTTCAATGATTTCAATTTAAGATTATATGCATTGATTATATAATGTAACATGATTTTGATTGCAAGTGGGTCACCATAAAATCACTCAAGTTAAACTCAAGAAAAGATAAGGTGTGATATACACACCTAGGTACACATTTATTCTCCTTTAAACTAACAATTTTATTACTATATTTTAAAGGAGGGAAAATGTATATATTATTGATGAATTATATAGTGCCTAAGTCTTATCCAATTATAAAATACATATCATGGATGTACCTTCAGATTCTAGACTTTTCTCACTTTTAAAAGGCTCCCACACACTATCTTTATTTGCATAATTACTTATCTCTTAGTTTGAACAATATTATTCTGATGACTTAAACCTTTTATCTTTCCAATAATATTATAAACTTGCTTATCTTCTATCTCTACAAGTTCTAAACATGCACATGTTTTTTAAATACTTGAACATTTACATCCCTATCAGAGGTATACATCGACCCTAGTGTCCTATTTTGATGCAAGCATCTAGTGCCCTAAAGTTATCCAATATAAAAATGATATGCATTCCTATGGTTAGCCAAAGTGATTTTATGTGAGATATTATCCTAGGGGATTGGTATAAATCTAAGATCAACCCTCATTCATTCCTCACCTAGAAAATTCTTACCTCTCATAAGGCAACTTACTAGAAGCACTTAATTGATAAAACATTATGTATTTTATCCTATTTCCATATCAGTCATAGTGAACACACACACACACACACACACATGTTTGAAATACTAAAGGATCACTTTATGAGCCATATCTTTCAAATTACAAGATAGGTCACTCTATGTACTTTCTTAGATTACATTTCATGATTCATACACAATCTGATATGTAGGAGAGAACTACATAAGTTTGAGGCCCTCTTCAGAGTATTGGATGTGTAGGTAGTGCTCATTGATAGATGGGTGTTTAAGGTAGCTCAATAACACGTGCCCACTAACTCATTTTTCTCATATCTACTATGAATATGAAGAACTAGGGGTTTTCTATTTTATAAAGAGAGATAGTCCATGATACAGATTTAAATGCATTAGAGCGAAGGCATCATAAAACCTTGAAGTATCCAGGTCGTTGCATCTAATTTTAGTAGGTATTCAGTATTGGACATCTACATTTGATTTAAATAGAAGTGTAAACACAACCATCCAAGGTTGATAGAAGTGTCTATGACTACATAGGTCAAATTTCTAGAATGAGGTGTCTGATCTAAAATCTAAATTCACTCTACTTTCTACTTGTTCTAGATATAGATCTATATTAACATCAAAAGTAGCTAAGTATCTTGTGTTCATTATCATTGTAATATCTAACATAGTTTTACTTTTTATTTTTAAAATATCTCAACATAATAAATTTAGTATATATTCTATCTGAGTTTTTTATTTAATTCATCTATTTTAGAGATGGTCTACCATCCTTATGCCCTAGGCTATCTCTATGCCTTTAACCCTAGATTCCTCAATCTAGATTTTAAGGTTAAATAAAACTATGGTTTTGAAACTTTGAAATTGTAATTGTTTTTTAAAATGGCTTATCCCTTGAAAAATTACTCATTCTGAAAGAAAAGTTAACTTAAAACACTCGTAGTAAATATGTAACTATTGAAAATTATAGCATATTCAAAAGTGTTAGCATAGTAAGTTTTGAATTTTACATAAGACTCAAGAGGCAAGGTCTATATAATGTATTATTGAAGCTCATGGAATTAGTATATTAGTATGTTAGGAGTATATGATATGGATCATGGTACATATCAAACTTTTCAAGCTCAATAAACACACACAACAAACACAAATGATAAAAAAATTGACATCTAAGGGCCAAGGGCCAAAAGAAAGGACATGCTCAAATGTCCTAAATAACACACATATACATGAGGAATTTCACAAACATGGGTGATGTTAAAATTTCACTCACAATAGAGCCAAGGGTAAAAGCAATGACATGTTCAAATGTTGCACACCAAACATAGGGCCAAGGGACAAAGCAAGGACATATTCAAATGTCGCAAAACACACATAGGGTACACACACTATTGATTCAATTTGTTGATGACTCACCCTTTTGTATCTTCCAATTTATTTTTGAAAGGCCCATACATCCTTGTTGACCATCTATAATTATTATAATATAACTGCACCAACATACACCACACGTCAAAATCAAAGAAATGCAATCATATTCATTGTTTAACATGTTATGTGAACCACCGAGTATGTATGGAATAAAAGACTCAATCCAATGATGCATGTGAAGAGAATGATAATGCAATTATATTCATTATACTCAAGTAAATTTGTATCATTAATTAGATACATAATTTGAGATTCAATACAATAATATATACAAATAAAATGATTGTATATTATATATAAATAATTCTTGTTTTTCTACCTCATAAAAATGATCAAATTTTTAGTGGTCTTATAGTGGAAGTGTCATGTGATGTTACCAACTAAAGGTTATTGTTATGTGAATGTTCTAATTTAATTGTGTGATTTAATTGTTCAAAACTATCCACCAAAGATATGATTTTTTTGGTTATAAGGAAAGAACTTTCGGCATGGAAAAATAAAGTGTTGGTTTAAAAGGTCCATGTGGATGGAAACAATTTGGTTGGTTTATTATATATTTTTTAATTTCTGAGAATAAATTTAACATTGGAGTGAAAGATTTAATTGCAATTTTTAGATTTTCACATTTGAATATTATTATTTTTATAAATTTAATAAAGATTTGATACACATAAAAAATAATTATTATATTTATAATAATATTAAAAATATATAAATATTAAAAATATAATATATTATAAACAGAAAGATATTTTAATACATTACCATATTTGATTGTGTATTTATATAGAATAACTTTAAATTTATTTGTATACTGAATTGTTATATATTATTTGAATATCAAAACATAATATAATATTTAAATTACATTTCATCATTATTTTTTAATCGTATTATTTTAATATTAAAAAATGAACAAAATTTATTTAAATAATTTAATTTTTTAACCATACTTTTTTTTAATTTATATATATATTTACATAAATATTATAAAATTTATTCATACAATTAAATTTTTCACCTTATATAATACTTAATTTATATTTTAAATGATTTATATTTATTAGTGTATGCTTACAATTTATTTAAAAATAAAAAACAAAGAATACAGAACATTTGTGATTTCATTGCGATCAAATCCATGTCTTATCATTTTCGTGATAGTCTGCATTTTGAAATCTATGTAAACTCTCATCGAATTATCTTTAGTTATAGAAAGCTTATTAGTTTAATTTTAAGCATTTAAGGGACATAAGTGATATGTTAACATTTTTCATTCTAGTGTAACGCTTCTTTTCCGAAGATTCTTAGGGAAATTTGACAATATTTTGTTTTTTCTTTAATGTACATGTTCGAACTTTTTTCCCACTTACGTCACGTTTTAGTTTTTTTTTTGGGGGTATTCGAATTGTGTGATTAAATGAGAGGAAAAGAATTGAACTTATTTTCCTTTTTACATTTAAAAAGAAATTAATAATACAAGATTTTTTTTCCCTTTGTATATAAATTTTTAAATTTTTTTTTTATATATATATTTTGAGAAATTTTAATTTTATATTACATATTTAAAGAATTTAGATTTTTTCTTTTTTACCTTCAAATATGTAATTCTCTGTATTTTATTTTAGGTATGAAAATCATTTTGTTTGTATTTTTCATTAATTTATATCAATTTAATTTTTCGTATTTATAATTTGATTTATATATAATTCTTTGAACATAAATACTATAGAAATTTTTGTAAACCTTATATCAAAATATGAAATAGTTCTTTTCAGTGCAAGAGAAATATATGAAAAGTATTTTATATGTTTATAAACACGGCAATATATTATAATTTTATTTTTACTAACTATATTTTGTATAAATAATTATTTTTTATTTATTTTTTCTTTTTTTTCTTTTAATATAACAATATTTATTGTGTATTATGGTATAAAGATCAAATGGAAGAATAATGTTCAATTGAGGAAAATACTATTGCATGCCTTGAAACAGTCTGAAAAAATATTAATAGTGGTAATGCTTGTCACATTTGTTTCTCAGAAAACTAATAAGATTAGCACGTCGATGATACAAGTTTTACATAATATTATTATGTATCATTAAAAAATTTAATAATGGCATTATTTTTACATATATAAATTTTGTATAATTTTTATAGGCTTGGTCAAAAATCAGTTTTCTTTAAAAGACATATAAAAGTTATGGAATGCATTAAAATATTTTATGAATTCATTTAATTTCAATTAAATTTTTTTTTTTTTTTTTTTGGTTATAATTTAGTTATATTTATCATATAGTTTATAACACAACTGTGGATTTTAGTATTTAAAAATTATTAAGATGTATTATTCGTTTGTTGATTACATTGCGTAGAAGGTGTTTAAAGTGTCAAATAATTTAATATTAATTATCATATGTATTTGGTTAATCTTGAACAGTTACTAAGACACTTACTACACTTAATTGGTATTTAAATTGCACGTCCTTCATGTAATTGTTAATTATAACATGTTGGGTCTTTTGCATGTAGAAATTATTTTATATTTTATTGTTAAAGAGATCTGAACAAGATATGTGAGGTAGTCATTAGAGTAGTAGAAAAGGAGTAAACATTTGTAGGTATATTTCTAAAAAAATGCATTGGAGCTCTGTCTAGAGTTCTACCACTAGTAATGGTATGAAAGAAGTGCAATGCATATGTTGATAAAGCGAAATAAGCGTATTTTTAATTGTTCAAAAGAGAGAGGAAGAAAAATATGAACAAGGATTTGTAGAAATTTGTTCAATATTTTATGGAACAAGAATATAACACAAAGAATAGATGCCAAATACTTGTGACAAATACATATATTTCATAATCATTTTCTCTATACAATTTCTTCACAACAATTTATGAAAAATACATACTTAAAAATATTCAAAAACATTCTATACAACATAATCAATAAACTATATTTGATATATCCACGTATTCCTCAAAGATTATAAACCAATATTTTGTTTAAAATTACATAATAAATGTAAATAACTAATAACAAAAGAAACATTAAATGAAATAAAAAGAGAATTGAAAAAAAAAAAATTATATCAATTTATATGATTGATGTTTAATTTTTCAAATAATCATATATTTGAATTTATCATAAACCTTTGTTAAATATATTTATTATATTTTTAAAATATTATAATACATTTTAAAATTCATATATCTCTTTAAAATAATATTTTTTTATTAAATTTTGAAAAACAAATATTTTAATAAAACGTAATAACATTATATAAAATTTAACTTATTTTCATTCCAAACTCGTCAATTATCACAACATCATTTATTGCATTGAAAAGATCATATTTATTTAGGAAGGCCATAAGAACAAACATTTCAGAAGTCAACATTTAAAGTCGAAAGTTTGTCGTCTTTTTTTATTAAAAATCATTATTTACAAATATATTACGAAATGAAACGAAGCTGTAATCGCAAATACATATATGCAGGAAGAAATTCAAAAACCCAAACCAAAAAAAATAAAACTACATTTATTGGTTGTTCTATACCCATAGCACCGCTGAGACTTTTCCCTCTTTAAGTTTCTCTAAACATATAATAATGTTAGATTTTGATTCCACCAACTCAAATGAACAAGTTAAGAATATATTCGTATTTTTTCATTCCTTATCTGATATGCTCTCGAAATTTCTCTATAGTTTTTGTGCACAGATAGTTGAAATGGTGCTATAAAAATTTGACTAATAAGTTTTCCACAAATCATCACATTAAAGTATGCTATAAGTGACATTTTTATTTTATAAAATTCTATGGCTTGGCTTTGATTAGTGCAAAATAAAGAAGCAAAAAACTGGGGGTCATTTGGGTATATTTATATTTTTTTCAAATTTAATTAAGTCGGAGATTTATAAGGGGGGTGAAGTTTCTAAATTCATCTTACAGGAGATAAAATATAGTATATATTGTATACATCCATTTTAATGTTGACACGTAGTCTCCATAGTTTTTGAAAATGACCGCCATAAAATTTGAATTTTAATTTGGTCGAAGATGTTGCTGTGAATTTTAGTTTAGTAAATAATAAACGTTAAATGAGGCGGCGGCCATAGGTAGACATGGTCTGTAGGACTGCATATTTTAGTTCATATATAATGGCTTTTGAGTACTTGTAATTATTCGATCATGCTAAGCCGTAATATGCCTTTCGTACTATTATAGCATAATAGATTCTGTTGGTATTAATTGCCTGCAATGAGTTTTGAAGGGAACCCATCGACGGGTGAAGATTATGAAATCCAACGGAACGGGGAAAAAATTGTGGAGTCCTTTCTGAAAATACGGAGACAAAATCTTCATCGTCCATTTCTTGGCAGGTGTGATGTGGATCTGCTAAACACGACACCACTTGAGTCTTTAATGCGGAAGCTCCTCCGCCAACTGCCAACTGCCAACTGCCCACCATGCCTAACCATTCTATTGCTTTTGTGGCATGTGCGTGTAAACCACCTGAAAACCGCATAACATGGTGGCTCCTCTAAATTTCCTAGTTGCTCAGTTTATTTGGAGAATGGCATATTTATTGCCAGATCTAGATACCAAGTGACCACACACGGCTAATCGCTGTTAAAAAATAATGCAGTACTGTTAAAGCAGAATGCGAAAATGGAAAATTTTATATATATATATATATATGGACGGTATATTTATTGCTAGATCCAGATACCAAGTGATCACACATGGTTAATCGCTGTTAAAAAATAATACAGTACTGTTAAAGCAGAATGCTAAAATGAAAAATTAAAATTATATTTTTATATATATATATATATAATATTTAAGATAATATTATATATTTTAAATATATATAAAATAATTTATATAATATAATATAATATATTTTAAAATATAATAAAATATACAATTAATTTGGTTCATTTTAATTTAACTATAATAAATATCGTATATCATATATATTAATATAATTTATTATACAAAATATAAAATAATCTAATATAGAATATAAAATAAAGTATCCAAAGGATCGTGATGAATGTAAGTGGGTTCGAGGCATATGATATTATTTTTGTGATTTCTTTGTTCTGCTATCATAGCTTCCACGAAATATTTTAACTGCATCTGTGCAACTGCAACTGACAGAAAGTACAGTGTTATCTTTTAAACAATATAAAATAATGAATATCATTACCAGACTGCTTTTGTGTTTGGGAAAATCTTACAGAATATTAGTTGGTATTGGTGGGTTTCAAATTTGAGACCAGCAAAGGAAGGGTTTCCTTAAAGGTAGAGTGAGCCCCAACAAGCCTACTTCTATAACAAGGATCCCCATAACGAGGCATGGTGGGGCTATGGTTTCATCTTACCTCCATTTTTGTCAATGTCAATAATAATTTCTAATGAAACTAATCATAGCATTAAAAATTTGAAGTGGTAGATTTAGAAAAAAATTGAGTGTTTAACACCTACACATGAAGATGGTAATAAACCTATAAAACCCATCTCACTTACAAAAAATAGATATTGATTGATAAAATGAGTATATTGATATGATCTTATACAAACAACTATAAAGTGGATTGCAATCAAATAAAAAAATATCTAAAATTCTAAAAACTTTCATTATATATAAAAGCAAGAGTCATTTTCAATCTTGGCAACAAGGTTACCTTGCTCATGATTTTTTTCTTTAGCATTCCCTTGACTCTTACATCTCAATTAATTAGTGTGAGCGACAAATGACAGGGAACAATGTTGAAATGAGATGCCATGTCCATTTTCAAAGGGATTACATGTCATGAACATAGATGACTAATTATCTAGCTCATAAACTTTTATCTGTTGTGCACATTATGCATTGAATTAACTACATCACATCAATCAGTCATGCAAATTCAAATTACTTTAGATTAATGTAGATTAGGTATTTATAATTATAATATATCGAATAAATAATTTATAATATATAATATATAGTATTTATACGTATTATATAATTTATATATAATTATTACATAATAATATTACACACACACACACATATATAATTAAAGTGTTTATAATCATAATATATAAAATAAATATTTTATAATATATAGTATTTATATGTATTATATAATTATTACATAATAATATTATATGTAAGAAAAATATAATTACACCAGAGACATTTTTATTGGGTGCCAACTTCAAAGATCCATATCACGATATTGGGGATCCACATCTTAGTGCATTTATAATGTTTAGAGAGGTGATAATTGAAAAGGGTAGTTTTGTAGATGCAAACAACTGGCAAATAATGATAACCATGTCATTCTGTTGTTAATAGTTATTTTTGAGTTTGTGATATACGACAGTGCTTGCTAATTTCTAGTCATCCTCCATTCCATGCAGTACACTTCTAGGGAGATCTGGGAAGGCTTGCCGACACCCTCCTCTGAGTCATGCCAATAGTAATATGTTGATTCATGCCATGGCCAACCAACATTACCTCCACTTGATCAAACTATGTAGAGGAAACACTATTCATGACAAAGAAAACCATATAACATAAAAAATTATTTATAATATAATGCCATATAGTATTAAAAAATATTTACAATATAATATAGAAAATATATATCGTATAATATGTAATACATAAAATTACTAATATATTATAAAGTATAATATATAAAAATATAATATAATATAATAGATTGAAATATTTATTAAAATACCATATTACTATATATATATATATATATATATATATATATAATATATTATTTTATATTATATTGAAATATATATTAAAATATAATATTAAAGTATAGACTACAATATTATATCATATAATACAATGTAATATCATATGTTATTATATACAATAAAATATAGTATATTACATTAAAATATATTATTACAAATTTACAAGTATTACCTCATTCATCAATTTATTAAAAATGGAAAATTTTAGAAATTTCTATTTATTTGTAGAGTATATTCCCCTTTTAAGTGTACGATGTGGATACTTCTTATTTTTTGAGAATTTTAAACATACCAATTCTCCTTACCACTTAGGACTGATCACTTTTTCTCTCAACCAATGACCCTTCTACCACAACATTCACATTATATCATGAATGATGCCCCCTTATGCACTCATGTGGCATGCAATTTGAAAAATCTTTGGCACTCATTTTAATGTGTTACCCTCACATCAATGTTATTCCATTGTTTATTCAATCCACATATTGGATGTGGAGTCTTTTTGTAATCAAATAGAAAATAATCAATAAAATATGCCACCAACCTACAAGCTACAAACCCCTTCCTAATGGGTGCATGGTATGTAAATCCAACAACTACATTGAAGTCAGGGCATGTGTATGATATGGGGCCTTTGGTGTATGATATCACATGAAATACTATCATTGCCCCTCATCATCACTACCTAGCTCAATTCAAAATCTTTCACCACCTGCAGGGTTTGTATGCTGTTGTTGTAATTTCTCTATGTGTCAATATATTGGTAGAATCAAAGAATGTAAGTTACAATGTAGACTTTGGAACCTCAATGTATTTCCTCCATATCATTGACATTGCATCACTAATTTGAGTTTCATAGTGAACATGAAACTTTATCACAATCAAATTAGTGTCAAGTTATCCTCATCGGCCCTTCATGATAGCCTAACATCTACGGTCAGAGAACCCACCACCATACAAATTGTGTACCCCTTTTTGATGAATGCAAACATGATTCATCTCATAAAAAACAAACAAAAGCATATGTTGTCTATAACCATTCCAACACTGATACATGGTCCTCCATAGTTTTTGAAAATTACCACCATGAATTTTGAATTTTAGTTTGGTCAAGGATGTTACCGTGAATTTTAGTTTGGTAAATAATCAATGTTAAATGAGGCAGTGGCCATAGGTAGACATGGTCTGTAGGACTGCATATTTTAGTTCATATATAATGGCTTTTGGGTACTTATAAATCATCCTAAGTGATAATATGCCCTTCGTATTATTAGAGTAGAATAGATTCTATGGGTATTAACTACCTACAATGAGTTTTGAAGGGAAGCCATCGACGGGTGAAGATTATAAAAGCCAATGGAAGAGTGATGAAATTGTGGAGTCCTATCCATGTTAAGGAAATACTTGGTTATTATGCAGATCATGAATGAGGATGAATCAGGAAATATGGAGACAAAATCTTGGTCGTCTATTTCCTGGCAAGTGTGATATAGATCTGCTAAATACGACACAACTTGAGTCTTGAATGCAGAAGCTCCTTGGCCAACATACAAGTGCCCACCATGCCATACCATTCTGTTGCTTTTGTGGCGTGTGCAATTAAACCACCTAAAAACTGCATGACACGGTGCCTCCTCTGAATGTCCTAGTTTCTCAATTTATTTGGAGAATGGCACATTTATTGATAGATCTAGATACCAAGTGACCACACGGGTCTGATCGCGGTTAAAAAATAATGCATATCTGTTAAAGCATAGCGCTAAAATGAAAAATGTTATATATATAGACAGACAGACAGATATAATATCAAAATATAATATTAATATAAAATTAAATATAAAAAATACATATTAATATAATAATAAATAAAAGATAATATAATATAAAATATAAGATAATATAATATAATATAATTTAAATATATATAAAATAATATATATTACATAATACAATATAATATATTGTATTTTAAAATGTAATAAAATATATAATTAATTTGTCTCATTTCAATTATAATAAATATCATATATTATATATATTAATACAATTTATCATATATAATATAATATAATATAATATAATATAAAATCAAATATAAAATATAATATAATATGAAATAAATTATCCAAGGCCTTACCACTACTAGGGAATGCATGTGTATAGTGAAATACAATAGATGTTTGTATACCCTACAATCTTGCCATTCCAAGAGATGACATTTGCTCGACACATTTCATTCAACATTGTTAAAGCCTTGTCAAGGAAACCATTTTAATCACAATGAAATCAATAAGATAAACTCAATTAATTTACTACTATGTCAAATAGGTCACGTGCCTTGTGTATGCTTCTACATTTTGAATCCATAGCACTGAGAGCATTTGTAACTATAACATCCCCTGTTCTGCCTCTTGATGTTGATGTGAGTGTTTTCTCTAGATCTACAAAATCACATCACGAGATTTTTATACACTATTTGTATACCGAGGTAAATAATCTTTAAAATACTACTATCTTTGATTTTCCAAATAATGTGAGACCTGTACATTCTTGTTTCACTAGTATTAAGCTTTTGCTTTTTCTATTTACTAGTATTCTTTTGTTCCATTCAAGAGATCTAAATAGCTCATGTTTTACATTAACAGGGTGAATGTTTATAAGCTATGTAGAGAGTTGTGTGTTAGGATGACAAATCTATGATGTACAACACTTATCGAACCCTGGCCATTGTTGTGCATATAAGAGTATTATTATATACACATGATTAAAGAGGAAGATGTAAACAACATCCCCTGTTCACATTGGTACTATGTTTCATAAACCTATTCACCATGGTGCTATGTGTGACTTAGATTTTAAACATGTATATAATAAACAATATACAAGAATTATAAGTGAAATAAACATAATCACAATTTGTTGGGTGATATTTACAATATAAGTCAAACATTATACTTCTTTGCTTTAAACGTCTATATTCGAATATTTTAAAAGAGATTTAATGATTATATAATTTTTACAATTTTTAGTTTATAATTTTTAAATTTTTATTACAAGCTTATTATTGAAAAAATTTAATATAGAATTATTAATAAAAAATTTATTATTCATTGTATGGGTAATTTATCAAGGGTATAACTAAATATTCATTGTAAGTTTTATAAATTTAAAATTATGTTTAGATATATAACAATCAATAATATATTTTAATAATATTCATTAATTTTTTAATGAAGACAATAATCTTTCTCTATCGTGACATATAGATAACATTTATCCCATATAATTTACGCCTACACATGTGACTACGTCCAATTTTAGCTTATCATGTCAATGTAACAATCTATTGCAAAATGATACATGTTAATTAAATGAAAGCAAGGTGGGTTGTTTTTTATTGTTAATGGGGTAGGAGGACATTAGGAGAGTCAACTTGATTGCGATAGGGCTCCATGTATCATGTCAAACTTGAATGAACAATGCAATGTTGTTGATGCTAGAATAATTAATTATGCTCCTAGATTCAAGATTGTAGATTTCATTCATCCTTAATGCCAATATATTGACCCCTAAAGTAATTACCTCATGATTAAGAACATACAAAAACACCATACTTAGACCCATGAATGAAAGGGCAAGGCCATCCAAAACATGCATATAGTGAAATATTTCAAGGTGATATGAGTAAAAATGACGAGGGGCAATGATAAGGTATGTTCGATGATATTGTGCATCAAGGGGCCCATATCATCACCAAAACTGGATTCAAGGTAGCTTTAGATTTGCAAGGTGGTAACATCTTTGAATGGATTTTTTTATTGCCAAAGGTGGATGAGGAAGTCATGAACTCTGATTTTATTGTGAAAGAGCACCACATATGATGTATGGCTTGAGTCAATGATATAATATCATTGATGTGGGGACAAGATATTGAAGTTTAAGAACTTGTCTTGTAGTTTTTGTTTATGCATGCTAAAAATTGCATTAATAGATGTGGCTTGTCACTAAACTTAAAAAAATATATCTTCCTAGGGTTCATTGAGTTTCTCACTTTAAATACTCAGTAATTTCAAGTCACCATCACCACCAAATTCACTTATGAATCTTTCATTGCTTCTATTCTATGTATGGCCTTTCCCTTCCCCACCATTTGAAGCAAGGTACAACTATTAATTTACTCTCTATCCCTTTCAAAATCCTCTTTCACCCATGAAATATTATCTCTATCCTCCAAAGTCAAATCATGATAATGTGTTGCACACTGAGTCTAAAACATAGTTTCATCATTGTCCATAAAAGGCCTCCCAAATATTTTCAAAACCAATATCATTATCTATAAGGAATTGGCCCAAATTTTGTGGCCCCACCTCTATCTCAACATCATCAAATAGATAAAAGAGTTTCTCAACTAGTTTTATTATATTAGATACATTGACACTCTTAATAAAAAATGTTCCAATACCATATGACACAAAGAAGTTGATGAAAGCATTCTCTACATTTTTAGATGAGTCATTAAATATATGATCCCTATTTTCCATTTAGATGACCCATGTTTGATCATGTATTGGATAATTGAAATAGTTCTATGGAAGTTACAAATTGCATTGATAGAAGTAACATGTTATTAAACTCTCTGAGTGTTTGTCCCCAGGGTTATTCAAGTTCATACTCTATAATATTATATTTCAATGTCAAAATAAGTTCATGTAAAGTAATGATGGGGGAAAAGTGATTGGGACCTCAATTTCCATGCACATAGTTTAAATAAATTTGGATTCATACAACATATGTTTATAAAATACACATAAATTGGGAGAGAGAGGTGGATCTAATTAAAACTAACATTAGATTTTTTTAAAAATAACAATGTCGAGACAAGCAGTGATGAAAGTGATAATGAAGAACATCTATAATAGGATATGTAAATGCACAAGTGGGAAATATTATCTCATACACACCCATATATGAATGTTGAGCTACATGACATTAACATGCTTGGACTCTTTCACTTTGACAAAAAACACAACAAGAATAATTCAGATATCCTGCTTAACCTACACATAATTGCACATCAATTCATAGATTTACAATGTGCAATTTAAAAATATGTAAACATTGAGTGTAGTATCAAACCAATATCATATGAATTGTCACGCACTTAGCAAATAGCCTTTAACATATTTCACCAAGATGTTAAAAAAACTCACAAGGTACACTGCTTTGAATGATTGTACAAGGAATAATAGGGACAATTAAATTTTACTTTATAAGCATAGTCAAACACACCTTGGATAAAATTACAGGGAAAATAAAATCTCCCTTGCTTCTTCTTGCTCCAACTGGGATTGTAGAATTTAACATAAATGCATCAACAATACATTCAACACTTCATATCCCTATCCAAGAAGTGAAAGTGATGGAGTGATAAATGTTAACAACTTTCCAAAAATAAATGAAACACATTCAATATGTTCTCATAGATGAGATGGGTTTTATAGGGCTAAAAATGCTTAGTAAGATAAATAATCAATTGCGTAAAACATTTCCTCAAAAAAATAACAAAGACTTTGGTTGTTGCTCAATTATACTCATTAGAGACATGGGACAACTCCCACCTATAAAAGACACTCCAATGTATGTAGGCAGATCTTTTGGGCACACATTATGATGAATATTTGGTATAGTTTTTACATTAGAAACAAATTTTTTGTCAATAGAAATACACATAAAAATAAATACTATTCAGAAATTTGTTAACTAACATTAGAAATGCAAACACATTTATATGTAATAAATTTATTGACAATAATACATAATAATCAAATGTTGAAATCACCAAATATGTCAATTGCTTTATGTAGAACAAACAAAACAGACAAATAAATACATCTAACCACAATGACACTCATCTTCAGCTAGTTGTGCTTCTATATAAGAAACAAAAAATTATGTTAACATCCAATGTATGGGTGAAAGTACGATTAGTTAGTGATACTATTGAAGAAATTGTTGACATCATTTGTACAACTCAGATTCAAATCCACCTTTCCTACCCATATATGCAGTTGTTGCATTTAAAAAATTCTCTAGCCCCCCATGGGATGCAAAGAATCCTACACATGTACCAATTACTCCTATTACACGAGTCAATCATCGACAGATGCCTATAAAAATGACATGGACTCTAACCATACATAAAGTACAAAGAATGACACTCAATAAAGGAACAATTGACGTTGAATACATTGATCACCAAAGCTTAACATTTACTATTGTATCAAGAGTATGTTCAATCAATGTTGTGTATATATCTCTTGCATTTACCTTTGAACGCTTTGCTAGAATGAAAGAAAGTAAATATGTAAATCTTCAAAAATCAGAGAAAAGAATTTGATAGAATTACTTCTTCCACACCATTCATAAAAACTCTAACTTTGTAATTGTTATATACAATTTAAGAAAAAAAAAGATATAACTATTGTTACATACAATACATTTTATAATTTCAAAACACTTTTATCATTAATATATATTATAAAAATTTATATAATATTAAAATATATAATATATGATTTAATATTTATATAAATTTTCAATATATAAAAAAATTATAATAAATATATATAATATTTCTACAAAGACAATTAAAAAAAATTGATAACTAACTAAAAATAAATTACTTTTATGTGACCTTTAATTTTCTTGATATCATAAAAACTACTAATATATATACCAACCAGCATCCAACATTGTACCCATCGGAAAAGCATAACTAAAAATTTAGCCGTAAAAAAAATTAAAATTTATAAATTGCTTGAAAAAGTTGAAGTGTTTTTGTTTTTTTCTTGCATTATTGCTAATTCTTTGCGGTAGTAGGTACAACTAAAAGCAGGAAATATTAGTCTTGTCTCGCCTGCCAAGTTGCCAGTGGCACATTATTCTTGAATTCCTTGATTGCGCAAGTTGCAACACTCTTCCTTACACCAGCTAGTGAGGACAGCTAGACAAATTGGAATGAGAACGTATGTCGGTTGTGGAATTTATATATATGTTAAGCAAATTTAGTTTGTGGTGCAGTGTAGCAGTGGGAGAAATTTTGTTGTCATAAAAATCTTTCCATCCAAGTTCTTCTCTGAAAGCTCCTCTTTGGACTTTATGTGATTTATATTTTGTCTTGGTTAGTGTCATACCTTCCTTGTCGTCTGTGTTTCTGATATTCATTTCATGATATTTACCAGCTGTTGTTGTCACTGTTATTTAAAATGCTTATAATTACAAGGAATTTCCTGTCAATTCTATACGATTAGGGAGGCATTTATGAGGACCTGATGAATCTATACTAAGATCTCAGGATATTTATCATACCTGATTCTCCTTCAGAGACCTAAATCCATGTTTTAGTGTTGCGCTTTTCTTTGGCTAAACAGAAGTAACCCACTTTTTGACCATGGTTCGGCCCTTTATGCCAGCCAAATTAAGTTTCCAACTACAATAAATATTACTGGAGTTGCCTTTACATTTGAAAATAATGTTGAACGATCTCAGCCTTGTCTTTGTGATGGATTTTCTCCTTCAAGATGACAAGTTTTGTACCTCTTATATTTTATTTTGCTTACCCTTCAATCGAGGTGGCTCAAACGGGTAATTAATAACCTTATCCGTCAGTCAAAGACTATGACCCACTCAATGAAGATGGCTTGGGCCACGTTTAAATGGGTGGACAGCAAACTTTTATCTGGGATCTTATTTATTTAGCAATGCATGCTTGGGAAGGTTTGATATGTTGGATAGGTACGTTGAGTGTTCGACTCCCATTCCACCCATATTTTCTGGAAGCGTCCAAATGCAGCCCTTTAAATTAACTCAGATCCTTCTTTTAATATGTACTGTGGTGGTTTTCTGGTGCACGGCTATTTTTGTTTAGTATGTTGAGCCCTTGGCATATGCATTTATTATGTGGCAGAATATCTGATGTGCTGCAGCAAACCATCTTCTTGGTCCATGCGGCTTCTGGTTAGTCAGCTTTCGCACCTAATTTTGATTGTTTTCAGAAATAGACCTCCTTCTCACCAAACAAAGCCCTGTTTTAATTATGAGTCCCATGGAGTGTGAAACAGTTTTTTTTTTTTCTTTTTTGATTGTATTATATACAATTTGAAATCAGGGAGGCAGCCGATTGGGTGCAGGGCTTGAACCAGGGACGGTTGAGTGGTAGGCTTCTGACCTTATCACTGCACCCCGCCCCTGACTCAAATGTGAAATAGTTTTATTTGTATCAAAAAGATTTTATATGAATATGATGTAGTGCATATAAAATAAATAAATAAATATAAATATATAAATAAATAAAAATGGAATATTAAATATATATATTTTTTGAAGTGTATAGTTATTTTACTATTGCTAAATGAAGTATAAATATTTTTACAGCCTTTTATCATGGAAGCGCTGGACGAATGTATACCTTTCACTTTGAAACTCCGACCAGCCCTTCAAATTTGATCCGTGCATACCACTCAATAATAATAACAACAACAGAATAGAGAACAGAATAGCATCGGGAATAAGGAAGAAATGAGTTGTAAAAGTTATTAGAATGAGAAAGCACCTACTAATGAGCATTTTACGTGGGACGGGGTTTCCATTTGAAACTTACAATAATCTTGAAATTCGTGCACAGTAACAGCCTTTTTTGGTTTTGTTTTGGAAATTCAACTTAAAATTTCTTTCACGAGTTTGAAATGTCCTTAGTTGCAGTAGGTGCTTTCTTCAGAAACGGAATTGAATGCACAATGATTAATATCAACTGGAAAACATCATAAATAGTACATGCATTAACACCAATCAACATTACCTACTTGTTTAATCTTTCGTGATGTTGTTGTGCATTCTGAATCCCGATCATAGGACACGAGATAAATACAATTGTATGTTGATTACATATATTATTATTAATTTTCAATTTTCAATAGTAATTGTAGACACCTAAAAAGTGTCTAACCCTTGGTCACTTTCCCCCTTAGTCCATTCTTAACCCATTCCTAACAATTTTTAATTTAAAATAATTAATTTATTTTGAATTAACCTCCCTCCTTGGACACATCACCCATGACACCTCCCTTGGGACACCTCGCCTTGGATTAATTCCTATCCTATGACTCACTCAAGATCTATTCCTAATTCTTCTAACCACCTAACAAACTCTCGTGCGTATTTAGCCCAACCCTCGGCATTCTCCAACGGATAGGGCACTTGGCGGATGAAAAACGGGCTTGGTGGCTCTTTTTACCCGTTCTAACCCCGTCGACGTCGCCCAAGTGTCGATCGACGCCAGCGGAATCGCCGACGTCGGTTATACTTAACCAATTTTTCAAACTCTTTTGAGGATCCAAATCAGAAATCAAAAAAAAATCTCTGAAAGCGAATCAGAAATCCTAATCTTGGACTATCCGTCAATCTGCGAAATCTCTCAATCAAGCCTCTCACTTTCTCTCTCAGGTGCAGCAACTGTTTCAGGTTCTCCATCAGCAACAGGTCTCCATACAAGCTACATCAACAGCAGGTACGGGAATCATCAGTACCACATCTTCCACAAGGCACAGGTAAGTATACTGTCTGTGTTTTTATTCTCTTTTCAGTTATTTCTTTCAAGCAATATCTCCCTAGACTAGACTGTTAATCAACCCAGACCCGAATCTTGATTTGTCCACCTCCCTGTTTCTCCCGTCCTCTCTCGGATCATACATTCTGCCCATTTAACCCGACTCTCAGACTCAGACCCCAGACCATTCAACCAAGCCCAAAACTTTGTCCACAGACCAAAACCCTGATCAGACTCTGTCCACAGACTATTCAAATAAACCCAGACCCTGACCAAACTCTGTCCACAAACCACAGAGTTAACCAGACTTCGTCTAAAGACCTTTGCCCCGACTGACGCCGGTCACTACCCCAACCGACGTCGGCATATTAACTGACGTCGGCACCTTGACCAACCGACGCCAGTAGGCTTACCGACGCCGGCGACTGTTATCAATTTGACAGTTTCTCTCAAGTAAGTCTTTACTTCTCTTTTTCATTCCATTTCATTATCATTTTGGTTCTTCATTATTCAGCTATTTATCAGACATTTCTTTCTGTTGATTAGTGGGTTTATATCCCTTAAGAAAGTTTTCATACTTCTGGGATCAAGCTTTCGCTTGACAACCCACCATCTGTCCATTTAACGCCTTCTTTTGTCCAAGCTTGTTTTCTTTGCAGGTGTCATTCCTCCACAGCCAAAGAGGAGTACTCACAGCGTCTGGATCACGGTGCACAGACTATATCCAGGTACACAAGCCTTGACCATTCTTTCTTTAGTTTCTTAATCCTTTGAAATTGAAAACAAAATTTGAATAGAAACATTCTTGCACGCCCGGTGGGACCCCTTTAGGGCCTTCTTTGGGTTCCCTTTCCTTCTTTGTTCATTTAGGTGCATTAGGCTTCTTCCTCTTCATCTCATTTTTCTTTTCTAAAAAAATTTAAAAAAAAAAAAACATCATAAGAAGGAAATAAAAAGAACTCTTTCTTACTTTTTCTTGCATTTCTAGACTAGTAAGAAAATCATTTTCTTCAACCCTTTCTCCAACTTGTCTTCATTCCAATTCAATATTTCGATTTTGGGGCTTTAAAACTTACTGCATTTCATTTCTTGCTTTCTTGCATCTTTCTAGTCCACGCTTAGTAATTAGTCAAACGCATATTGAATAAACCGTAGATCACTTGATGTTACACTACCAGACCACGTGCACTCAATAAAACATAAAACTCACTTGAGACAAGGCCCGACTGGGATTTCATCACCCAGCGGACAACCTTACCCAACCCGGCAATCCTACTTGGATTTCACCACCAAGGGGAAAGCCAACTCTGTTCTCTGGCAGAGTCTAAACTATAGTGAAAGTATATTTTGGCTAAGCGAAACCAGCTAACCACTGGAATCATGAAGTGAGGGGAGCTTGCTCCTTAGCACCAGGCATGTACGGAAGCTAATACAAATTTTTGAGCGCCTTAACATACCTGAAACCATCTTTAGATTGCCTATTCTAGGACCCTTCTTACAGCCAACTTCTTCAAACATTATATTAAGGCATAAGCCACATGATCTTAATAAAATTATTTCTAGGGATTTAACGCTAGGCTCTGTCTGTCATCATCATATTTTCTATTTTTATCTGTCTTTTTTGAGCTGGTAAGGACGTCTTCTCCATTTCCATTTCCAAAAACTTTTTTTTTGAGTTTCTGGAAAACACAGTAACCAACATCGGTCCTATAACCGACGTCGGCAACTTTTCTGAACCGGCATCGGTCATCTGACTGACATCGGCAGTCTTCTTCACCGACATCGGTTTTTATACCGACGTCGGTCTCTGTCTATTTTCTTTTTCCAAAAAAAATAGCAAGCTTAAAATCCAACTTTCTGACTGTCTAAACATCCATTCTGGTTTTCTGAGACTGACAGAACACAATTTTCTGAAACCTGACCCTTTCTTGCCTTGAATGGTTTTGACACGCAGTCAAACCAAGGCCCTTCTTGACCACGCTAGCCAACAACCGCTTCCACCTTCACCATCTATAACTAGTCCTATAATGGAGTTCAACTCGGAGACTGAAAGAACTCCAACTCGCCCAACCCCACCTCAAACTCCTATCGTCATAGAAGGGGACCAAGATTTTGCACGATTCTTGGACCTTAACGTCAAAGCCTTACAACACTATTTTGCGAATAGCCAAACGCGAAACTCCCTAGGCAACCCAATCTATGGGATGCAGACTTCCTTAGTTGACACAAGAATCACATCAACCGCACCTACCATTCAACCATTAGACAACACCTCCACCAATAACCCAACCGTGTCTTACCTTCAAAACGTAACCTCTCCATCTAAACCTACCTCCATGGGAGTTCCGATACTCCCTCAACCTCAAGTCACTCAACCAAACCCCACACCTTTCCAAAACCTTCTAGTCTCTATTCCCCCTACTCTTGCACCAATAAATACAAGGGTAACCGTTTACCCGTCAACAAGCGTAGCCACGCCTCAACCATCCTTGACGGCTCCTATCCAACTTGTGCCTACCAACCCCATAACACAAGTACCCTTGGCCCCAACTTTTGCTCCCATAACCAGCTATCCATATGTTGCGTCTATGCAACCATCCACGTCATACGCCCCTCCAAATATCTTTCAAGCGCCTTATAATCTAGGGGGCGCTCCACCCACCAATCCGTCAGTAGATATAATCAAAATGCTGATGGATAAAATGTCTAGCTTAGAGACTTCCGTTTTTGGCTCACGCAATGCTCTCTCATACGAGCAAATTTGCAATGAGCCTATTCATCTTTCCGTTCCCATTAGACCATACCCCAGCTAGTGGGAGCTTCCCAAATTTTCTCGCTTTCAAAGCAAAGAAGACCCACATCAACACTTACGGGCATTTAGACATGCCTGTTACCTTATCGCCCATGACGACGCATTGCTCTTGCGCACATTTCCTATGTCCCTTTCTGGCGCTACACTCGACTGGTACAGCTCCATTGCCACCCATTCCCTCTTCTCATTTACACAATTGGCCCAGCTTTTTCTTGACCATTTCTCCATTAATATCACCAAAAAGGTTTCGATCACAGACCTTTACACTATCCACCAATTTGAGGACGAATCAGTAGCTGATTTCGTTGCTCGTTGGAGAGGCCTTATCAATCAGCTCTCTTTTTTCTTACCTCAAACTGAACTTATTGAACTATTCTCCCGAGCTTGCGCCAAACACATTTCTTCCATTTTAAGGGTTCAGACCTTCCGTACCTTTGACGAAGCCTTCACGATGGCCCGTAAACTTGAATTACGTGCCATCGAGGAGAACAAAGTCAAGTTGCGGAGCAAAAACCCCAACTCTAAGACTAATGACTCTTCTTCTTCTAAGCCTTCATCGTCAAATCCTAAGTCTAAAACTTCAGCTAACATTGTGGCCGTTAGACCTTCATCCTCTTCATCTAATCAACCTGAGCCATCAACATCTCAGAGCGCCACCCGTCAATTCCAGCAAAGATACATGAAAAGACAATATACTCCTCTTGGAGAATCTTACGCGTCTATACTGGAAAAGCTTGTTAAACAGGGGATTCTCAACCTTCTCCAAATTCGACCACCGCCACAATTTGATCCCTCATGCGCCATCCCTGCGTGGTATAGGGAAAATGACTTCTGTAATTTCCATCATGTCAAAGGTCATGATATGGAAAACTGTAAAACTTTCAAAAACATAGTCCAGGATATGCTTGAAAAGGGAGAGCTCGTTCTAGATAATCCCAATGCACCTCCAAACCAGGGCATCGACATATTCAAGCAACCATTCCCCAACCATCCACCAACCCAAAATAATGTCCAGACCTTAATTGACAACACGCATGAACACGATATTCGAACGGTCAATACGGTCTCACCTTTCATCCCTAATCAATCTCAAGAGGTTAACCCATCTACCAGTCCATCACGTGTGGACGAACCTCTTTCCCCGGTCAGTTCTCCATCAACCTCTCTCATCCTGGAGGACGCCTCAACCTTATCGGCACCACCGGTCTCACCATCCTCTTTTTTTCTGCCTATGGAGGAACTGACCTTACCTACTCCTTGACTACAAGTGGAGGGCACCATAATCCCTACCCTTTACCCACTTGAGGAGTCACACTCTCCCGTTCCTTCTCTACCAAGAGAAGAACCTGACTCTCCATCTTCCTCAACCAATGATAATCCAATTATAACTCCCACACACTTTGGGTCCGAAACTATTACCACACCTAACACATCTTCTCCAGGATTTGAACCTCATCCAACATCCTCCCAACCATTTTCCTGACTAGTGGAGAAATTAGAACTTCTCCCTTCAAGGAAAGTGGAACATCGGGGATTGTGGGAACATCTTAAAGTTCTTCAACATTCTCGTGCCCTTTCATCTCATGCTGCCAATCCTCCCAAGGCGGAATCGTCCAAGACTCCAAACAAAGACCAAATCCCCACTTCTAAACCCGCATCTACCCAATCCAAACCAATCAAGCCACTTGGCATTCGTCCTCTCTCTACCCTCACTCACTCGCAAGTGAAGGTGGACTTGAACCAAACCTCGACCAAAAGAAGTCTTCCAACCAAGTCAAAGAAGACTGCCCGACCACAGCAGCGAACCCCTCCTCCACCCTCAACTTTGCCCTCCATCTTGGGTCCTCATCCTTCTACCCTACTCGGCGTGCTTCCTACTCCGACTCTTAACCAACACAAATTGCCTCCATTACTTCCTTCGCCAACAACAAGTCAACTCCTTCTCAAAAATTCGGCACCACTCACAAAGAAAGTGCCGTCTTCACCTGTCACCGTACCACCAACCCAAAAGGTGGTACGAAAACCTTCTTCAGCATCCCCAAAGCAGAAGTCACCAGCGCGTCATGCATCAACAAGCGTGGACCCCTTAGAAGGTTCATACGCTTTGATATTACGCCAACTTTTACAAACTTTTAGCATTACCCTTCCTTCCATCAAGCCATTCCAACCTCTCAGGTCAAAACCATCTTGGTTCGATGATACAAAGATTTGTTTATACCATCGCACACCATGACACGATACCGAGACTTGTTGTGCTCTCAAGGCAGTAGTTCGCCGCTATATGGAGAAAGACACTCTTCTCATTGAGGACACTCTTGACCAACCCTCAACACCTTCCCATCCAACCTCATCAACCATATCAACATCTCACCAACAGACCATAACCCCTTCTTCACCTACTATCTTCGAAATCAACGCCATTCATGTAACCACTAGGTCACAGAAGGACAAGGCGAAAGAAAAAGCCGCTATTTCTTGGACCTATCATTTTGTCCAAGCACCTCAACCACCAAAACCCAAGATTTCCATCTTAGGTGCGTCCCAACCCACTTCTTCAAAGGCAATCACAAAATCTATGATAAAACAACTTCACCAAACGCCTTTGAAGATGACCATATATGACCTTATTCAAAGCTCCCCCCAACATTGCCAGGCTCTAATCAAAGCCCTACAGGCAGCTGAGGTTCAACCTAAAGACCCTCAACCACTTGCTGCCTTAGTCCATTCTTTATCCCCCGTCACCTCCATCACTTTCAGTAATTCTGAGATTCCTACCTCTACCGAGGAAGATCAGGACGCCGCCCTTTTCATCACAGCCTACGTTGATCGAACCCGTATTAAACGAGTTATGATCGACGGGGGCGCTAGCATTAATATCATTTCCTCCCATGCCTTTGACCAATTGGCCCTTCTAAAGAATTGCGTATCAAAAACTGACGCAATCCTTAGATCATTTAATGACACAACCACTAACACTATCGGCACTGTTGTCCTCCACATCCGCGTCGGTCCACGCAAATTCCTGGAGCTCTTCTACATCATCGAGGGAGAATTCCAATACAACATCCTTCTAGGGCGACCCTAGATCCGTGCCATGGCTTGCGTCCCTTCAACACTTCACCGTTGTGTCAAATTTGAACACGACAAACAAGTCCATGTCATTTCCGCCGACCCATCCCCATTCAAGACTTGTAACACGACCTATAGCCCAAACGACATTCTTATCCCACTTAAGGCATCAATCCAAACATCCCCTCCATCCGCAGAAGCGTCAACTAGTATGCAAACAGCGGTTGCCACCACATCATCTTCTCAATTACCAACCAAGGACCCCATGGACGACATCTTTCAAAGACTTTCACTAGGAGAATATCATCTCCTTACTCTAGACATGTTTCAAACTCTTCAAGAGTATGGACAACTTCATCAAAACCCAAACTATGACTGTCGAATCGGAATGGTCATTCCTTATGGTCCTCCTAGCCTACGAACCAATCTCGTCTATGGGGGGCTGGATCAAGCTCCTACTGAATCAAATCCTTCTTCCTCGCCTCAAATCTTCACATCCGATTTCTCCTTTCTTAGAAATCCCACCTTTGCACATACCTACCTTTATAGGTGTGCATGGAAGGGTTTCGGCTTTGGACGTTACGAACAAGGCTCCCATCAGCCTGTTGAAACACCCAATGACGACAATGCAAAGAAACGGTATGGACTGGGTTTCCAAGAACCCACTGAGGCTTCCACAAACCTTTCCCCTGAACTAAACATTGACCAATTTATTCTAGACTCGCCTATTCTTCCATCCTCACCTACGGAGTCGGTGGTTTCCATCCCTCCTAGTTTTTTTTTTGCATAAACACCATCCGCTTAGAACCCCTAACCTATCAGCTCAACGGGGTTCCCAAGTCTCTCCCTCTCGTTTATCCCAGCATGATAGACGATGAATCGGAAACCATCAACACAGTCCACTGCATAGATGACGACGCCATTCTTACCTATATGGGTGCCGACGATTCTTTCATTCAGCGCTCCCTCCCTTCTGAAACACAGGTTGTGTTAAATGAATCAACCATCGACATTAACCTTTTATCTTCTGATGTTCCTCAAGTCTTAAAGATTGGTCAGTCTTTAAACACTCAGGAGCAGGCTGACTATACCACATTTCTCTCAGACAATCGCTGAGCCTTTGCCTGGACCTACGCCGACATGTCTGGCATCAACCCTAACATTGCCACTCATAACATTGTCACAAACCAAGAGGTTAAGCCTGTTAGGCAAAAGCTTCACAAAATGCATCCTTGTGTTGCGCTTCTTGTCAAAGAAGAGCTTCAGCACCTTCTTTCAGTCTCCTTCATCCAACCCATCGATTATCCGCAGTGGGTCTCTAACATCGTTCCTGTCACCAAAGCGACTGGGGGGATTCAGATGTGCACAGACTATCGTGACCTTAACTTAGCTTGTCTCAAAGATGACTTTCCTCTCTCAAACATTGACCAACTTGTTGATCTTACGGCTGGCCATGAGATGTTATCGCTCATGGACGGATTTTCAGGATACAACCAAATCCTGATTACGCCTGAAGATCAGCACAAAACCACCTTCATTACACCATGGGAAACTTTCTGCTATCGAGTCATGCCTTTTGGTCTTAAAAATGCAGGCGCCACATATCAACGTGCCATGACTTACATCTTTCACGATCTCCTCCACAAAATCATGGAGGACTATGTCGATGACTTGTTTGGAAAATCTAAGCTTCGTCGCGACCATTTGACTATCCTTAAAATCATTTTCTCTCACCTTCTTTAGTATCAGGTCTATCTTAACCCCAAGAAATGTGTCTTTGGGGTCCTCTCAGGAAAGCTCTTGGGATTCATTGTTTCTTTTCGTGGCATCGAGATAGATCCTGCCAAAATCCATGCTATCCTCGAAATGCCACCTCCATCTAATCTCAAGCAACTCCGCAGCCTACAAGGAAAGCTCCAATTCATCCGCCGTTTCATTTCGCAACTTTCTGACCGTTGCCAGCCCTTTCATCACCTCCTCAAGAAAGACGTCTCCTTTAAATGGGATAAAGATTGCCAAGAGGCTTTTGACTCCCTCAAACGCTATTTGGTCTCTCCACCAGTCCTTATTCCACCAAAAGACGACCAACCCTTCTACCTCTACATCTCCGCAATCAATCATTCGTTAGGTGGCATGATCGTGCATCGAGATGAGCAACACCGTGAGCAAGCAGTCTATTACATAAGCCGAACACTTGTCGACTATGAAACTCGGTATACTCATACCGAGAAACTCTGTTTAGCATTAGTCTTTGCCACTACCAAGCTCCGTCACTATCTTCTCAATCACAAAACTTTTGTCGTCACTCACACTGATCCCCTCAAATACATGCATTCTAAACCATATCAAAACCAACGTATGGCTCGTTGGCTCATGCTTCTTGCTGAATTTGACTTAGAATTTGTCCAACAAAAATCTATCAAAGGGCAAACAATCGCTGACCAACTAGCGGATGCCACTCTTCCCGACAATCAACCTTCTCAGTGTGAGTTTCCCAATGAATCTATCGCCACTCTCTCGACTGATGACATATTCTATCAAATGACGATGTTTTTCAACGGCTCTAAATGTCAACTCGGTGGGGGTGCGGGGGTCATCCTCATTCCTTATGAAGGTGAACCCATGCCCCTGTCTTTTAAACTTGACTTTGAATGTACCAATAATATGGCCGAATACGAAGCCTTAATTTTGGGACTTCAAACCGCCCTTTCTTTAAACATCAAGACCATTAGCATCTTTGGTGACTCACAACTTGTCGTCAATCAAATCAATGGTTCATATCTTTGTAAAAATGAAATTTTACAAAGGTACAAGCATCGTGTTGACACTCTTCTAGCATCTTTCGACCATCACTTATTGCAGACTGTTCCTCGATCGACGAATAAGTTTGCTGACACTATGGCTTCCCTTGCCTCTCATATTCCTTCTTCATCATCGTCCTCATCAAGAATTTATGTCATGGTACATCGTGTGCCATTACCTTCATACATTTCCACTGACATCAATCTCGTCCACACCATAGACTCTAGTTCACAAGATGTTTGGTATAAACAACTTGAGGACTACTTGACTCATTCTCTCGTTCCTCCCAACCTCTCTAGCAATGCGCGGCGGGCTTTCATTAAGCGCACCGCTCGCTACACCATGCTAGGGGGCCTTCTCTATAAAAGAGGTTTTGACGGCCTTCTTCTTCGCTGTTTAAACTCCACTGAAGCTTCTCATGCTGTTAAATAAGCCCATGACGGGATTTGTGGCGGACACTTCAGTGGTAACTTGGTTGCCAAGCGCATCCTTCGCCTGGGTTATTATTGGCCCACTCTTCATCAAAACTGTAGCGATTATATTCGCCGTTGCATCAAGTGTCAGCTGCATGCTAACTTGCTTCATCTCCCTAGTCACGCCTTACAATTTGCTCAGGATTTCTGGCCTTTTTCACAATGGGGCTTAGATCTCATCGGCGAGATTAACCCTCATTCATCTCTTCGTCATCAATCCATCATCACTGCCACCGAGTATTTCACCAAGTGGGTGGAAGCTATCCCTCTCGTCTCCATAAAATCCGACAAGATTGTCGACTTCATCAACACCTATATCATCTGTCGTTTCGGTGTACCTCACAAAATCATCATCGACAATGGCAAGTCCTTTAAAAACAAGACCGTCCAAAAACTCTGCGATTCATTTGGCATCAAACTCAGCTTTTCTTCACCTTACTACCCACAAGCAAATGGGTAGGCCGAGGCTTCTAACAAAATCCTAACCAAAATTCTCATGAAGGTGGTCAACGACACTGGAAGGGATTGGCATGTTCAAATACCCTTCGCTTTGTGGGCCTACCGCACTAGCATCCGAACCTCTACGGGTGCTACCCCTTTCTCTCTAGTGTACGAAACAGAGGCTGTCTTACCTCTCGAAGTACAAATCCTGTCTCTTCGTATCTCACTCCATGCCATTCTTTCTAATGATGACTTTCGTCAAGATCGATTAGCTCAACTTGAGTTACTCGACGAGCGTCGTCTCGCTGCCCTCAATCATCTACATGTCTATCAAAATCGCATCAAAGGCACCTATAATAAAACTCTAAGAGAACGAGATTTCAATATCAGAGACCTCGTCCTCAAAGAAAACCAACATGTGACCAATATGGAATGGAGTAAACGAGGCAAATTTGCTCCTAATTGGCTCGGACCTTATATCATCACACACAAGTATGGATCAGGAACTTATCATCTGTCTTCTCTTGAAGGCCGCCCAGAACCTGAGCCTCTTAATGCTTTGCGTCTATGACCATTCTACTATTAGTCGAGTACGCATCCACTTGACATTTACCTTGAGCTCGTCCCTTGAGCAATCTTTATCCTTTTAATCATTAATTTATTTCACCCTTTTTCTCTTAACAAAATCCTCTACAACCCTTTTATGATGCACGGATGCTTCGTCTTAATAAAAGGGAGTCCTTGACCTTCTATAAGTCTTGTCCATGACCCAATATTCTGTCAAAACTAAATCAAGATGTCAAAATATCCAAATTCACAAAATCAAATCAAAAAGCAGACTGCTCCCTTGAAGGACAGCTGCACTATCATTGTTGTAGCTAATAGACTGCTCCCTCGAAGGACAGCTATTCAAAAGCCCTTAAATCTATAAAGCAAAGTATAGACCACTCCCTCGAAGGATGGCTATGACTAAATCTTGCTACAAGCAGCACTTGTTCCGAAGCTTCCCGCATCGATTAGCTTCATAAATGACCACCAAACAAATGACATCTTTATGTGGACTTCCCGCATTGATCAGTCCGCTCTTAAAAAAAAAAAAAAAAAGGGGTCATGGACTTGACTTATTGTTGTCTCAGGGTCTCCTATAAAAAAGGGAAAAGTTATCCATACTCTAAAAATAGGTTACCCTTTTCCTCCTATCCTATCACCTACTCAAGGGACTTCGAGCTCACTTTAATGTCAAAGGGGATTCGATTACCGCTCTAACATAACTATGGTCAATGACACAATGCATAAATGGGGCTCTTGGTTCTAACAACCCCTGTCTATGTTGCCTTTTTGGTCCTTGTCAATAAAAGGGCACTTATGCCTTTTTTACTTTCTGCCTATACTTTGGTCACATTCACTCACATCATTTGTCAAAACGACTTAATCTAACTCTTTTCAAACCATCCACATAGCCTAATCATTATGGTTTCCATTGACATCAAACATATGGAAACTATCGACCTGACCCAATTTATGTTAAGCATAAACCAATACTTGATGAAACATAAGTAGACCTCAATTCATTCTTAACAAACATCCATCACGAATATGGATAGTTGGTAGGGATGAAAAACCCCGACCGCTGTTATAGAATACACCATTTGGAAAAGACTGTAGCATCATCTTCTCCTTATCATTTCAAGTATGTACCCTTACACATATGGGAAATGCTATATCACTCTCATGACCAATCATCCACCACTTCAATATTTTTCCTCCCTTCTTAGGAGAACTACATTGGCCTGAGGCCCTAACGACAAGGGCTATGTAGGCAGCACTCAGTTGACATGGGGTCTTCTGGGGTTAGCTCGGCCATTTTCTTCGTCACTTTCTTCCATCTCCTTCTCTCGTCACCTGTCAATCACAGCATAGTCAATCACATATTCACATAATCATTAGTATACTCTCATTATTCATTATCACAACATAAGTCATTAGTCATAAATTTTATCCATCATAACTCATTAAATATTCTCATCATATAATCCACAAGTTAAACATTCAATATCACATCTATCATCATCTTATCTAAAGTCATCATCATATAACCATTTCATAAACATTGTCATCATCACATTCATTTTCATCAAGCATCATCATCATAAAACATCATCGCATTAATCATTAGCATCATCATAACATAATCATCATAATCATCATAAATATCACATCAAAACATGCATCATGAAACACATGAAAAATGCTGTAAACATTTAACATCTATAACATCTCCATAACACATCAATAGCCAAAATCTCATCATATATATATTAAAAATAAGTTTTATACAAAAAGACACAATCTATGTCTGTCTCTCTCTCTCATCATACATCTCTCATCTTCGGCTCACAGGCCGGTATATACATCAAAAATAATACAACTCTAGGGCTGCCCTCAAGGCTGTGGCTGTGGTGGTGGTGGCAGTGGCCGAGAAGAGGCTGTATCCTCTCCTCCCTCTGATCTCTGCCGTCTGCGCGACCCTGAAGCCGTCGCTCGTGACATCGATCTCTGTCAGTTCTGCTCAGCCCTCATCTCTGAGTATCGTTGTATCTGAGGAAAACCCCTGATGGCCCTCTCATAATACGCGATCTCATCCAGCGCATCAGTGTATCTAACCATAAATACAGTCTGCGATGGACCCATCTGCCCTGCTCCTGTGGCCTGTCCTGACCCCTGTGGCTGTGGCTGACCTCGGTGCACTGATACTGATGGTCCTGCCCCCTGTGAAAATGACGGCTGCTGCAATGGGCCCTGCCCTCCAAAACTTTGCCCTGCCACTGCCTTTGCCTGGGTTGCCACCAGCTGTCCCTATAATAGAGCGATCTGCCCTGTCAGTGCTGCTACCTGACCTGTCATCTCTGTCAGCTGCCCTATAACCCCTACCAGCTGCCCCGGCAAAACTGAGACCTGAACCTGAGCCACGTCTCTCTCCTCCCGTGCAGTGTCCCTCTCCTTGTGGGCTGTATCCCGCTCCCTCGTGAGAGCCTGTAGATCTGGCTGGGGACCCACCTGTATGCCTCAATACTACCCTTCCCACCATGCCGTGTAGGCCTCTGTGCACCCTGGGTCGGCTATTCTAGGTCCTGCCAGAAACTCCTCAAAATCAGGCTCCTCTGTCTCCTCTGGCAATGGGAGCGGCGCCTCTATGTCATCCCGCCTGTACTGTGGAAAAGCGGGAGGCACATCCTGTAGCAGCCCATACTAGCACCGCACTCTCTCTGCAGGGATCCTCTCGAGCTCACCGGCTCATCTGCCTCTGATCCATCGCCTGCTTTGAACACCAACCAGCTGCTCTCCCTGGTCTCTGAATGTTGGATAGACCAAGTATGGTCTCCAGACGATGTCTACAGGAATCAGGGCCTCCAGTACCCCTTTGTAGTGGTCAATGTCCCTGACCACTCCATCCACTAGTGTCTGCGCCATAACCTCGTGCCATTGCCTGAATCCAACTCTGAAGCCGGCCTGAATCGCCACTGGAAGGCCAAGAGGTCATGTGACCACTATATGCTCATAGGCCCAACAATGTAGCAGGTGGCCCACACATAGACTGTACTGCCACCGCCGGCTGATACCCCACAGCTCTCTGTATACTTGGGCCAAAAACACTGGTGCCCAAGCAAACACTGTCCACTACTCTATCATCTCGAGCAAAACTCTGGTCATAGCAACCGGAAACCTGCCTCCCTCTGCATCTAGCAACGCATACACTGTGATGCCAATCATCATCAAAATGGCCAGCCGATGTGCATCCTCATCTGCTGCGTACAATGGCTCATATGCAAAACTCGCTGAGTGGTAACTCGTCTCCACGGCATGCTCTCAAAATAGTGTAACCATATGGATGTCATGCGCCTCTCTCGAGCACGCATACAAGTCTGCTCCGTGCACGGGTAGCCGCAAAATCTGGTACACGTCCTCAACCATGACCGTCATCTCGCCCGTAGGCAGGTGGAAGGTGTTGGTGGCATGGTTCCACCACTCGATCAAAGCCACCATGAGGCTCACATCCCTCGCCACTCTGCAGTAGCGTCTCAGCCCGCCTAGTCTGACTACGCTCATCTGCGCCCACTCCTCGACGGACATGCCTCTGCGCATCCGTGTCAACAAGGTCGGGAGGCGATCCCACAGCATTAGGGTCTGCCTCGCCTGCATCCATCCATAGACACTTTCATGTTAATATTGTTATTACTTTTCCTATTTTACCAACTATTCTAACTATCTAAGCCTACCCCGACACCCGAAAAGCCCTTGGCGTAGCTTCGACCTCTTGACATGACCATTTTTCAGAACTATTTTTGACCAGGTAGCCACTGACATCGGTTAGCTTGCCGGCGACGACACTTACCTAACCGACGTCAATCACTTAGTGACCGACGTCGGTAGGTCAGTGACCGACGCTGGTAGCTGGTCGGCCGATGCCGGCGGGGTCGCCGACGTCGGCGACTGGGTCGGCCCTAGGGCCAAACGGGGCGAGCCCTAATTTTTAGGGCTTCCCCAATTTAACCCCCTACACCCCCCAAAACCCTCCTAAGCAACTCCTAAGCTCTCCTAGACAACCTACCCACCTTCCTAGCTACCATCCCCCTTACTTTATGTCTAAAACAACAAAAATTTTAAAAAACAAATTCAAAACCAAATTGAATCAAATTGAGGTTCAAAGACTCTCCTACCTCGTCCCGACGTCGCCGGCGTGGTGGCACGATGGGTGCCGCTAGTGGTGGACCTCCCGCGGGTCCTCTACTCCCCTCTGCCATCTCTTTTGTCCCAATGGCTCTGCACGCTCCTGCTGGCCCACACGCATCCATGCAGCGTCCAATCGAATCTTTCTCTTCACCAATGATCCTCTGCCACCTCGCACAGCTCCTCGGTCAACTCTGAGTCACTTTCACTAACCCAAACCCAGAGCTCACTTTTTCTCTTTGACAAATGTCACAAATGACTTTTGATGGGCCGCCAATCCAGTTTTGTCAGATTTGGCAGGCCACCTACGTCGGCATCTGCGTGCCCTGATACGCCGACGTCGGCCTATTTCCGTCGACGTCGGTCTCTTTTGGACACCGACATCGGTTATCTAACCGACATCGGTGACATTAAAAACTTCAAACCTTTTCAAAATGACCAAAATCATGTACCTAATCAAGTCAAGTCCTTCAGACCATGTCATTTTGGCACCTTCGGGCACATTTAGATCACTTTTTGCATCCATCCATCGACCACCAGACATTGGAGATCATGCCTATCTCCTAAAACCGCGACCACTTCCAAAGCGTTTGCCTTGGTTGCTTTTGCCTGTATGATACCTCACGATTGCTTAGCAAAATTGTGCGCACACTTTTGACCTTCATAAGTATACGATCGCAAGCTAGTTGATCCGCATTACTTGTGACTTTTTTATGTTTTCGGGAGCACTTCCTAAGCCTGAGATACCTGGAACACGATGACCATTAGAGCTTCAGCCTCAATAAAATAACCCGATCAGCTACGACTAATGCTGGGGCCCGATTCTTTTAATTTTGGCACTCCTCGACCTTTGACTTGCGACAATTTGACCTGATCATCTTCGTGAAGTGATGTACACGCAATCACAACTTTTGCAGCGTTCTCATTCTATCTTTCCTCTTTTCTCATCCACTTTCTGTCAAATCCGCACCCAATTCCAGGTTTCCTTCTCTCGACTCCTGCTTTGAGGGGGGATACCTCATCCATAATCGGGACAACCAACTCTCGCATATTCTTGTCTACGAAATCAACCGTATCCCATACTTGGGGCAACAGACTCCTATTTTTGTCTTGCAGTTCGTTTAGAACAACCAACACGACAAAAAGGGGCAAATGTAGACACCTAAAAAGTGTCTAACCCTTGGTCACTTTCCTCCTTAGTCCATTCCTAACCCATTCCTAACAATTTCTAATTTAAAATAATTAATTTATTTTGAATTAACCTCCCTCCTTGGACACATCACCCATGACACCTCGCCTGGGACACCTCGCCTTGGATTAATTCCTATCCTATGACTCACTCAAGATCTATTCCTAATTCTTCTAACCACCTAACAAACTCTCGTGCGTATTTAGCCCAACCCTCGACATTCTCCAACGGATAGGGCACTTGGCGGATGAAAAATGGGCTTGGTGGCTCTTTTTACCCATTCTAACCCCGCCGACGTCGGCCAAGTGTCGATCGACGCCGGCGGAATCGCCGACGTTGGTTATACTTAACCAATTTTTCAAACTCTTTGGAGGATCCGAATCAGAAATCAAAAAAAAATCTCTGAAAGTGAATCAAAAATCCTAATCTTGGACTATCCGTCAATTTGCAAAATCTCTTAGTCAAGCCTCTCACTTTCTCTCTCAGGTGCAACAACTGTTTTAGGTTCTCCATCAGCAACAGGTTCTCCATACAAGCTACATCAACAGCAGGTATGGGAATCATCAGTACCACATCTTCCACAAGGCACAGGTAAGTATACTGTCTGTGTTTTTATTCTCTTTTCAGTTATTTCTTTCAAGCAATATCTCCCTAGACTAGACTGTTAATCAACCCAGACCCGAATCTTGATTTGTCCACCTCCCTGTTTCTCCCGTCCTCTCTCGGATCATACATTCTGCCCATTTAACCCGACTCTCAGACTCAGACCCCAGACCATTCAACCAAGCCCAAAACTTTGTCAACAGACCAAAACCCTGATCAGACTCTGTCCACAGACTATTCAAATAAACCGAGACCCTGACCAAACTCTGTTCAAAAACCACAGAGTTAACCAGACTTCGTCTAAAGACCTTTGCCCTGACCGACGCAAGTCACTACCCCAATCGACGTCGGCATATTAACCGACGTCGGCACCTTGACCAACCGACGCCGGTAGGCTTACCGACGCCGACGACTGTTATCAATTCGACAGTTTCTCTCAAGTAAGTCTTTACTTCTCTTTTTCATTCCATTTCTTTATCATTTCGGTTCTTCATTATTCAGCTATTTATCAGACATTTCTTTCTGTTGATTAGTGGGTTTATATCCCTTAAGGAAGTTTTCATACTTCTGAGATCAAGCTTTCGCTTGACAACCCACCATCTGTCCATTTAACGCCTTCTTTTGTCCAAGCTTCTTTTCTTTACAGGTGTCATTCCTCCACAGCCAAAGAGGAGTACTCACAGCGTCTGGATTATGGTGCGCAGACTATATCCAGATACACAAGCCTTGACCATTCTTTTTTTAGTTTCTTAATCCTTTGAAATTGAAAACAAAATTTGAATAGAAACATTCTGGGACGCCCGGTGGGACCCCTTTAGGGCCTTCTTTGGGTTCCCTTTCCTTCTTTGTTCATTTAGGTGCATTAGGCTTCTTCCTCTTCATCTCATTTTTCTTTTCTAAAAAAATTTAAAAAAAAAAAAAACATCATAAGCAGGAAATAAAAAGAACTCTTTCTTACTTTTTCTTGCATTTCTAGACTAGTAAGAAAATCATTTTCTTCAACCCTTTCTCCAACTTGTCTTCATTCTAATTCAATATTTCAATTTTGGGGCTTTAAAACTTACTGCATTTTATTTCTTGCTTTCTTGCATCTTTCTAGTCCACACTTAGTAATTAGTCAAACGCATATTGAATAAACCGTAGATCACTTGATGTTACACTACCAGACCATGTGCACTCAATAAAACATAAAACCCACTTGAGACAAGGCCCGACTGGGATTTCATCACCCAACGGACAACCTTACCCAACCCGGCAATCCTACTTGGATTTCACCACCAAGGGGAAAGCCAACTCTGTTCTCTGGCAGAGTCTAAACTATAGTGAAAGTATACTTTGGCTAAGCGAAACCAGCTAACCACTGGAATCGTGAAGTGAGGGGAGCTTGCTCCTTAGCACCAAGCCTATACGGAAGCTAATACAGATTTTTGAGCGCCTTAACATACCTGAAACCATCTTTAGATTGCCTATTCTAGGACCCTTCTTATAGCCAACTTCCTCAAACATTATATTAAGGCATAAGCCACATGATCTTAATAAAATTGTTTCTAGGGATTTAACGCTAGGATTTGTCTGTCATCACCATATTTTCTATTTTTATCTGTCTTTTTTGAGGTGGTAAGGACGTCTTCTCTATTTCCATTTCCAAAAACTTTTTTTCTGAGTTTCTAGAAAACACAGTAATCGACATCAGTCCTGTAACCGACGTCGGCAACTTTTCTGAACCGGCATCGGTCATCTGACCGACATCGGCAGTCTTCTTCACCGACATCAATTTTTATACCGACGTCGGTCTCTGTCTATTTTCTTTTTCCAAAAAAAAATAGCAAGCTTAAAATCCAACTTTCTGACTGTCTAAACATCCATTCTGGGTTTTTGAAACTGACAGAACACAGTTTTCTGAAACCTGACCCTTTCTTGCCTTGAATGGTTTTGACACGCAATCAAACCAAGGCCCTTCTTGACCATGCTAGCCAACAACCGCTTCCACCTTCACCATCTATAACTAGTCCTATAATGGAGTTCAACTCGGAGACTGAAAGAACTCCAACTCGCCCAACCCCGCATCAAACTCCTATCGTCCCAGAAGGGGACCAAGACTTTGCACGATTCTTGGACCTTAACGTCAAAGCCTTACAACACTATCTCGCGAATAGCCAAACGCGAGACTCCCTAGGCAACCCAATCTATGGGATGCCGACTTCCTTAGTTGACACAAGAATCACATCAACCGCACCTACCATTCAACCATTAGACAACACCTCCACCAATAACCCAACCGTGTCTTACCTTCAAAACGTAACCTCTCCATCTAAACCTACCTCCATGGGAGTTCTGATACTCCCTCAACCTCAAGTCACTCAACCAAACCCCACACCTTTCCAAAACCTTCTAGTCTCTATTCCCCCTACTCTTGCACCAATAAATACAAGAGTAACCGTTTACCCGTCAACAAGCGTAGCCACGCCTCAACCATCCTTGACGGCTCCTATCCAACTTGTGCCTACCAACTCCATAACACAAGTACCCTTGGCCCTAACTTTTGCTCCCATAACTAGCTATCCATATGTTGCGTCTATGCAACCATCCACGTCATACGCCCCTCCAAATATCTTTCAAGCGCCTTATAATCTAGGGGGCGCTCCACCCACCAATCCGTCAGCAGATATAATCAAAATGCTGATGGATAAAATGTCTAGCTTAGAGACTTCTGTTTTAAGCTCACGCAATGCTCTCTCATACGAGCAAATTTGCAATGAGCCTATTCATCCTTCCGTTCCCATTAGACCATACCCCAGCCAGTGGGAGCTTCCCAAATTTTCTCGCTTTCAAAGCAAGGAAGACCCACAGCAACACTTACGGGCATTTAGACATGCCTATTACTTTATCATCCATGACGACGCATTGCTCTTGCGCACATTTCCTATGTCCCTTTTTGGCACTGCACTCGACTGGTACAGCTCCATTGCCACCCATTCCCTCTTCTCATTTACACAATTGGCCCAGCTTTTTCTTGACCATTTCTCCATTAATATCACCAAAAAGGTTTCGATCACAGACCTTTACACTATCCACCAATTTGATGATGAATCAGTAGCTGATTTCATTGCTCGTTGGAGAGGCCTTATCAATCAGCTCTCCTTTTCCTTACCTCAAACTGAACTTATTAAACTATTCTCCCGAGCTTGCGCCAAACACATTTCTTCCACTTTAAGGGTTCAGACCTTCCGTACCTTTGACGAAGCCTTCACGATGGCTTGTAAACTTGAATTACATGCCATCGAGGAGAACAAAGTCAAGTTGCGAAGCAAAAACCCCAACTCCAAGACTAATGACTCTTCTTCTTCTAAGCCTTCATCGTCAAATCCTAAGTCTAAAACTTCAGCTAACGCTGTGGCCGTTAGACCTTCATCCTCTTCATCTAATCAACATGAGCCATCAACATCTCAGAGCGCCACCCGTCAATTCCAGCAAAGATACGTGCAAAGACAATATACTCCTCTTGGAGAATCTTACGCGTCTATACTGGAAAAGCTTGTTAAACAGGGGATTCTCAACCTTCCCCAAATTCGACCACCACCACAATTTGATCCCTTACGCGCCATCCCTGCGTGGTATAGGGAAAATGACTTCTGTAATTTCCACCGTGTCAAAGGTCATGATACGGGAAACTACAAAACTTTCAAAAACATAGTCCAGGATATGCTTGAAAAGGGAGAGCTCATTCTAGATAATCCCAATGCACCTCCAAACCAGGGCATCGACATATTTAAGCAACCTTTCCCCAACCATCCACCAACCCAAAATAATATCCAGACCTTAATTGACAACACGCATGAACACGATATTCAAACGGTCAATACGGTCTCACCTTTCATCCCCAATCAATCTCAAGAGGTTAACCCATCTACCAGTCCATCACGTGTGGACGAACCTCTTTCTCCGATCAGTTCTCCATCAACCTCTCTCATCTTGGAGGACACCTCAACCTTACCGGCACCACCGGTCTCACCATCCTCTTTTCTTCTGCCTATGGAGGACCTGACCTTACCTACTCCTTGACCACAAGTGGAGGGCACCATAATTCCTACCCTTTATCCACTTGAGGAGTCACACTCTCACGTTCCTTCTCCACCAAGAGAAGACCCTGACTCTCCATCTTCCTCAACCAATGATAATCCAATTATAACTCCCACACACTTTGGGTTCGAAACTATTACCACACCTAACACATCTTCTCCAGGATCTGAACCTCATCCAACATCCTCCCAACCATTTTTCCGACTAGTGGAGAAATTAGAACTTCTCCCTTCAAGGAAAGTGGAACATCAGTGATTGTGGGAACATCTTAAAGTTCTTCAACATTCTCGTGCCCTTTCATCTCATGCTGCCAATCCTCCCAAGGCGGAATCGTCCAAGACTCCAAACAAAGACCAAACCCCCACTTCTAAACCCGCATCTACCCAATCCAAAACAATCAAGCCACTTGGCATTCACCCTCTCTCTACCCTCACTCACCCGCAAGTGAAGGTGGACTTGAACAAAACCTCGACCAAAAGTAGTCTTCCAACCAAGTCAAAGAAGACTGCCCGACCATAGAAGCGAACCCCTCCTCCACCCTCAACTTTTCCCTCCATCTTGGGTCCTCATCCTTCTACCCTACTCGGCGTGCTTCCTACTCCGACTCTTAACCAACACAAATTGCCTCCATTACTTCCTTCGCCAACAACAAGTCAACTCCTTCTCAAAAATTTGGCACCACTCACAAAGAAAGTGCCGTCTTCACCTGTCAGAGTACCACCAACCCAAAAGGTGGTACGAAAACCTTCTTCAGCATCCCCAAAGCAGAAGTCACCAGCGCATCATGCATCAACAAGCGCGGACCCCTTAGAAGGTTCATACGCTTTGATATTATGCCAACTTTTACAAACTTCTAGCATTACCCTTCCTTCCATCAAGCCATTCCAACCTCTCGGGTCAAAACTGTCTTGGTTCGATGATACAAAGATTTGTTTATACCATCGCACACCAGGACACGATACCGAGACTTGTTGTGCTCTCAACGCAGTCGTTCGCCACTATATGGAGAAAGACACTCTTCTCCTTGAGGACACTCTTGACCAACCCTCGACACCTTCCCATCCAACCTCATCAACCATATCAACATCTCACCAATAGACCATAACCCCTTCTTCACCTACTATCTTCGAAATCAATGCCATTCATGTAACCACTAGGTCACAGAAGGACAAGGCGAAAGAAAAAGCCGCTATTCCTTGGACCTATCATTTTGTCCAAGCACCTCAACCACCAAAACCCAAGATTTCCATCTTAGGTGCGTCCCAACCCACTTCTTCAGAGGCAATCACAAAATCTATGATAAAACAACTTCACCAAACGCCTGTGAAGATGACCCTATATGACCTTATTCAAAGCTCCCCCCAACATCGCCAAGCTCTAATCAAAGCCCTACAGGTAGCTGAGATTCAACCTGAAGACCCTCAACCACTTGCTGCCTTAGTCCATTCTTTATCCCCCGTCGCCTCCATCACTTTCAGTAATTCTGAGATTCCTACCTCTACCGAGGAAGATCAGGATGCCGCCCTTTTCATCACAGCCTACGTTGATCGAACCCGTATTAAACGAGTTATGATTGATGGGGGCGCTAGCATTAATATCATTTCCTCTCACGCCTTTGACCAATTGGCCCTTCCAAAGAATTGCGTATCAAAAATTGACACAATCCTTAGATCATTTAATGACACAACCGCTAACACTATCGGCACTGTTGTCCTCCACATCCACATCGATCCACGCACAATCTCGGAGCTCTTCTACATCATCGAGGGAGAATTCCAATACAACATCCTTCTAGGGTGACCTTGGATCCGTGCCATGGCTTGCGTCCCTTCAACACTTCACCGTTGTGTCAAATTTGAACACGACAAACAAGTTCATGTCATTCCCGCCGACCCATCCCCATTCAAGACTTGTAACACGACCTATAGCCCAAACAACGTTCTTATCCCACTTAAGGCATCAACCCAAACATCGCCTCCATCCGTAGAAGCGTCAACTATTACGAAAACAGCGGTTGCCACCACATCATCTTCTCAATTACCAACCAAGGACCCCATGGACGACATCTTCCAAAGACTTTCACTAGGAGAATATCGTCTCCTTACTCTAGACATGTTTCAAACTCCTCAAGAGTATGGACAACTTCATCAAAACCCAAACTATGACTGTCGGATCGGAATGGTCATTCCTTATGGTCCTCCTAGCCTACGAACCAATCTCGTCTATGGGGGGCTGGGTCAAGCTCCTACTGAATCAAATCCTTCTTCCTCATCTCAAATCTTCACATTCGATTTCTCCTTTCTTAGCAATCCCACCTTTGCACATACCTATCTTTATAGGTGTGCATGGAAGGGTTTCGGCTTTGGACGTTACGAACAAGGCTCCCATCAGCCTGTTGAAACACCCAATGACGACAATGCAAAGAAACGGTATGGACTGGGTTTCCAAGAACCCACTGAGGCTTCCACAAACCTTTCCCCTGAACTAAACATCGACCAATTTCTTCTAGACTCGCCTATTCTCCCATCCTCACCTACGGAGTCGGTGGTTTCCATCCCTCATAGTTTTTTTTTGCATAAACACCATCCGCTTAGAACCCCTAACCTATCAGCTCAACGGGGTTCCCAAGTCTCTCCCTCTCATTTATCCCAGCATGATAGATGATGAATCGGCAACCATCAACACAGTCCACTGCATAGATGATGACGCCATTCTTACTTATATGGGTGCCGACGATTCTTTCATTCAGCGCTCCCTCCCTTCTGAAACAAAGGTTATGTTAAATGAATCAACCATCGACATTAACCTTTCATCTTCTAATGTTCCTCAAGTCTTAAAAATTGGTCAGTCTTTAAACACTCAAGAGCAGGCCGACTATACCACATTTCTCTCAGATAATCGCCGAGCCTTTGCCTGGACCTACGCCGACATGCCTGGCATCGACCCTAACATTGCCACTCATAACATTGTCACAAACCAAGAGGTTAATCCTGTTAGGCAAAAGCTTCACAAAATGCATCATCGTGTTGCGCTTCTTGTCAAAGAAGAGCTTCGGCACCTTCTTTCAGTCTCCTTCATCCAACCCATCGATTATCCACAGTGGGTCTCTAACATCATTCCTGTCACCAAAGCGACTGGGGGGATCCGGATCTGCACAGACTATAGTGACCTTAACTTAGCTTGTCCCAAAGACAACTTTCCTCTCTCAAACATTGACCAACTTGTTGATCTTACGGCTGGCCATGAGATGTTATCGCTCATGGACGGATTTTCAGGATACAACCAAATCCTGATTGCGCTCGAAGATCAACACAAAACCACCTTCATTACACCATGGGGAACTTTCTACTATCGAGTCATGCCCTTTGGTCTGAAAAATGTAGGCTCCACATATCAGCGTGCCATGACTTACATCTTTCATGATCTCCTCCACAAAATCATGGAGGACTATGTCGATGACCTGCTTGGCAAATCTAAGCTTCGTCGCGACCATTTGACTATCCTTAAAATCATTTTCTCTCACCTTCTTCAGTATCAGGTCCATCTTAACCCCAAGAAATGTGTCTTTGGAGTCCTCTCAGGAAAGCTCCTGGGATTCATTGTTTCTTTTCGTGGCATCGAGATAGATCTTGCCAAAATCTGCGCTATCCTCGAAATGCCACCTCCATCTAATCTCAAGCAACTCCGCAGCCTACAAGGAAAGCTCCAATCCATCCGCCGTTTCATTTTGCAACTTTCTGACCGTTGCCAGCCCTTTCACACCTCCTCAAGAAGGACGTCTCTTTTAAATGGGATAAAGATTGCCAAGAGGCTTTTGACGCCCTCAAACGCTATTTGGTCTCTCCACCAGTCCTTATTCCACCAAAAGACGACCAACCCTTCTACCTCTACATCTCCGTAACCAATCATTCGTTAGGTGCCATGATCGCGCATCGAGACGAGCAACACCATGAGCAAGCAGTCTATTACATAAGCCGAACACTTGTCGACTATGAAGCTCGATATGCTCATACCGAGAAACTCTGTTTAGCATTAGTCTTTGCCACTACCAAGCTCCGTCACTATCTTCTCAATCACAAAACTTTTGTCGTCACTCACACTGATCCCCTCAAATACATGCATTCTAAACCATATCAAAACCAGCGTATGGCTCGTTGGCTCATGCTTCTTGCTAAATTTGACTTAGAATTTGTCCAGCAAAAATCTATCAAAGGGGAAACAATCGCTGACCAACTAGCGGATGCCCCTCTTCCTGACAATCAACCTTCTCAGTGCGAGTTTCCCGATGAATCTATCGCCACTCTCTCGACTGATGACACATTCTATCAAATGACGATGTTTTTCGACGGCTCTAAATTTCAACTCGGTGGGGGTGCGGGGGTCATCCTCATTCCTTATGAAGGTGAACCCATGCCCCTGTCTTTTAAACTTGACTTTGAATGTACCAATAATATGGCCGAATACGAAGCCTTAATTTTGGGACTTCAAACCGCCCTTTCTTTAAACATCAAGACCATTAGCATCTTTGGTGACTCACAACTTGTCGTCAATCAAATCAATGGTTCATATCTTTGTAAAAATGAAATTTTACAAAGGTACAAGCACCGTGTTGACACTCTTCTAGCATCTTTCAACCATCACTTATTGCAGACTGTTCCTCGATCGACGAATAAGTTTGCTGACACTATGGCTTCCCTTGCCTCTCATATTCCTTCTTCATTATCGTCCTCATCAAGAATTTATGTCATGGTACATCGTGTGCCATTACCTTCATACATTTCCACTGACATCAATCTCGTCCACACCATAGACTCTAGTTCACAAGATGTTTGGTATAAACAACTTGAAGACTACTTGACTCATTCTCTCGTTCCTCCCAACCTCTCTAGCAATGCGCGGCAGGCTTTCATTAAGCGCACCGCTCGCTACACCATGCTAGGGGGCCTTCTCTATAAAAGAGGTTTTGACGGCCTTCTTCTTCGCTGTTTAAACTCCACTGAAGCTTCTCATGCTGTTAAACAAGCCCATGACGGGATTTATGGTGGACACTTCAGTGGTAACTCGGTTGCCAAGCGCATCCTTCACCTGGGTTATTATTGGCCCACTCTTCATCAAGACTGTAGCGATTATGTTCGGCGTTGCATCAAGTGTCAGCAGCATGCTAACTTGCTTCATCTCCCTAGTCACGCCTTACAAGTTGCTCAGGATTTCTGGCCTTTTTCACAATGGGGCTTAGATCTCATCGGTGAGATTAACCCTCATTCATCTCTTCGTCATCAATCCATCATCACTGCCACCGAGTATTTCACCAAGTGGGTGGAAGCTATCCCTCTCGTCTCCACAAAAGCCGACAAGATTGTCGACTTCATCAACACCCATATCATCTGTCGTTTTGGTGTACCTCACAAAATCATCACCGACAATGGCAAGTCCTTTAAAAACAAGACCGTCCAAAAACTCTGCGATTCATTTGGCATCAAACTCAGCTTTTCTTCGCCTTACTGCCCACAAGCAAATGGGCAGGCCAAGGCTTCTAACAAAATCCTAACCAAAATTCTCATGAAGGTGGTCAACGACACTGGAAGGGATTGGCACGTTCAAATACCCTTCGCTTTGTGGGCCTACCGCACTAGCATCCGAACCTCTACGGGTGCTACCCCTTTCTCTCTAGTGTACGGAACAGAGGCTGTCTTATCTCTCGAAGTATAGATCCTGTCTCTTCGTATTTCACTCCATGACATTCTTTCTAATGATGAATTTCGTCAAGATCGATTAGCTCAACTTGAGTTACTCGACGAGCGTCGTCTCGCTGCCCTCAATCATCTACATGTCTATCAAAATCGCATCAAACGCGCCTATAATAAAACTCCTAGAGAACGAGATTTCAATATCAGAGACCTCGTCCTCAAAGAAAACCAACATGTGACCAATATGGAACGAGGTAAATGAGGCAAATTTGCTCCTAATTGGCTCGGACCTTATATCATCACGCACAAGTATGGATCAGGAACTTATTGTCTATCTTCTCTTGAAGGCCGACCAGAACCTGAGCCTCTTAATGCTTTGCATCTACGACCATTCTACTGTTAGTCGAGTACGCATCCACTTGACATTTACCTTGAGCTCGTCCCTTGAGCAATCCTTGTCCTTTTAATCATTAATTTATTTCACCCTTTTTCCCTTAACAAAATCCTCTACAACCCTTTTATGATGCACGGATGCTTCGTCCTAATAAAAGGGAGTCCTTGACCTTCTATAAGTCTTGTCCATGACTCAATATTCTATCAAAACTAAATCAAGATGTCAAAATATCCAAAGTCACAAAATCAAATAAAAAAGTAGACTGCTCCCTTGAAGGACAGTTGCACTATCATTGCTGTAGCTAATAGACTGCTCCCTTGAATGACAGCTATTCAAAAGCCCTTAAATCTATAAAGCAAAGTATAGACCACTCCCTTGAAGGATGGCTATGACTAAATCTTACTACAAGCAGCACTTGTTTCGAAGCTTCCCGCATCGATTAGCTTCATAAATGACCACCAAACAAATGACATCTTTATGTGGACTTCCCGCATTGATCAGTCCGCTCTTAAATTTCAAAAAAAAAAAAAAAAAAAAAAAAAAAAAAAAAAAACGGGTGATGGACTTGACTTATTGTTGTCTCAGGTCTCCTATAAAAAAGGGCAAAGTTATCCATACTCTAAAAATGGGTTACCCTTTTCCTCCTATCCTATCACCTACTCAAGGGACTTCGAGCTCACTTTAATGTCAAAGGGGATTCGATTACCGCTCTAACATAACTATGGTCAATGACACAACGCATAAATGGGGCTCTTGGTTCTAACAACCCCTGTCTATGTTGCCTTTTTGGTCTTTGTCAATAAAAGGGCACTTATGCCTTTTTTACTTTCTGCCTATACTTTGGTCACATTCACTCACATCATTTGTCAAAATGACTTAATCTGACTCTTTTCAAACCATCCACATAGCCTAATCATTATGGTTTCCATTGACATCAAACATATGGAAACTATCGACCTGACCCAATTTATGTTAAGCATAAACCAATACTTGATGAAACATAAATAGACCTCAATTCATTCTTAGCAAACATCCATCACGAATATGGATAGTTGATAGGGATGAAAAACCCCGACCACTGTTACAGAATACACCATTTGGAAAAGACTGTAGCATCATCTTCTCCTTATCATTTCAAGCATGTACCCTTACACATATGGGAAATGCTATATCACTCTCATGACCAATCATCCACCACTTCAATCTTTTTCCTCCCTTCTTGGGAGAACTACATTGGCCTGAGGCCCTAACGACAAGGGCTATGTAGGTAGCACTCAGTTGACATGGGGTCTTCTGGGGTTAGCTCGGCCATTTTCTTCGTCACTTTCTTCCATCTCCTTCTCTCATCACCTGTCAATCACAGCACAGTCAATCACATATTCACATAATCATTAGTATACTCTCATTATTCATTATCACAACATAAGTCATTAGTCATAAATTTTATCCATCATAACTCATTAAATATTCTCATCATATAATCCACAAGTTAAACATTCAATATCACATCTATCATCATCTAATCTAAAGTCATCATCATATAACCATTTCATAAACATTGTCATCATCACATTCGTTTTCATCAAGGCATCATCATCATAAAACATCATCGCATTAATCATTAGCATCATCATAACATAATCATCATAATCATCATAAATATCACATCAAAACATGCATCATGAAACACATGAAAAATGCTGTAAACATTTAACATCTATAACATCTCCATAACACATCAATAGCCAAAATCTCATCATATATATATATCAAAAATAAGTTTTATACAAAAAGACACAATCTGTGTCTGTCTCTCTCTCTCATCATACATCTCTCGTCTTCGGCTCGTAGGCCGGTATATACATCAAAAATAATACAACTCTAGGGCTGCCCTCAAGGCTATGGCTGTGGTGGTGGTGGCGATGGCCGAGAAGAGGCTGTATCCTCTCCTCCCTCTGATCTCTGCCGTCTGCGCCACCCTGAAGCCGTCGCTCGTGACATCGATCTCTTTCAGCTCCGCTTAGCCCTCATCTCTGAGTATCGCTGTATCTGAGGGAACCCCCTGATGGCCCTCTCATAATACGCGATCTCGTCCAACGCATCAGTGTATCTAACCATAGATACAGTCTGCGGTGGACCCATCTGCCCTGCTCCTGTGGCCTGTCCTGACCCCTGTGGCTGTGGCTGACCTCGGTGCACTGATATTGATGGTCCTGCCCCCTGTGAAAATGACGACTGCTGCAATGGGCTCTACCCTCCAAAACTTTGCCTTGCCACCTGCCTGTGCCTGGGATGCCGCCAGCTATCCCTATAATAGAGCGATCTACCCTGTCGGTGCTGCTACTTGACCTGCCATCTCTGTCAGCTACCCTGTAACCCCTGCCAGCTACCCCTACAAAATTGAGATCTCAGCCTGAGCCGCGTCTCTCTCCTCCTGTGCAGTGTCCCTCTCCTCACAGGCTGTATCCCACTCTCTCGTGATAGCCTGTAGATCTGGCTGGGGACCCACCTGTATGCCTCGATACTGCCCTTCCCACCATGCCGTGTAGGCCTCTGTGCACCCTGGGTCGGCTATTCCAAGTCCTACCAGCAACTCCTCAAAATTAGGCTCCTCTGTCTCCTTTGGCAATGGGAGCGGTGCCTCTATGTCATCCTGCCTGTACTGTGGAAAAGCGGGAGGCACATCCTGTAGCAGCCCGTACTGGCACCGCACTCTCTCTGCAGGGATCCTCTCGAGCTCATCGGCTCATCTGCCTCTGATCCATCACCTGCTCTGAACACCAACCAGCTGCTCTCCCTGGTCTCTAAATGTTGGATAGACCAAGTATGGTCTCTAGACGATGTCTGCAGGAATCAGGGCCTCCAGTACCCCTCTGTAGTGGTCAATGCCCCTGACCACTCCATCCACCCGTGTCTACGCCATAACCTCGTGCCATCGCCTGAATCAAACTCTGAAGCTGGCCTGAATCGCCACTGGAAGGCCAAGAGGTTGTGTGACCACTATATGCTCATAGGCCCCAGCAATGTAGTAGGTGGCCCACACATAGACTGTATTGCCGCCGTCGGCTGATACCCCACAGCTCTCTGTATACTTGGGCCAAAAACACTGGTGCCCAAGCAAACACTGTCTACTGCTCTATCATCTCGAGCAAAACTCCAGTCATAGCAACTGAAAACCTGCCTCCCTCTGCATCCAGCAATGCATACACTGTGATGCCAATCATCATCAGAATGACCAGCCGATGTGCGTCCTCATCCGTCACGTACAACGGCTCATATGCAAAACTCGCTGAGTGGTAGCTCATCTTCACGGCATGCTCTCCAAACACCGTAACCATATGGATGTCATGCACCTCTCTCAAGCACGCATACAAGTCTGCTCCGTGCACCGATAGCCGCAAAATCTGATACACGTCCTCAACCGTGACCGTCATCTTGCCCGTAGGCAGGTGGAAGGTGTTGGTGGCATGGTCCCACCACTCGATCAAAGCCACCATGAGGCTCACGTCCCTCGCCACTCTGCAGTAGCATCTCAGCCCGCCTAGTCCGACTGCGCTCATCTATGCCCACTCCTCGACGGACACGCCTCCACGCATCCGCGTAAGGTCAGGAGGCGATCCCGCAGCATTAGGGTTTGCCTCACCTGCATCCATCCATAGACACTTCCATGTTAACATTGTTCCTATTTTTCCTATTTTACCAACTATTCTGACTATCTAAGCCTACCCTGACACTCGGGAAGCCCTTGGCGTAGCTTCGACCTCTCGACTTGACCATTTTTCAGAACTATTTCTGACCAGGCATCCACCGACATCGGTTAGCTTTCCAGTGATGGCACTTACCTAACCGACGTCGGTCACTTAGTGACCGACGTCGATAGGTCAGTGATCGACGTCGGTAGCTGGTCGGCCGACGCCAGCGACTGGTTCGGCCCTAGGGCCGAACGGGGCGAGCCCTAATTTTTAGGGCTTCCCCCAATTTAACCCCTTACACCCCCCAAAACCCTCCTAAATGACTCCTAAGCTCTCCTAGACAACCTACCCACCTTCCTAGCTACCATCCCCCTTACTTTATGTCTAAAACAACAAAAATTTCAAAAAACAAATTCAAAACCAAAATGAATCAAACTGAGGTTCAAAGACTCTCCTACCTCATCCTGGCGTCGCCGGCGTGGTGGCACGATGGGTGCCGCTAGTGGTGGACCTCCCGCGGGTCCTCTACTCCCCTCTACCATCTCTTTTGTCCCAATGGCTCTGCACGCTCCTGCTGGCCCACACGCGTCCCTGCAGCGTCCAATCGACTCTTTCTCTTCACCAATGATCCTCTGCCACCTCGCACAGCTCCTCGATCAACTCTGAGTCACTTTCACTAACCCAAACCCAGAGCTCACTTTTTCTCTTTGACAAATGTCACAAATGACTTTTGATGGGCTGCCAATCCAGTTTTGTTGGATTTGGCAGGCCGCCTACGTCGGCATTTGCGTGCCCTAATACGCCGATGTCAGCCTATTTCTGCCGACGTCGGTCTCTTTTGGACACCGACATCGGTTATCTAACCGACGTCGGCAACATTAAAAACTTCAAACCTTTTCAAAATGAACAAAATCATGTTCCTAATCAAGTCAAGTCCTTCAGACCATGTCATTTTGGCCCTTTCAGGCACATTTAGATCACTTTTTGCATCCATCCATCGACCACCAGACATTGGAGATCATGCCTATCTCCTAAAATCGTGACCACTTCCAAAGCGTTTGCCTTGGTTGCTTTTGCCTGTATGCTACCTCACGATTGCTTAACAAAATTGTGCGCACACTTTTGACCTTCACAAGTTTAGGATCGCAAGCCAGTTGATCCGCATTACTTGTGACTTTTTCATGTTTTTGGGAGCACTTCCTAAGCCTGGGATACCTGGAACACGATGACCATTGGAGCTTCAGCTTCAATTGAATAAACCGATCAGCTACGACTAATGCTGGGGCCTGATTCTTTTAATTTTGGCACTCCTCGACCTTTGACCTGCGATAATTTGACCTGATCATCTTCGTGAAGTGATGTATGCGCAATCACAACTTTTGCAGCGTTCTCATTCTATCTTTCCTCTTTTCTCATCCACTTTCTATCAAATCCACACCCGATTCCAGGTTCCCTTCTCTCGACTCCTGCTTTGAGGGGGGATACCTCATCCATAATCGGGACAACCAACTCTCGCATATTCTTGTCTACGAAATCAACCGTATCCCATACCTGGGGCAACAGACTCCTATTTTTGTCTTGTAGTTCATTTAGAACAATCAACAAGACAAAAAGGGGCAAATGTAGACACCTAAAAAGTGTCTAACCCTTGGTCACTTTCCCCCTTAGTCCATTCCTAACCCATTCCTAACAATTTCTAATTTAAAATAATTAATTTATTTTGAATTAACCTCCCTCCTTGGACACATCACCCATGACACCTCGCCTGGGACACCTCGCCTTGGATTAATTCCTATCCTATGACTCACTCAAGATCTATTCCTAATTCTTCTAACCACTTAACAAACTCTCGTGCGTATTTAGCCCAACCCTCGGCATTCTCCAACGGATAGGGCACTTGGCGGATGAAAAACAGGCTTGGTGGCTCTTTTTACCTGTTCTAACCCCACCGACGTTTGCCAAGTGTCGACCGACGCCGGTGGAATTATCGACGTCGGTTATACTTAACCAAATTTTCAAACTCTTTTGAGGATCCGAATCAGAAATCAAAAAAAAATCTCTGAAAGCGAATCAGAAATCCTAATCTTGGACTATCCGTCAATCTACAAAATCTCTCAGTCAAGCCTCTCACTTTCTCTCTCAGGTGCAGCAACTGTTTCAGGTTCTCCATCAGCAACAGGTTCTCCATACAAGCTACATCAACAGCAGGTACGGGAATCATCAGTACCACATCTTCCACAAGGCACATGTAAGTATACTGTCTGTGTTTTTATTCTCTTTTCAGTTATTTTTTTCAAGCAATATCTCCCTAGACTAGACTGTTAATCAACCCAGACCCGAATCTTGATTTGTCCACCTCCCTGTTTCTTCCGTCCTCTCTCGGATCATACATTCTGCCCATTTAACCCGACTCTCAGACTCAGACCCCAGACCATTCAACCAAGCCCAAAACTTTGTCCACAGACTAAAACCCTAATCAGACTCTGTCCACAGACTATTCAAATAAACCCAGACCCTGACCAAACTCTGTCCACAAACCACAGAGTTAACCAGACTTCGTCTAAAGACCTTTGCCCCGACTGACACTGGTCACTACCCCAACCGACGTCGGCATATTAACCGACGTCGGCACCTTGACCAACCGACGCCGGTAGGCTTACCGACGCCGGCGACTGTTATTAATCCGACAGTTTCTCTCAAGTAAGTCTTTACTTCTCTTTTTCATTTCATTTCTTTATCATTTCGGTTCTTCATTATTCAGCTATTTATCAGACATTTCTTTCTGTTGATTAGTGGGTTTATATCCCTTAAGGAAGTTTTCATACTTCTGGGATCAAGCTTTCGCTTGACAACCCACCATCTGTCCATTTAACGCCTTCTTTTGTCCAAGCTTCTTTTCTTTGCAAGTGTCATTCCTCCACAGCCAAAGAGGAGTACTCACAGTGTCTGGAATACGGTGCGCAGACTATATCCAGGTACACAAGCCTTGACCATTCTTTCTTTAGTTTCTTAATCCTTTGAAATTGAAAACAAAATTTGAATAGAAACAATAATTCTATAAGGTTAAGAAAAGTATAATTAAAATAGGAATATGTAATTTAAAAAAATGAGATAAAATATAATGTTTAAATTAAAGATATTTTGCATAATTTTTAATTATTGTATTGAAAATTGAATATAAATTGAAATTTATACATAAATTTACATATCTTTGATTCTCATAATAAATAAAATTTTGTAGAGAATATTGATTTCTTTTAAAAAGTAAGTAAATCTAATCATAGATCTCATAATATACTAAATATCTAAATCTAAAATATTTCTTTAATTCTAATTTTTTATTGTAAAGTTTACATTGGTATTGATATTGTAAAAGAAAGTGGTATATCTTGATGCAAAGCTAGTGTATACCCACAATTAACATAAAATAAATCTTAAATAAAAGGCTTATATCTTGATGCAAAGCTAGTGTATACCCACAATTAACATAAAATAAATCTTAAATAAAAGTAAGCCTGATGTATTTACGAATAATAATATGTCCATCTTCTATTTAAATATATTATGTTTTTATGAATATACATTAAACATATTAAATAATCACGATTCTCTACTCACATAACTTCCTGAATGATTGAAAAAGTTTATATAGATATTTATTATGTCTAATTATTATATCTATATTACATTTTAATCCATAACACCACTACTATATATATATATATAATATAATAAGAGTATTTAATCCCTAAGTCCTTTTTTAATTCTTAATTTTTATTTCTTTCCACTATTTAATTAATTTGTTTCTTACCTCTATATTTTTATTTAACTTAATTCGGTTGATTTTATTTCTTTTTTAATTTATTTTAAAAAAATACTTATTTTATTATATTATATTATTTTATTTTTACAATTAATAATTTATATTGAGGGTTTTTCATATTCTATTTGGTTTTCTCATCTTGTGTAAAAAAAATATTGATGGTCTTTTCTTCTCATTTTATTATTTATAATTATTTTTGTATAATTTAATTTATTCTATATAACTTATTATTAGTATTTTTAATATTATTTTTTATAAAATTTAATATTTAAAATTGATTATTTTAATAATTTAACTTATTCTATAACTTATAATTAATATTTTTATTATTTTTTTACATTTCATAATTGATTTTTTTTAATGTGTATTTTGTATAGAATTTTATGATTTTTAATTTATTTTTAAAAATTAAATAATTTTTATTATTTTTTAAAGTTTATTCACTGATGATTATTTATTAATTTATTGTTTATTATATTATTTTTTAGTTAAAAATTTGGTGTCCATTAAAATTAATAAATTTTCTATTTTATTTTTATTTTTGGTACTCTCTTCATTTTTTTATTCTTATTTATTTCTTTGTGCTTCGTACTATTCTCAAATTTTAATTGATTTTTACAAATTAATTATTATTTAAAATTAACAATTATTTAATTATTATGAATTTTTAATCAATTAAATTTATATCTATAATTGTAAAATTAAGTATGTTAAATAAAAATAAAAATCACATTTGATAATTAATTAATTCATATTAAATAGTTGTTTTTATTATTAATTTATTTTTTTGATTTTTTTTTCTTTATTTTTTAATAATACTTTTTCAATTAATTTATAATGACATCGTATGATATCACTAAATTTTATTGTAAAATCTATTAAAAAAAAAATTTAAATCTATAAAAATTACTAATATATTTTTATATTTTGATGAGATGATAGTTCATGAAATTTGAACCAAAATATCAATCTTAAAACCAATATACGGTCATATTCAAAAATTCTCTTAAAAAACTAAAGTATTAAAAAAAAAAACGTATATATAAAATATACCGTTTTTCCCAATAGGACAAAATTTAATTATAATTAAATTTTCTTGCTCTTCGAAAGAACTTGGAAAAAGCACGTTCTCAATGTATGATCCTTATTTGCACATTCTTAAATTCAATAATTTTTTTTTATTAAGGTTAACTCCATTAACTATCGAAATTAAAATTAAAAAAATTGCTGAGAGGTATGGAATATGTTCGTCTAACATCACTCCTATGAATAAATGTAATAACACTAGTTCCTTTCATATAAACACCAAATTAAAATTAATTTGATTAAGTAATATGTATAAAATAGTATGTAATTTAGTTAATTAATTCATAAATTTGGGAAATAGTAAGACATGTAAAGTTTAGGTTGTATTTTAAGATTTGGTGATAAGTGTTTAAATTTGAGTGTAAAAAATATGTTAAATAGTGATTGGAAGATGATTTAGAAATTTTTTAATAATCACGTGAGAAGTTTAATTTTTTATATTTTAAATTTGGTGATATTTAGATTATAAAATTTTATTCTAAGAAATTTTGGGTATAAAAAACCTATTTTGACATCTATGTTCATTTGATATATGGCTCTTTAAACATTGTTTAATATTTTTAGTTTTTACTTCAATTATTAATAAAATTGACTTATTATTTTAACGGTGCAACTTAATATAAAGCTTTAAAAAAAAAACATATATTTTGAAGCTCATGTCAAACAAGAGAATAGTGGAACTGCTTTTGATATTTTTGAAGATTTTTAATGGTATATAATATTGAAAGTGACATTTCAATAATTATAATAAATTATCAATAATGAAAACTAAATATTTATTTTAATATTTTAATAATTATTTAATTCTTCTAAAATTCTTGTAACTTATCAATAAATTTATGTAAACAAAAATTTATTCTCTAATTTTAACTTGATTCTTCAAAATATTTTTAAATATCTAATTAATTGAAATATATCTATAACTATAAATGAATTGAATTTAAAATATAATCTTATCAGCATACAAATTTTAATCATAATCAAAAAAATCAAAATTTTGAAAAAGGTTAAATTAAATGTTACATAAAATAAGGTACATATCCACCTAAATGTTTCGTGACCCTATATGTCTACACTCAACAACATGCTAGCAAGAAAAAATGGAATCAAACATGGGAGGAGGAAGATGATGGATGGATGGAGTTAGGGGAAGGTATGAGGACTATATAAATTCAGGAAGTATATTAATAAATATGACATTTTCAAAAAACAAAAATAATTTAATAATTATTTTTAAGTGTTTCTATTATTTTCTATTTTATTGTATTTTAAATATATATTAAAATAAAATCATTAAATTTTTTTTAAATAGATGTATGGAATAAAATGTTTATTTAAAAAATATTTTAAAATATTTTAAATTTTATTTCCAACTTTCAATATTATTATATTGATAGGTGTTCTTACAGTTAACATACATATTTTATAAATCTATATAAAATATATAAATATATCATTTCAAAAATAAGTTAAAATGTATATTAGATGCTTCTAAAATGATATACAGGTTTATTTTTAAAAAATATTTAAAAATGATCTAAATTTCATTTCTAACTCTCAATATTATTATATTGATAAGTGTTCTTACAACTAATATACATATCTTAATAAATTTATATAAAATATAATGATATATATCAATTTAGAGATAAGTCAAAATGTATGATAAGTCAAAATTTATGTTAAGTGCCTCTAAAATGATATATGGTGTATTTTTAAAAATATTTAAAAATGTTCTAAATTTCATTTTTTATTTTTAATATTATTATATCTATGTCTGTATAAAATACACTCATATATATCTTTCTAAGTAGAGTAAAGTGAGAGAAATAAAAAAGTAAATAAGATTTCATACTACATAAATAAAATACAAATATTTTACATTGATATTTTAAAGATTAAATCTTATCTCATTGTTTTTACTGTACAATTTTCTTCATTACTTTTAATGTTAAATTGATTTCTATTGACCACTTGCATTATATTATAACATCATAATTAATAAATAAATAATCATATTACCACATAATAAATAATTTATAGACAATATATAAATTTTACTGCATTATATTTATAAATAATTAGATAATCATAATTATTTTATAGGTAAGAAAAACACACACACACAACCACATAATCATATCATAAAAATGAATTGTAAAAGAAAATTATCATAAAAAATATTACCCCATATATATATATATAAATATAAATAAATATAATTATATAATTTAACCTTATGAGTTTTAAGTGCAAACAAGGGAGAAATATATACAATGTTGAATCTCACCAAAGATGCCTTTGCCAAAGGCAAACATGGGATAAGAATAAAGAAACAACAAACATACTGTTCCTGGAAAATACAACAAACAAAGAGATAGATAGTTATAATCCAACAAGATTCAGCCAAAAAATAATAAAAAAGCCAATAACCTACAACCTGCACTTTCCTCTCGACAGCGTAACCTACTACAAACCAGCCAATAGGCAGCCACGAACACAACAAATTTCTACTTGGGTTCAACAGAAACTATACCTTACCTAGATCTTCTTTTGACCTTAAGTGGGGGATAACTCTTGAAGTCCTTTGCTGAGACAACCTATTTCGCTTCCTCCATATTAAAGTCAAGTCCTTGTCACCAAGGTGTAAAATAACAGAAACAAGTATAGCAATTTGTATTGTAATAATTTCGTGAAAACTTCCACTTAAGAAAAAATCAGTTTTACCTTTGGAAGGGGAGGTTGAGGTTGCCTTGATTTCTTCTTTTACTTTTTTTTAGATTAGATATAAGGTTATCACTTGAGGTTTTAAGTTCATCCATGATTGAGTTTAAATTTCTCCTCTCAATTTTAATCTTTATCATAGAAAGAGGTTGGTAAGGGAATCCTTTTACCATGTGGCTTCTTTTCTTTTTTTGGAGCTATTCTAATCTCTAGACAAATGGCCAATCTTAAAGAAACTACGACAATGAAAAGGTAGACCCTCATAATTAAGGCATTGGGTCTATGAGTGGTCTTCTTCTTTCAGGGCAATTTTTTCATGTAGATCCTTAGACATGTGTCATTGTTAACTGAAACTCTAACAAAAATAGTCTGGAAAAATAGAGTTGTTGTAAGATCAGTTTGTTGGAATTCGCCTACGGAATTACTTATTCCCTTGAAGCAAATTTTTCACTAGAACTGTAATGAGAGAGTGGGAGATAACCCCAAATGGGTCTCACATTTAAAGGTTTGGTAAAGGGGTTGAAGTTTCAAAACCGAGTTTTCATCACTCGGGGATGATGATACAAGCTCCATAACCCGTTTTGAATCACATCCTTGTCTTTTACACTCTCAAAAACCACAATGATAAAGCTTTTTGCACTAAGATATTCTAGCTTCCCTTTCAAGATAGGTTGTCATTTCTCAAATATCCAAGAATGTAGATTAGGTAGCTTTTACGCAAGATTTTAAAATATTCAAATGATGCCCCTAGAAGCATGTAGATTAGGGAGTATGTCTTGATTATCCTCTTCACCAAAAATTATAGTTGGGGTTGACTTGGCTAGAATGAGAGGTTTTAGCTCAAACTTAACTATTGGTTTATGTTATTGAGATGACAAAGGTTGCCTTTTAATGCCAACATAGATTTTGACAATTAGAAAATCATGATCCTTCAGATCTATACATAAAATTATGAGAAGAATAAATATATTGATTTAAAAAATTATATCAATGTTAAAATTAAAAGTAAAACAAATAAAATATTCTCACCATATTGTTTTCAATTTACAACCTTATTTTACATAAATTCTTATAAGAGCAAGATCTATTTATGATGTATTTTACATAGATTTATCTAGCATACATATGCTAGTTTATAAATATGATTATGGCTTTATATATACGTTTATTTTTATAAAATAGTATATATAAAGGAAAAGTAAAGTAGTGGCCGAAAGCAAGGATGTGTTTTATTGCTTGTTTATGTTATGAACCTTTTCACTTTACTAAATAATGTTTTTAATAATATTTATTATTGTTGAAAAAATTATATATAAATGAAATTTAAGCATAGTTTTTTTTTATAAAAAATTTTAATCAAATTTAATAAATTTTAACAATAAATTTATTCATATTTTTTTGAAAAAAATAATAATCAAATTTTATAAATTTTGATATAAATATGGTTTTAAAATATAATTTAAATTTAAATTTTATTATAAAATATTAAATTATATTTTTATTTTAGTTATTTTAATATTTTTATTTATAAAATCTAATTCGTTGAACATACAAAACTCTAATGTTTTATAAAAAGTAGTGGCTGGAAGCAGGTAAGGATATATTTGATTCTTTGTTTATGGTATGGAACTTTTCACTCTCTAAAGAATATTTTTAATAAAAAAATTAAATATAACATAAACTTTTATATATATATATATATATATAAATAATCACATTGAATAAACTTTAATTATAAACAGATACGCTTTTTTCTAGAATTATTTTTGATCACATTTATAACGGAATGAATTCAAATGTATGGCTTCAATTTATTAAAAAAGCAAACGTTTTTGGTGGTAATTATTTCCCATGCTTTAATTCCAATTTAATAACGGTTAATATTTATATGTTTATTATAACTTATATGTATATGCATATGTGAGGGACGTTCTCTGAAAAACATTTCTTTGCATCCATTATTTTTTTAAAAGTGTTTAGAAGCTTTCCATTATATTTAATATTAAAAAAAAAATAGGATGAAAGAATTTTACGATTGTGGTTTTATTGAAGGGGTTCTGGGTTCTTAATTTTATTATAGTCTCGTGTGTTCGCACAGAACGTGTTCAAGGGTGCCATAGGTCTCTCTCTACAAGCTTTTCAGCAGAGCATTCACACGTTAAAATCTGACAATTTTTAAAAAAATTTGTACTTCTCAATTTTTTTACCCAAAATTTTTATTAAATATATGAGCTGTACGTTGAGCTTAACCTTCGAACTTCAATCACATATACGAAATAGACGATAATTGTAGGAGATGCGCATCCTGCCTTCAAAAAATTTCATCATGTGCACGGGGCATATGCCTCGTGTAGTTGAAACAACGTAGCTACATGTTAAAAAAAAATTGAATATTTTTTTATATAAAAGCGGCCTGTATTTTTAGCTGCCATACTTTAAGCCTCTAGCGGAGGGCCTGAAAGTTTCCCCAACTATGTTATGAATTTAACTTTTATTTTTTTTAAAAATATAATGAAAATATCAGTTATTGATTTTACATATAATTTATTTAAGTTATTTTACTTATGATTTTTTTTAAGTACAAAAGAATTAAAATTTAATGGGACAATTAAATTGTAAGTTTATAAATTTTCTCGAGTTTTATTAATTTTATCTAATTTTATAGTATATTGATTGATGTAGATTTGTGTTTGGAATTTTTTTTCTAAAAATTATTGAATGTGATATTAATGTCCATATTTGATTGTTAATATTAAAATTAATTTAATTTTTGTTTAATTAGATTAGGAAGATTATTTATTTTTGTTTTGTCTTAGATTTATTGTTTTGTTGATTATGCGATTTAAAAAAAAAAATAGTTAGAAGCGCAAATTAAAGCATGTTCATTAAATGTGCAAGTAACTAAGCTTAAAAAATTATTGATTCATTTCCAAGAGGTAGGACATGCTTTCTAAAATTTAATTATTTTACTTTAATATTATTTTAACCAATTTTTTATTATATATGGATTTGAGACAACTAATTTGTATAGTGGGTATGTTTTATTTATCTATTTAAATTGTATCTTGCATGATAATCATATATTAACACTAAGTGAAACTTGTTGAGTATATGCATCGAGTTAGGGGACAATTTTATGGACATTTTCTATAATGCGATCATATTATTTAATAATGTGATCGTATTATTAAATAGCATGATCGTATTATTTAATAATACAATCACGTTATTTGAATTATGGCTCAGTGATTATTGAGTCATAATGTGATCATGTTATTTAAAATAAATAATATGATCACATTAGTTTAAAATAGGGAATGTGATTGTGTTTCCTATGTCATAAAATATAAAATTGAACCAAATGTAACTTTTTTTCATTTTATGTTTGTGTTCTATATTTTCCCTCACTCTCATTCACTTTGTGATTACGTTTTTCCCTAACGAGGCCAATCTTTATTGCAATTCATCCTAGGAAGATGCTAATTGATGATGTTGCCATGTAGAAGAGGTAATTGCTAAAAATATATTCATTATTTATCAATTTTAATAATTTTTTGTTATTTTCATTGTTTAATTGGTAATTTATTTGTTTTGAACAACCCATTCTGCTAACCCTCTTATTCATCTACCTAAGCCTCCTAACCCTCCACCTAACCCTCTTTTTTCTCAGCCTAACCCTCTTGACCCTTTTGGTCCTCAGTCTAATTATTCTATTAACCATATTATTCCTCAGTGTAACCCTCATCCTAACCCTCTTATAGCTCCACAAAATCTCCCAAGCAGTCAAGAGAGTCTAGTTGACCACATTATGGAAAATAAAATTGAAATTAAAGAAGTAATTGGGAGAATGAGGGATCTCACTTCCACCAACACCCACCACACTTTTTTAGCCAATTTATTAAAGACATTATTAGGTCAAATTGACTATATAATAATTTATATTAATAGATGGGCTTCATATTAGGGTAGTTGTAGAGCTTATTTTGCTGATAAATTATCATCACATGAGGTCAAGAACAAAGATATATCAAAAGCCTCTATTTACATCTTATTCATTGACCCAACCACTAATGCACTATTTTCAATAACTATAAAATGTTTTCCAATCTATCACTGTCAACACAATTTAATCACATCCAATTTTTGAAATCGATGGTGGATGGTGTTTGATTATTCATGTAATAATCACAAAGTCTGATTATAGTTTTTTTTATAAAACTCTATTGTATGTTTGTCATTAATGAGATTTTGAATTGCTTTGATTTTATTAAGTTTCATGGCTAAGGGAAAAGCTATACATAGGATCGACCAAGGGCACGTTGTGTGCCTAATAATCTTGTAACGATCCATATCAAAAAGCCACTCAAACTTGAGATCACTTATATAGTTTATTATGTTGTAGAGATCAACACTCTAAGTGCACTTAGTTCACTCACTGATATACTCATTCAACATATGAATAGGCTCTTAAAGATTGATGCAAGAGGTACACCACCTTGTGTGCATCCTTGACCCCACCATTGAACATTTTATGGAGCTATATGCATTAGACCTTCTAATGATGATGATGCTAGTGGTTTAGAGGGGTTGGATAATATACATATGAGTGATGAGTTTTTGGCATGCACATTTGATGTGCAAACATCAACCACTACATAGATGCAAATATATTTTATATTTATGTCATGTTAAATTTAAGTTATAGTTACAAATTTAATTTAGATAACAATTAATTACATATAAATTAAATAATATTTATTTCATTTTTTATGTCCCAAGGGGTGGTAGTGCCTTCATCATCACAGTTGATATTTGTAGCATTTAATTTGACACAACCATTATTTATATTTTTAAATCTAGTTGTTGGCCCATCTACTAATACATATGTCTATGTTAGAATGACACCTTTTACTTATATAGAGCTAATATTTTGAGTTAATATTATACTCTATGTACATTTAGTCTATGTATATTTGCCTTTTAAGTTTAAGTTAAATTTATCTATCATGAATCTCAAAATTCAAATATAGTGCTATTAAATACACTCTTGGTTTAATAAAGAAGAAACTTTTCATATATATGTTTGATACTTTATATAAAAGTAAATGAGACCTTATTTACATTCAGTTGATGTCTCTAGTAGACACTCTTCCATCATTATGAGTTGAGATAGACATAAGCATTGTTGCTATAATGTCATCCATACACGTGCTGATAGAGGTATATATTAACTTGTAATTTTGTATTGTAAAAAGTGATTTATTTTAATAATTTTACTACATACTTAAGAACAATATAATTTATATAAATATATTATATATGCAGTGTTGTTCCATGACAGCTAATAGTCCTCATCAGATGATTAATAGGGAAAGTTCTCATGTTTTTTCTATATTTCATATGCCTATTTGAACATTTGAGCCTACCACTAACTCGTTGGAGAGTCAAAAATAATTTGAGCAAGACTGCAAGCTTGAAATAAGTGCTTGTTCAAATGATTTTTTTATTTTAGTTTAAAATTTATTTCTTAACAAATCGTAGAGTGTATTTTATGTTAATTTTTTAATAATACCTATATTTAAACAGGTTTATTTGCAAGTGAGATATGAGTGTATAACCCATACTTGGACCTTAGAGCTCTTTAAAGCATTAGAGGTATCTCTATCTACTAGTAGGGCATCTCAAGGAGAGTTTTATTCGAAGAAGGCAAAGAGAGGGAGGCTATTTGATGATAAGGATGTCTTAGATGAGATGTGTTTTTTTTGTATGCCTATATGACAATGCATGTATTTTTGGCATTATACATGTACATATGACATTAACCTAACATTAGATATTATGTTAGTAGATGTTGTGTTTATTTGTATTCCTATCATGGCAATCTATATATTATTGACATTGTACATGTGTCTATATGATTTTTTGGAAGTTTTCATTTGAATTATGTTAAATATCTATTTTATATATAGTTTTAATTTAAAATTTAATTGTATAGTGTTATTTTGATCTTCAAAACTATTATCTATCAGATCTCATATTTAATGTTCTACACAAATGGGAATTAAATTTATTTTATTTTCAATGCTATAAATATTTGATCTCCTATATTTTTTAAAATTCAAGTTTTTATTTGATTGTGTGTAGTGAAAATAATTTATGACATTCTTATCTATTTTTTATTTTTCATCATTGATTTACAACTTTTTAATTGATCATTAGCATGCAATTGATTTCACTTAAGGCCCATACCCAACCATGTTCATACTTATATAATGTAGAGATGAACTTATACCTGAACTTGAATATAATATATTTAGTCTAATAAAATGCAACCTTAATGACTTGAAATAGAATATTCACTCATGAGACAATGATTCATCTTTGGCAAAAACCCTTTATCATCCCCTAATACCACCTAATGCACAATTTGCTCTTCTATATTAAATAAGGATATGCAAGTTGTATTCATATGATCTAAAATAATAAATAATTCCAACCTCACTTGTCCACTCTTGTTTTTAAATTCATTTAAAATCCACTCTCAAACAATGTTCTTTTAAACTAGTCAATTACTCATTAGGTATGCTCTTAACTAGTCACCAATCTCTCATATCTACTCTCCTTCCTTTGAAAAAATATTCTTTAACACACTTTTGATAGGTAAAACTCAAGGATTTTTTTAGATTTATAAACTTACAATAAATCAACCACTTATAGGTCTCTATGAGATTGAGCATTCAATCTCAAATTTTATCTTTTCAAGTTGATGGGTCTCTAGACCTAGTTGTTGTTCATATAGGTCAATTTATAAAAATAGAGTTTGTATCTCTTAGAAATTATATTTATATTATTATTTTGAAAAATTTAACATTTTTCAAACCTTACCCAAGTTTATAAAATTTAAATCAACCAAAAACTCATCTTACCTTATGCACAACTTTTTCAAAAATGGTCTTCTACCAGTGAATAGAAAAATAGTCATTTGTACCTAAAATTTAAAACTTATTTTAAAACTAATGATAATTGGAATAATTTATAAGATAAATTCCCATTATTATCATAATTCTTTAGACCTTATTGTTTAATCTTTTGAATTTTAGAGGTGTTTTACTCATGAAACCCTTACTTCAGATTTGCTCAAAATTTCTATAGACTGAGAGCTAGTTATTGATAGTTCATAGAGCTCATTGTAATTTTATAGGATATAAAAAAATTATATTGGTCTTAAAATCCTATTCAACTATTCCAATACTCCCCTAGCATGGTTCTGAAGCAAATCATGGATCATAGCAAACAATCAGAGCAAGGGTGGATACTAGAATCAAGAAAATTCAAATTTGATGCTGAAGATCATCTGATGGATAGTACCCATTCAAAGAAAATCCTTTTATCCATCTCAAAAAATAGATAGATTCTTAATGAAATGGCATTGGCTTAGAAAGAAGAAAAACTAGTGGTAGTAATTTCTTCCTCCCTTGATAAGGAAAATACCCTTCTTGAAAATAAGGGGAGTGGACTATTATGGGTTAAAAAAAATGATCAATGGAATAAAGATTTATCTCTAATTAATATGACCCTCAGATCATAAAAGGAATAATTTTTTAAGAGTATTTTAGGTTTCTTTGGTTTGCACAGTTCATATGAATATGCTACTTTTTTTTTTCTATTGTTGTAGTGATGGGTTTTTCTCATTGTTTGTCTACATACATTTATGTTTTATCTAGCTTGAAGACTGCATCTATAATTTGTTTTGTGAAGGGTAGAGTCTCTCTTTAAAAAAAAAATAACTTTTACCATTAATATAACTATGAAAATACTCCAATTGAATTCATATAATAGTTTCCACATGTAAATAAGCCTCTATAAATGACTGTAATAGTAAAAATACAAAATTCTTGAGGGTTTCATGAATATAACTAAGATTTAATCTTGTATTTAATATGAAATTATTAGAATCATATTATAAAAGGATAATACAATGGAAAACATGGAGTAATACTCAAAAATATTTATTATGTGCAACAAGAAAGCATTTACACAATCCTTCTCCATTGAGATAGACCTACAACATATGCTCTAACCTCTTCAAAGATGACTTTTTTGTCCTTTTAAGCTCTTTGGTTGGTCTTGTATGGTTCCTCCTCATTAAGAGTGAGGATTATGATTCTATTAGAGTAGAAACCAATCTTAGTAATTTACTAAACTTGCTCAGATTTTCTCTTACTCATTCAAATTAAACTTACTAAACTGATCTAGTTTATAGGTCTTAATAATTACCTAAGACTATTGTAAACATATATTATCCATGTATTTGGTGATTCTCTTGAATCACCTTTACTATCCTCTAACCTACCCCCTTTTTCATTCATTCTTCACACTCTCTCACTATACATTCTGTAGGATTAACTATCACTAGATGCCTTCCTCTTCTTTAATTATTTCAAGAACACTTCCTTTAGCATTTATATCCACCTATCCAACCTTCATTCAACCCACTCAATCTACTTTCAAAGGCCTTCATAATCCTTTAGACTTAAAAAAAAATTCCTTCGAGGGATATTTGGCCTAATAGGCTTAATGTATGTTCTTGAGACTTGTTTATGACCCTTCAACACCTCACTCCTTCATCACCTTCAACACCTCACTCCTGATGCACTTAAACTCCCCATTAAGGTATCTAGACCCAAGTGAATGCCCATTAATGGTTCTATATATTTCTAGACCTATCCCTTAATTGTGTTAGGACTCCTACAACTAATATTTGACAATATCACAAACTATTCTAGCTTCCAAATAACCTTGAATAGTTAAAATACTCTTTCATGCAAAAGTGGGTGTGTGTGTGTGTGTGTGTGTGTGTGAGAGAGAGAGAGAGAGAGAGAGAGAGAGAGAGAGAGAGAGAGAGAGAGAGAGAGAGAGAGAGAGAGAGAGAGAGAGAGAGAGAGAGATGCATGGGGATGTGTGGTTTAGGAGAGTAAGGGGAGGTAGTATGAATCATTAAATTAGGTAGAAGGTTTAATAAATAAGGACAGATGGATAAAGAATATGGAAATTTATGTGAAGAATTGAGTGGTTGTAGGTAGACAAAGGGGTAGTTTCACCCTTAAGTAAAGGTGGTTTGAGGAAAATAAATCATGGAGATACATTTTACTACAATCATATGGAAAGAGTTTGATTGAGTTGTTGGAATTCAAAACTTTTTTAGACACTTTAGACTAGAAAATTGAATTTACTTCCCAAATATTATCTACATCATTCAAAAATAATAATTAATTTCCATTCAACCATACAAATACTAACAATAAGTGCAAATAGAAAATATTAGTTCCAAGTAAAGTGCCAATATGCAAATACCTCATATTGACAAAAAATTAGCATTTCTAACATGTCTGGGAGATGAATAACATCTAGGACCATGTTTTAAGCCTCCCATCAGGCCTAATCAATAAACTCACCACCTATTTGGGGCTCAAGAATGCCCTTCCCAATACAAGAAAAATGTAATTTTTAAGCCTAAGTTCAAACATGCTTATAATGAAATCTATAATTCATTTCTAAAAACTATCAGATATTTCTCCTACATATTTAAGACCTATATTCTCACCCTAAATCACTCAGGTGGAACCTTCAAGGGCAGTCCAGTGGATAAGTTTCAATGACATGTCCTAAAATTTAACTTTTTGGCATTGAATAGGCAACTTCTTGAGCTCTAACGACCATTTCTACCTCTAGGACCTCAAATTGAGAATCTATAACATTGATAATATATAGATAGGAAAATTACACATGATCACACCTCCATGATGTTCAAATCCACCCAAAAGATAATTTTCACTACTGTTCAAGAGCATGGAAACATTAACAACAAATGTTATCAAAGTTTAAGTTATCATTTCACAACTCTCATTTTGATGCTTCCTAACTGAAAACTAGCAGTACCAACACATCCAAGGGATGGATAATTTCCAAGATCAAGTTATTTTCCTTTCATCAGGTCTGAATGATAAACCCACAACCCATTTTAGCCTTAAGAATGTCCTTCCCAATACAAGAAAAATGTAGTTTTTAGCCTAAGTTCAAACACACATAAAATGAAACCTATAAATAATTTTCATAAACCATCAGATCCCTTACCAACCTATTTAATCTCTCATAACACACCCCATATCACTTAAATGGAACCTTTGAGAGATTTTTTTTGACAAGTTATAGTGATAGTTCTTAAAATGCAACTTTTTGGCATTAGATAGGCAATTTCTTCAGATCCAACTATAATTTTTGCCTCTAAGAACTACACTTGAGAATATATCACTTTGATCACATCTGGATAGTAGAATTATAGGTGATCAAACCATCATAATGTTAAAATCCATCAAAAAGTGAATTTTCACTACCATTCAAGAGCGCAAAAACACTGATAATAAATGTTGTCAATGTTTAAGTTGTGGTTTCATAACTCTTATTTTGATGCTTATTGATTGAAAAATGGCACTTAAAACACATCTATGGAATATAATACCATATAAAACCAATTTCTTAGCCTCCGATTAGGACTGAATGACAAATACACCACCCATTCTAGCCACAAGAATGCCCTTCTCAATACAAGAAAAATATATATTTTTAGCCTAAGTTCAAACACACGTAAAATGAAACCTGTAAGTCATTTACATGAGATGTGAAATCCATCCCCTACCTCTTTAATTCCCATAATTATATCCCATATCACTCAGGTGTAACCTTTGATATCAATCTGTTTGACAAGTTGCAATAATGGGTCCTAAAATCTAATATTTTGGCAATAAAAGGCAACTTCTTGAGCTCTAATTGCAATTTATATTTTAGAGACCTCCAATTGAGAATATATCACTTAGATCACATATAGATAGGCAAATTACAAGTAATCACACTACCAATACAGTAAAACTTACCTAAAAGTGAATTTTTACGACCATTCAAGAGTGTGGAAACAATGACAATAAATATTGTCAAAGTTTAAGTTATGATTGTAAAACTCTTGTTCAAATGCTCACTAACTAAAAAATAGCACTACCAACATGTCTAAGGGAAGATAATGTTAATTAATAGGTTCTTAGCCTCCCATCAGGCCCAATCAACAAACCCACCACCCTTTCTAGCCTAAAGAATGCCAGTCTTAACACAATAAAAATGCACTTTTTAACATAGGTTAAAACATGCATAAAATAAAACCACGTGAAGGTCAAGAAACAATAAAATCTTGTTATATTCAATATCAACCTTGGTTGCGCTAATGAGGTGGATTAGTGTAGTCAAGAATCAAGACGATCTAAGTTTTTTATCAGATTTTGAGATGTAATAAGACTTCAAAAGATGCCTACACTTACTTTCTATACTTAAGGTGGAGGAATGTCCATAAGTGGAGATATCACATTAAAAATCATGTGATATAATGAAGATTCTAGTGAATATAATGAGTAGCAACTTGAGAGTTGATAATCAATTTCATGTAGGTAATAAAGAATAAATGTTGAATGGGGAGATAGTTAGACCATGATATCCTAAGAAATAGGATGTCAATAATGTCAAATATGCTACCCCTATGCCTTGAGAAATAAAATAGTCATTTGATGGATTCAAAGAATCATTAAAGGTCTTTCAAACTACCCTATAATAATGGAACTACTTCATGGGAGTTGAAAACAAGTTGATTTAATAATAAGTGAAACATTGAAGGCAAGGACACGGTGAGTTAAGATAAAAATGGAATCAAGGAGACCACCATCCCCAAATATAGGTCAACTCATGAAGGCATTTGACCACATCAAACACTTTAAATAGCCATGATGCTCCTTCTATGCCTTGCTTCATTCAAGACAACCTCATTTCAAGGACAAATCATAAGTACTTTTAGCAAGATTATTTTAGCTTCAATAATATGAAATTATTTATTGATGGTGCCAACCACATGAAGGTGGAAGCTTATTTGGTACCACTAACCTACAAAAAATTATTAGTAAGTAATTAAAAGATAAATTCATATGTACTAGCTAGAAAATTAAAAAAAAATGGTAAAATTAATTGCATCTACATTTTAAAATTTAGCATACATGAATATTTCAATCTAAAAAACCAATAGAATTTATTCTAACCTTCATATTATCAATAATAGTTTCATGGTTTGACTCCTAAACTTTTCATAATTTCTTGCTTAATTACCTCCCATGACATTTTGTAATTGAATATTCATTACGAATCAAATTTGAATACGGTAGTATCTTCCTATGCATTTCAAACTCATCAAACAATCATGGATCTATAGGATATTACTGAAGCCATGTTCTAGTGACTACCACTGACCTAGTGGGATAGTCAATATTTTTTCCATCTATAACTAGGGAAGTTAATTTTTTCTTTCTCTCTACACAGTGGCATAAGAAATAATATGTTCCCTCTTCATTGTCCTCATCTACAATAACTACAAAAACGTTCCCTATATCATAAAAAAACAATTTTTAGTGACACTATGAAGATATATAATGAGAATAAATTGTACATAATGAAAAATATTCTATCTGGCTACACTAGATCAAATACATGGTCAAAATCATCTAATAATTTCATATCTGTAAGTTGTAATCTTGTTATAACCTTATATTTGTTGAATAAAATTATAGGTTTGGAACTAACATCATCCACCCCACTCTTGTTACTCGCACTTATTCCAAATAGAGTCCATGCATGCAAAATAAAAACATGCCAAGTGTCTCATATGAATAGTCCAAGAAATTGCATTTCAACTATGACATGAGATGATCTCACTTTAAACCATTAGAGTCATACAATCACCACACTTTACCAAGTTTTATTCTTCCATTAACCATATATTTCTATGAAAATTATAATTTTTTTGAGCACCATGACACATGTTATCATTACACCATTCAACCATGATTTTTACATCTATCAAATCAACACCCTCTTCAAATTTCAACTCCTCCCTTGAAATAGCTCTTTTTACACATACTCCAACACCATCATGATACCATTTTCCATGGCCAACCTTGATGAAACTCAAAGTATGTTCTACACCAATGGTAACATGCATCCTCCTCAACCAATAAAATAAATGTTTATTTCTAAATTGTAATGTGCAATTGTCTGACCAAATGTAGTGTTGATTGAAAGTAATGTTCCTCTAACTCAACTATCAATATAACTTATGGAGACAACCTTACACATACTCTGAATAATGTGATTAGTCATCGCTGATATATAAATGGTCCTTCCTTAATATTTTCCATTGATACTCTATACTATAAGGTGCATGCATTAATTCTATATAAATGAATATGGAAACTTGTGATGAGTTGTAATACTGCAATTGAACTTCTATTTTGGGTTTGAATGTGTAATTTTCACCAAAGTCAAATAGTGAAACAATAAAATAAAGTGGGAATGTAACCTTACTTATCTTTAAATGTTCATCCAACCATTTAGCCATGTGTGTGGGCCTTACATATTCATATATAAATTTCTCCCTAAATTTGACCAAACTTTCAGAAACATGATATTTTTATAACAAGCTCACACCTTTTAGATTCTTTGACATCTTTTACATGATAAGTGACTCATTTATATTTGTTTTAACCAACTAATTACTAGGTAATTTCACTTTTACTCTCCTCATGGATACAATTTTATAATTTTGGCAATCCACCAAAAATACTACAATTTTCATCCAAACATGATTGGTTATAAAATAATTGTCAATCTGATATTTTACAAAAAATAGTTGGAATAAATTCCCAGGCTGATTTTGGTGGAAATTCAATTCCACACTCCTAAAAAATATTATTAATATGTAAAGTACAATGAATATGGTAAAAACATCATAGTACATTGAAAATTCAACCTATTTCCTACAATAACAAGTGGTGCATGTTTGGTTTATTTTTACAAAAAAAAAGGTTTGTCCATCTCAAAATATCTTTGGCAAATAGTAATTTGTGGATGTTTTTCCAAAATCTTAGAGTGCAATGTGTTTGAGTCATATCCAAGAAATTTTTCAGATGTGTTTCATAATTATGATAACCAAATCTTCTTTTCACTACATTTTTTACATTGGACAAAAATATTGTATTATCTTTCAAAAATTAAGCAAGTCATTCTTTGAGAGCATTGGCTATAATTTTGTCCTTTTATGAAAGTCTACCAGAGAATGACCAAAGCTCTTTCATATTAGGTTCATTAAGTATTTCATGTCTTTCAATTACTTTAATTAATGTTTCTTTATTTATATTAAGCATTCATCTTGTTTTTGAAAGCATTCATTTTTTCCTATTTGGACACATACTACACAAGTTATAAGTATATGTAATGTAGCATTACAATCTTGGGTGCATGATTTTTGTCCTGTAATATGATATGAATCATGTAAATTTTATATAATTTCATTATTTTCATCATCCATGTTATATTTTATTATTCTAAATGTGTATATTATAGGTATCATCTTAATCAATTTTATCAACAAAATAAATAATTGACATTTTTGACTATCATTATCCAAATTTTGAAAGAAACTATCACAAATTTGTTGAGATAGTCTTCTTGAATAGAAATCAGATATTTTGTTCTGCATTGGTTATAATTTTTTTTTTGACTTCAATTAAGTACTGTCTTTTCTATGCACAATTCTTGGAAATGTTGTTAATGGTGGAATTTATTGAGAATGTGTTTTAAAAACATTATTACTTGCATTTTTTAGAATTGGGATGATATTTTATTCATTATTTATTTCTTATGTTTTCATGAAATTTTCTTGATTGTTAATTTTATCATTTTTTTTTCATCAAATTCTCTTCATTCATAGGGGGTGAAGCATCATCCATAGACTCATCATCAACAAAATAAAAAACTTAGAACGTTGAATGTAAACTTCTAATATTATCTAATTTGTTATTGTCAATTTAATTATTATTCATTTTATTATGGTCAATTTCATCATTATTCAGTTCATTATGGTCAATTTCATCATTGTTTAATTCATTACTATCAATTGGCTCATTATCTATGGCATTTCGTTCATTAGGATTAGGGTTTGTACCTTATCTACCACAAAGTTTTTGCATTCATATCTTGTGTTTCTCTCTCAACTCTTCTAATTCCTCTAGTGTTTTGTTCTTAAACATCTTCTTCTTCCTCAAACATGATATTTCACCCATCAAATATAATTGACAACTTTTTAAAGGTGGGGTCAAAAGTACACTAGAACCATAGGTCCCGTCAAAGTACATAGATAATGTTTGTAGGGACAAAATTCTTGATTTGGGTTTAAAATAAACATTGAAAAGTGATTTTTGTCCATTTTAATAATTATACAATCATGTTATGAAATAATGCAATGATGTTATATAACATGATCACATTATTTAATAACATGATCATGTATTCTTAATACTCAATTCGAGTTAAACATATAATTTAAGAAGTGACTTTTGTCTATATTGAGAATAATGAGATAATGTTATGTAATAATGTGATCATGTTAATTAATACCATCATCATGTTATACTTAATATAGATTAGAGATTAGGGATTAGGACATTAGTCCATAAGGTTTAGGGATTAATAATTAGGGCATTAGGGCATTTGGCTTACAAATTATGTTTTATGGAACATAGGGATTATGGATTAGGGATTAGGGTTTAGGTTTAATGGTTTATGCAAGGTATAATCTCTCTATGTTATTTGAACCTAATTTTTATTATAAAATATGTTAATTAGGGATAAATCAATTGGTAAATACAAATATTTTATAGTTTATAATTCAGGGTATAGTGTTTAGGGTTTAAGGTTTAGGGCTTAGGGTTTAGTGCATATATGATTTAAGGTGTACATAGGGTCCACTATGTTTTTTGGCTCAATCATCCCCCACATCATCAGATATTGAGCCAATTAGTTAATTAGAATAATGAGTAATGGGATTTGGGCCAAATTACTTATAATGTATATACCTAATTATTTCTCTAAATGATGTTAGTTATTGATAAATTGATTGGTTTAGGGTTTAAAATATAGGGTATAGGTTTTATGGTTTAGGTCTTGGGGTTTAAGATCTATAAGGTTTAGGTTTTAGTGTACACAAGGTCAATCACAAAGATAATTGAGGATAATTTGAATCACTTGGACATGCTTATGACTACATAATGTGTTTTTGGGTTGTCGTTATACCCCATATCATCATGCAAATTGAGTGGATTAATCAAATGGGGAAATTAGTCATGTGATTTAGGCTAAACTAAGCCATATGAACTTAATTCTTAATCTAAATGATGTTAATTTAGGTTAAAATGATTGGTTTAAGGTTTAAAGAGTTTAGTTATTATGAAATTTAAGGATTAGGGCTTAAGATATAAGTTTTAGGGTATATAAGGTACAATCATGAAGGCAACTAGGGTAAATTTGAACTCCTTAAACCTAGCTCTATGAGTAAAGAATAGGATTTTGGGTTAAATTATCCCCCACATCATCACAAAATCAATTGTAGTAATGAGTGATGTGATTTTGAACAAATTATACCCTGTGAATCTAATTCTTACTATAAAAAATGTTAATTTGGGCTAAATTGAATGGTTTAGGGTTAAAGGGTCTACAAGTTAAAGGGTTTGGGGTTTAGGGCTTATGATTTAGGGTTTAAGGTAAATAATATAGGGTTTAGGGTTTAAGGTATAGGATATAGGGTTGAATCACTAAGGTAATTAAAGAAAACTTGAGTTGTTTGTTCACCTATTTGTGATAATTGCCTTCATGTTTACATTTCTAATAAAAGTAGGGTCGATTAAGCCATAAATGTTGCATACATTGAATAATTGACTAAGCCATAAATTTGGTTTGTGGGATCAATTTTTCCAAAATCATGCACTTAATTGCACAAATTGACTAATTGGATCAATTCATGACAGAATCAAACTTAATTTTGCCCCCAAATCATATCTTAGTCTTAAGGGGGTTCAAATTGGCCTCAAATGGCTCCTCGATTAAATCAATCAACTCTTAAAATGGTTAATTACATATGACATGAAACTAGGGCTAATTTCACTCTAAATCAAATCGTATATGATTTAAAATAGGTTAATGTGGCTCATTTTGACCCTAATTAGAGATTAAGGCATTAATGCATAGGGTTTAGAGATTAGGAAATTTGTGCATAGGTCTTATAAATTATGTTTAAAGTAACTTATGGATTAGAGATTAGGGCATAGGGTTTATTTTTAAGGGTGTATATAAGGTCTAACCACTCTATTCCATATGAAACTAATTTTTACAATAAAAGATGTTAATTAGGGCTAAATTGATTTGTAAATAGGGAAAGTTTATGGTTTATAATTTATGGTATATTATTTAGGGTTTATGGTTTAGGGATTAGGGTTTATGTCTATATGGTTTAGGGTTTACATAGGGTCCACTATGTTTTGGGGCTCAATTAGCCCCCACATCATCACATATTGAGCCAATTAGTCAATTGGGAAAATGAATAATGTGATTCAGGCCAAATTACTTATAATGTTTATACTTGATTATTATTATAAATGATGTTAATAAGTGCCAAAATAATTTGTTTATGTTTTAAAATATAGGGTTTAGAGTTTAGGTTTTGGGGTTTAAGACCTATAAAGTTTAGGGTTTAGGGCACATAGGGTCCAATCACAAAGATAATTGAGGACAATTTAAATCACTTGGACCTATTTGTGACTATAGAATGTGTTTTTGGGTTGTCATTACACCCTATATCATCATGAAAATTGGATGAATTAGTCAAATGGGGAAATCATTCAAGTGATTTAGGCTAAACTAAGCCTTGTGAACTTAATTCTTAGTCTAAATGATGTTAATTTGGGCTAAAATGATTGGTTCAAGGTTTAAAGAGTTTTAATTTATGGTTTAGAGTTTAGGGATTAATAAATTTAGGGATTGGGTCTTAGGCTATATGTCTTAGGGTATATAAGGTACAATCATGAAGGCAATTGGGGCAAATTGGAGCTCCTTGAACCTAGATTTGTGAGTAAAGAATGTGATTTTGGGTTCAATTAGCCACCACATCATCACAATTTGAGTCACTTAAGACAATTTTAGTAATGCATGATGTGATTTTGACCAAGTTGATCTCTATGAACCTAATTCTTACTATATAAATGATGATAATTGGGGCTAAATTGATTATTTTAGGGTTTGGGGTCTACAATTTAAATGGTTTAGGGTTTAAGGCTTATGGATTAGGTTTTAAGATAAATGGTATAGGGATTAGGGTTTAATATATCAAATATAGGGTCCAATCACTAAGTTAATTCAAGAAACATTGAGCTTATTATTACCCTATTTGTGACAATAACCTTCATGTTTGTATTTATGATAAAAGTAGGGTTACTTAATCCATACATATTATATAATTATACAATCAATTGAGTCATAAATATGGTTTAGGGGCTCAAATTTGCCCAAATCATGCTCCTAATTGTACAAACTAACTAATTGGATCAATTGATGATATAATTGAACTTAATTTTTCCATAAATTATATCTTTCTCTTAAAGGGGTTCAAATTAGCCTCAAATGCCTCGTTGATTAAATTAATCAACTCTCTATCTAATTATATATGACATGGAATTAGGGTTAATTCAAGCTAAATCACATCATATAATATTTAATATAGGTTCATGTGTCTCATTTTGACCCTAATTACCTCCATAATTGAACTAATCAACATTTACATTCATTAGCTAATTAATTCAAGTTTATTGATCTCAAAACCACATTCTAGACATGTAAAACCTGTATATAAATATATAATGTTTCTTTTATTCAATTGAGATAATGAAATTGGAGCTAATAAACCCTCAAAGATCACATTTTACAGTTATGCAATTAGGTTGAAGGGGCTCACAATAGCCCCAATTTACTTAAAATGTACAACTACATTAGTACTCTAAAGGCTAAGTTTTGGTCAGAGGTTTAAAAATGCATTTTATGACATCTCATGATAAAAATAGTTACATCATAAAATTTATACTGAGTTACACCTTAAAACCAAGTAACTATAAGTAGTGAAGTCAACATAATAAAATGCCCATAAATTTTTTGAAGTCTAATGTGATACCATGACACCTTAATTAATTATCCAAGGTTAAGGACCTTTCCCATATAACATGAAATAAAACCACTTTTAATTATCTCAATAACATTTAAGAACAGGTATAAAATTTGAGCTCAAGATCAAACATACAGTTTTTAGGTGCTATGAATATATAACGTGATTACGTTATTAATGCGATCATATTGTTAGCATGGTTAATAAAAAAATTATGTTAATAATGAGATCATGTTATTAACGTGATTGCTCTACTTGAATTTGAATTAAGAAACAAATAATTTTGGATTGGGAATGGCTTGGATTCCCGAGCCAAAGGCTAGGACCTGAGAATCTCAGAGGCATCTAAGAGTATTGATAAAAAACAATAAAATTGAACTTCGATCACCGAATACACTATGAATTTAAATGGTAAATTTTAAAAACTTAATACCATCACAATGAACATGCTCTCCTCTTTCTAAAAGTATGATTTTTTATAACTTTTTGACTAATTTAAGGTTTCAAACTATGTTGATTTCTAACTATACCTTTTTTAGGTCACTACATGCCACAAACATACATGTTTATACATGTTCATGCCATTTTTTTCGTTGATCCCACTACAAAACAATTTATATGTTCAAAAACTAAGGCTAATTATACACACATTAAAAAAAAAAACTAATTTTAATTTTTTTTAAAGTAGTTATGCATGTTGCACTAACATTATCCATTTTTTGTCAGTTTTTAGAATCTATTTACTTGAAAATTTCATAAAATAAAAAAAAATTCATTGAAAAAATATAAAAAGATATAGGTAAAAAACTAGAGGATCTTATCTAAATATTTATGAAAGGTTTTCAAATAATATTAAATGTTTCTCAAAAGATGGTGCACTGCATGACCATCTATTTACTTTATTTTCTTTGAAAAAACAAAAGATTCGCTTTAAATTTTAGATATTTGACCTAGTTATACTTAAATTTTTTAAAAAAATATTAGTGTTTTGGAAACTATACTCTAAATTATACATTTCAATTTCTTACACCATCTTAAAATTTAGAGTGTAGATATCTCAAATTATCTACAAAATATCAGATTTATGAAATTTTGAGAAAATCATGTCCACGCATAGGCCAATTTTTGTCCCCTAATTTTGTGCACTTACCCTAATCTGTTGATCCTAGTTTTAGTGAGTTTAATCTATTTTTAACTATCTTAAATTACTATCATTTTTTTTTGTGATTTCACTTGTCATGCTATGTCATGCAAGTTCTTAATAACTGACTAGATTTAACCTAGTTTTTTAGTAAAAGATAATGCAAAAATATGATGTCAGATTTTTTTTAAACATTTTTCTTTACATATTTTTATTTATAATTTTAGTTGTAGGTATTGACAATGAGAAACTATTAAGGTTAATAATTATAGTTTGAAGTCAAATAAAGTGTATTTTGTCATCAATCGCACTTAAAATAATACTAGATTAGCAACTAGTAATTTTGACTTAGATTGCATGATCACTAACTTCATTTTAAAATTAATTAAAAGCTGATTTATACTTTCTCCATACTGAAAAACTTCAAGAATGTGATCCCATGAATGGGGCCTTACTAAAACATTTTAGTGGGTGGCATTTATAAAATTTATGATCTTTTTGCAATATAAATTTGAAAATGTAGCATAGTTTTTTATGCTTACTATATATGGTGTTTGTTATCTCTTTTGATGTGTCACATGAATTTGTAATGATACTACTTGTGCGTTAGAGTCCTTGAATCCATTCTTATATCATGGTTAGTTCTAGTTTAATTTTGATGTGTTTTTGGCTTGTGATGTGATCTCACCACATCCACATTTTTTATAGTGCATTTTCAATATTTTTTCTCTTAAAATATATTGAATGAAAAAAAGAAAAGAAAACAACCTACGATTTTATAAAAATTAAAAATATTTAAGAAAAGGTGCGATGTGAATAAAATTCACTATGTTAGTGAGGATACTTTATTATCCCCATTATTTAAATTTGATGGTCAAATCTCTCTATTTGAGAAAATTTTAATGATGATAATGTATTCAATATTAACTATCAAATGTTAAGATCTTTCATTATAAATATATAAGAGAAAACATATATATATATATATATATATATATATATATATATATATATATATATATATATATATATATATATATATATATATATATATATATATATATATATATATATTTCTCTCTTCTATTTTGATGATCATTTAAAAAATTATATATCTATTAAATTTAAACTATAATTTTTTTGGTCAAAAATTTCATTACATGAAATTGTGGGGATTCTATTTTTAGTAAGGATTCATGACATGCTTATAAATGTATTGTTTTGTTTAAATGAGAATAATCTCACATTAAAATAAGTGTCCAAACCCTTTCCAAATTTGACTATTAATCATGCATTTCATAATTTTATATGATGGTGGTTATTTATTCAAGATTTCCTTTCAAATCTTAATAAGTTCATAGTATAGAGTGTATGTATGTATACATATTGAATAGTTGATAGAGTTCATAAAAAATTGATAATATTTTATAATAAAAAATTGTATATATAATTATATGGTTGTCAAATATAATCTTTTTATGAAATTACATTTTAATTTTTTAGTTAAATGGTATAAATCTATAATTTGGATTCTTAGTTTTTTTAAAGGTCAAATTTACATCATTATTTATACTATTGATTTTTTAAAGTGACTATTATTTATAATTTCTTTCTATAAACCCACATTCTAATTTGTTGTAGAGATGATGCAAATATGTAGTTTGGATTCATCTAGATCTCTTTTAGATTAAAATTTACATTATTATGTGCACCATTGGTTCGTTTTTCCTTATGAGTGAATTTGTCTCTATACACCTTATCATTATTGGAAGTTCATATTTAACATTTGGCCTCTAAAAACATTAAATGATAGTCTATAATATTATGTGTAAATTCTTATTTAAAATTTAATATACACATAAGAATAATAATTTATATATAAATTAATAAAAGATTTAAAATTTAAAATAATTTTTTTCTAAATTTAAAATTTAATAAAGTGTTACAAATTTAATTGGTACATGTAATTTTTTTTATTTAAAAGAAAAATGTAAAAGAAACAAAAGATTATTTTAAATATAATTTAATATTTTATTTTTATTTTAAAAATTTATAAATAAATTAAAAAATTATTAATTTCATCTATTTTGAAATATAATTTTTTATTTTTTATAGTTGAGTGGTATATATATATATGATTTCGGAAGAATATGGTCTTGCCCAAATGGACCACCATGTTTTTGCTTCTCTATATTTTTTTTATTGAAAGGTATATATATTTATAAAATAAGATATGGTACAATGCTAATCATACAGAAAAATGGTTGGAAAAGTCACACACTCATGAGCAAAATCACACCAAGAGCAAAAAAATTGCTCAAGACAAGTTAGAAAAATGGTCAGAAAGTGACCACACTCACAAAAAAATATATCACATAAATTATTTGACAGAAAAGTAGAGAGAACAAGGTAAAATTAATGATAAAGAGAAAAATTAAATAGCCATAACAAACATGGATGTTGGGGAGGCAGAGGAGATAGCAAATCCTGAGGCTTACCACCCCATTATCGCAAGGCAAGAGGATTCTCATCAATAGATAAGGACTCCCAACTCACGTTTTGTTGAGCCTTTAATGTCTTATTTTGACTTATTTCAAGGGAAATTTTCAAAGCTAAGCCTCAAAATTTGCCTTTAGAAGGTGGACCCTAGCCTCTGATGTCAGCATCCTAGGATGGGGGAGGAGATGCCCAACCCTTGCCATCACCTCTACACTTGGATGAGCCATTTGGGCCACCATGATAATGAAAATATGATGAGGTGGTGACCGTCACATATAATGACTCTAGTTTTGTACCATTGTCGACGTGGCCTATACCCTCATCCTTGGGGAGGTGAAGGATGTCATGGGGGCTTAGGAGGTTCATGGATGACTGTAGATGGAGCATTTTTTTAGTAATCAAGAAAATGATAGAGGTGATTGAGTTCTATATGGACCTTGTTTGTTTGACTTTAAATCTGAAGAGTAACATTAGATAGCACAATAATTTTTTTGGTAACTGTTGATGACTTAAAATTGCGCTTGATCTTAACTAATCAACAATGGGAAGTTTCAAGCTGTGGGACAATGTGGCTTGAAACAACCTCCAAATTTTAGAGAAGCTGGTCTCTTCTTTTGTATCAGTTGTTGGGGAAAAGGGTTATGAGATTAAACAAAAATGCAAATGCAGGAACTGAAACCTAACTATGGTGATGCGCCTGAGTGTAATCCTAATCCTAACCTGAGCACAGTGAGACTATTATAGGACTCAATTAAATTTAAGAGCAGACAAGTGCACGATCAATGTAAAATATTGAAATAAAAGAAACAGAGGCTCACAATAGGGGAGTATTTCACTGAGATACAAGGAACATCAACAAAGGCATAGTTTTCAATCTTCTTAACAAAATCTTTTAGTCACATAAGAGGCATATAAAACACCTGCAATTATGTAAACCTTTCGATTCAAGAAAACAAGACAAAAGCAAATGACATTCTTGATCACAACTACAAAAGAACTATAGCTTAAAACTAATTTGGAAATGACACAGACAACACCAACCAAGGCATGAAGCTCAAATTTCCTTAATTCATTCAGCCACATAAAGGGCACAGAAACATGCACAATTATATCAACTTTACAACTCAAAAAAATTGAGACAAGAGCAAATGATGTTACTGGTCAAGAACTTTAGCAAGTCTAAACTATAAGAATCCCCCCTTTTTTTAGATTTTACAATCCTTCTTATATAGCCTTAGATGTCTCCTTTGATCACTTTATTTCCCACATAATTCCACTCCATCCTTCACTCGCAAGAGATAAAAAAGATGGTGCATTTAATGCCTTGGATGTGTCTTAGGCTTATCAAGAGTTGCCCTGACTGCGGCATGGTGATCCCTGTCTAGTACCTCTCCTTCCACCTAAAATTATTCGTTCCATCACCTATTTGGCCATTCAATTGCCTACTCTGCCTCTGCTTATAGGGGACAAACAGATGGCATCTTTAATACTTGCAAGCCCCAAAAAACTACCTGGTGCACTGTTCTATCTACCAGGAATAACTCTCACCAAATTTCCATCCATTTTCACTGTAACAGGTGGACGGGCACTTTGTTCTATTGAAATAAAAGAAGACACTTAGTCAATTTATGAAATTTCTCTTCTTTTGTCTACAGGACACTAGAGGATGACACTTGGCTGCTTCTGCTTTCTCGATACTTTACAGTTTTATCAAAATGAAACTCACTATGTTCCTTGCTCGGGCAACCTTTAAGAAAGGATGGATGCATGTGGTAGTCTTCACTTGTTGACACTCGGCACTTCCTCGGTCCTTTGAAATATTATTTGAGACCCACCACAATATTTATTCAACAATTAGTCTCAAGATGGTTTCTCAGAGGTTAACATGTGGTGACCTCTACTACTCCTGGGAAGATATGTGGCATCTTTCGCTTCTCCTTCTGGGGGTATGTGACACCTTTCACTTTCTTTGGGGATGTAGTAGAGAGGGACCTAGAAGGTGACACTTGACAACATCCGTTGTACTTCAGTACTTAAGCAAAAATGAAATGATGCCTTTATGCGTTGAACAAAAGTGTTGGACCAAAGTCTCTCAGATGATGACACGTGGTGGCTTCCACTGCTTCTGCTTAGCTTGTTGAAAGTATTTATCAAAAAGAAAATGTGGGTGCCTTTATGAGATGCAGATGTTGGCATGTGGTGCGTTATGCTTAAATATTACTAGATATGTGGCACATTCCACAGTTCTCTAGAAAGTTACAAAAAGGGCCTAAGAAGTCGCTAACTGGTCGGCTTCATCCTTGAAAAGTGACACTTGGCAGCATCCACTCGAATTCAAAACTTAGGCCAAGAATGAAATGAAAGGAAACAAAAGGGGAAAAGGACCCACACTCAGAGGGTGACACTTGGCAGCTTCTGCTTCACTTCTACACTTAGGTAAAACCAACTGGTCCTCTGCTCCAAAACTCTGTTGCTTTGCCCAAGGTGCGCAGGAACCAAAATTATAGTGCTCAAATAAAAAATAAATTAAATACAATGCAGAGTAATAAATTACTCTATAGCTATTGGTGACCACCAAGAGTTTTGAGCCTGCTCAGAAAGAATCTGACTACCACTCAATCAATATTTCAAAATTTATAGCTTCAAAAGAGCTATCTGGTAGATAGACCACTCATGGTTGGATAATCCTTGCTTGCTCTGTAATTCATCAAAATCTAGATCCAAGCTAATGAGATCCTTGTGCGAAAAGGTTTGCAGGATTGGGATAGTGGCTTTCAGTCTGAACTCTAGCCAAAAAATAGGAATCAAAATAGTTTTGACCTCTGAGGTTGAGGAATCATCCCGAAATCTCTAAAATATTGTTTGATCCCTTTGTCTAGCTAGCATCAATGGTTTGATTTGGTCCACCATCAACACCATCCTTGCATCTAAAAATGGGGAAGGGAGGCCTAGTTGCACCAAATCTTCAATATGGTGCCTCATCTCACTGATGCCTTCTTTCACGACATCAAGACAACTTCTGCAACTATTGGCCACGGCATTGTGACTGAGTTCTTCATTGACCCATTTCATGGTAGCCATTCTGTCAAGGATCCCTACAGCTACCAATGTCATATCCATCATGTTGTAGAGCTTTTACATCAATGAATGGGAGTTCGTGACTCTCTTGGAGATCATGGCCAGAGTGCTCTGTACTAGATTCTCCACCCTTTCGCACAGTTGTTATGCGTTGAGTAGGAAGGTGAAAAATGGCCTGAGCTAGAGAATTTCCAAAGAGATTATCTCCCACGCTAACTCGTAGAGCTCCTTTACCAACTACACTACTACAACACCTCTTGGCCTATTGGCCAGCTCAATTACCAGTTACACGGTCCTCTACTACTCTTCTTAGAACTGGGCTTGAAAAGCTGTAGCTTTATTTTTCTCATCCATTAGCCTTTGCTGTCATTGGGTGAATTATAGTTAGAGTCCTTAGACTCTTCCCTACAATGTTACATTTTCCCACCTTAGGGCTGTTGATGTATCTTTTGCAAGTGTGAGCTCTACCTTTAATGAATCATTTTGGGCTTGAATTGCCTGTTGAGTATGGAGGGAAACAGTATCTTACAACTGTTTCTATATACTAGTTATTCAATTGTCTCTCCTACTTATTTCTTCAGCCAAACTATTATAGTTTGCCTTTTCTTGGGCCAAATTGGCCTCCATCTTCTGCAATCTTCTTGATTTACTCAAATAATCTTCTATGACTGTAGAAGTGGATTCAATTAGCAGCTTGACTCTATCTTGGGGCTTGAATAGGGACATGTCAATGGCCACTGCGTTCATCATGTAGTCTTTCCGCTGCATTTTCTCGCTCGACTTAGCAACATTGGGTGATAAATGGGTCACCGTCAACTGTTGTTGGATAGGGTCAAATTGTGACCTCAAATGTGGAACAACCGGTGCTTTAATCTCCTTAATCATTTTCTTCTCCAATCGGGCTTCTCTTACCTTCCTAGTAACATCAGCCTACATTTGGAAGGTGGAAGGGGATGCAATATGCTCCCTTGTGAAAGGAAATCCTTCTGGCAAGTCGTATTAGAGAGCCATTGGTTGGCTAGGGGTGAGTTTTAGGGGCATCATTTTGGGAATAGAGGGGGAGAAATGGGGTAATGTGAGGGCTTGAGGCACTGATGATGAGCTGGCTTGCGAGATGGGAATGGCAACAGTGGCAGATGGTGTCATCTGACTGGGTGGAGGCGTTATACTGGCAGGGTGAGGAATAGATTGAGAGGGAGGAGGGGGAGGAATACTTACTTGAGGAGAAGTTGTAATGCTCTACAATAGGCACTATGAAGACTCCTCTTCCTCCTCTAGATCCAATTGGAACTACACCCTTCTTCTTTTCTTAGGTGTCTCTACCTCTAGCTACATTTGTCTCCCTTCTACCTCTGTTGTTTTCGGTGGTGCATGTGGGGAACTGGGGACTTCAATCACCCCTGATGATGGGAGGCTTGTGGTGGTGAAGACACCATGCTCTTTTGTTATTCTGTGACAGCTGCAACTTGCTTTGAAGTCTGTAGTTGCTCGCTTGGTCCCACTTTAGCTTGATGCTCTGCCCCAAGTGTCTACATTTGGCTTGTTTTTGGGCTAGATATAGGGGATGGATGCAATTCATCCTAGAGTTCTTCCCACCTTTCATATAAATCTATGCCTTCTAAGGCATGGGCGGTTTGGGAAAGTTCTTGCCTATATCTCCAATAGGCTTTAATTTTTTCTACATCCCATCCTCTTTTCCTCAGTGTCCTTCTCAAACCAGAGGTCATCCTAACTTTAGGATCACAATCCCTCTTTTTTTCATAGAAGGTTTCCCATGGCTTATTCAGTGGCATGGACAAATCCATTAGCTCGACATAGGGACAAGGTGCATCTTTAGCAAGGTTCTTTTAGGTTTCCCAAAAGGGATGACTTTCATGCACAATCTTGGCTCCAATTCTGTTTGTCCTCACTACAGAGGCTATATATTCTACTGGGTCATAAACCCACTTGTCCTCAACCAATAGGAACCCCAAGAAGGCCAGCTTCCTTAGTAGTACAGTCTCAGCTTCTCTAGCTTCCAAGCTTACATGGCCTACCATCCATGGGAGATTGTACATTTTCCTCTCCTTCTTCCCAAAACTATACTCATTGTCAACCAAAAACACCTACCTAGTGACTTCTAGGAATGCTAACCTAAGAGTTAAAACCTTTAGTAGCAACACTGGTTCTCCACAAAATCCATGGACCCTTATGATCGTGTGGTGGGCCCCAAAATAGAAATCACATGGAATTGGGCAACTGACTAGGAGGTTTGTAGCACTTGGAAATAACCTGTTTATGATAGGCTCAGGGCTGAGGCAATGAAGAATGGGGGTGACAAATAGTTCCCAAAAATCATATGGGTCATTGGTATTTGATAAAATATGGGTCCATGTGGACACAAATATGGTTCTTTGGGGGTCAAAATTGGATCATATAGGTTCAAATTCATGAATTGGGTGAAAACGTCTAGGTTCTGGTGCAATATGAGATGGAACAGAAAGGAGGAATACCTGATTATCACTTTTGCCCTAAACTGGGTCTACTGCTCCACCATTAAGAAAGAGATGTGCTTAGAGAAGTCTAGATGGTATTCCTACATTCTATCAACCATTTTTACCCTAAAGAGGATGACCATTTGCTTAGCATATACAACCACGTCATCCTTCATGCCAAAGATGAGAGTCATCATTAACAGTGCATCTTGGCTGGCGGGTGTGAACTGAGCTCTTAAAGTAGGGAGCGTGGGTAACGTTGTGTCACCATCAGGCAATTGTAACTCAGACCTCAAAAACCTGGCCTGGGTGTTGATGTTTTCCCATGTCCTTTACATTCTATCAATGGTGGGGAAGGTGGCGATACCATCGTATTGTAAGGCAAGCATGTCCCTGATAGCTTATGGAGTGACCTGCAACATGAAGGGGCCTTGTTAGATGGAGTAAGATTGTGGATGGAGCAAGTTCATTCATAATTTAGTTATATCTGGGCATGGGTGCATAGCTGGGACAATGAATTGAGCCAGTTGTGAGGTCCATATCCTCATCTCAAATGTCTCATATTGCCTTGCCCTAGTTATTTGTAGACACGTTTGGTGTGCCCCTTCTCTGAGGTTCTTTCCACTGGCTCTTTATAGAATCGGGTCCATGATTCCATCTGCATAGTCTTCTACCCTTGATGGGTCATTATTCTAACCAACTCCCAGGGCTTTTGTTCTTGGGTAGCTTCTTGGTGGTTGCACAGGAGCTGCAGCTTATGATTTGCTAGCTAGCAACCTGTCGAGGTATCTAGGTGCCCTTGTTCCTTGTTGTGAGGATGATGCTCCTGGCATCTCTATTTCTCTTGTATAATAACTTGGTATGAACCTTGTGCAAGATAAAAGACACACTTACTGAAACTAATTTCACTGGGCACTATCAATTATAATGAGTATGATACTTTTGCAAGAATGCTTTGAGAGTTGTAAACTTTAAAATTTGCTAAGGGATATTTATGGACCTATCAAGTCCCAAATAGTATTAATTTTGGGTGATTGTTAGCAAATCCTACTCAATCTTTGGGAAACAGTGAGGTGGACACATTATGCGAAGCAAGGTACCTTAGAGATCTCAAATATTTGGAGAATCATTTATTGTGGCAAAATTTAAAGAATTAAAACTCTTAAGATGCTGACTCTATGTTTAAAATGCTTATTTTAAAATAAAAGTGGGAAAACAATAACTGAAAGCAAAGCAATGCAAACATGGGAAACTACATAAATACATTAATTGAATATCCTTATTTCCCTCCAAGATCAAAAATGAACTTTCCAACATCCTCTTTTTGACAAGCCACCTTATGTTGCCATACCAGTGATTGAAATGGGTATATCTTTGATGGAATGTCCTCTGCACTGGCCACATAGATTTGCCAACATTCAAATGAGTCTGAGTCAAACATACTTTCGACACCCATGAACTCTTCATGTCTTTGAAGGCCCATCAAATACTGGCTCTTCATGGTACCGTGTGATATCAAGAAATCATCATCTATTGGTCCTTTACCCTGTGCCTTTTGATATCTATTATCTTTCAGCTTATCTCCTTCAAATTCCAGCTTTATTGCATTGTCATGCTCTTTGATGACTTCATTCTTTTGAAAGGATGAATATGAAAGCTGGCATACCTTCTGCATACTCAAATGAGTGTCACAGTCATCTTTTCCATATCTGGCCAATCCATAGCCTTCTTGAAGGATAGTGTCATTTGTCTCAATGTCTTGATCAAGGGAGTGTCCATAATCCTCCATATCCTCTTGTAGGGTGAGGAAAAAGTCAAAAATGATCTCTTCCTCATCAGAAGTTAAGGATAAAGTTGGTGACTTATCCTCTTGTTCATCAAAGGGGGAATCTATGGTGATTTGCTCATCATCTGTACTTATGGAATCCTCTCGACTAGCCATGAATTGAGCGTACTCTTCTGCATACTCAGTTGTTTCCTTCAAAATATATTCTTCTTTGAAAAGGGATAAAGAAGAAGGATGTGATGAAAAATAAGAGGCTTCTTGAGGAAGAGTGGGAGGGACTGGAGGGTAAAGTGAGGATTTGGGGTCCTTTTCCCTTGATGCTATCATAGACTCTGCACTATTTGGGAAATGGTTTTGACAAGTTTGACCTTGCTCATGAATGGCGAAGGCATATGAATGTGCAGGTTGATAGACTTGGTAAAGCTGTCTCTCATGAATGCTTAGTTTCTCTTCTAAAAATGCAATCAATCCACACACATCTAGCATCTCATATGTAAGCTCTTGCCAATTTGCCCTTTTAATGGGATCCCATTCACTTTTAATTAGATCTATTGCGTCCCTTACTTGATAGATGACATGACAAGGAATTTCTTGGCCATATCCCCTCCTACTGTCAAGCTCTATCATATATCTTTTAAATCCTAGTAATGCTTTTTTTAAGGTGAAAATGAGGTCAGGTTAAGCATGGGGCATGACATATTGGGGAGACTAGACATAAGATTGGTATAGCTCATAATTATTGCATCCTTGTTACTTGACATGATTCCAAGAAAAGCTTGTTCTTGATCAAATATACAAGGAGAATAAGACTCATAGCTATGAGTAACAAAATTATACATACCAAAAGGGATTTCTTGATGATACTGTTTGATTCGCTAATGACTCAGAGTCATTGTTGGTGTTGATAAAAACCTTTGAAGGCTAATTGGCTGAAGAATACATCAAAATTCTTCAACTCTGAAAGATGGGTCCCATTGGGCGTGCCAGAAACTATTGATGACTTAAAATTGTGCTTGATCTTAACCAATCAACAATGGGAAGTTCAAGCTGTGGGACAATGCAACTTGAAACAACCTCCAGATTTTAGAGAAGCTAGTCTCTTATTTTGTATTAGTTGTTGGGGAAAAGGGATAGGAGATTAAATAAAAATGAAAATACAAATGCAGGAATTGAAACCTAACTATGGCGATGTGCCTGAGTGTAATCCTAATCCTAACCTGAGCACAGTGAGACTATTATAGGATTTAATTACATTTAAGATCAGACAAGTGCATGATCAATGTAAAAGATTGAAATAATAGAAATAGAGGCTCACAACAGGGGAGTCTTTCACTGAGATATAGGGAATGTCAACAAAGGCATAGTGTTCAATCTTCTTAACCGAATCTTTCAGTCACATAAGAGGCACAAAAAACACGTATAGTTATGTAAACCTTCTGATTCAAGAAAATGAAACAAAAGCAAATGACATTCTTGATCACAACTATAGAAAATCTACAGCATAAAACTACTTTGCAAATGACACAGACAACACCAACTAAGGCATGGAGCTCAAATTTCCTTAATTCATTTAGCCACATAAAGGGCACAGAAACATGCACAATTATATCAACTTTACAACTCAAGAAAACTGAGATAAGAGTAAATGATGTTACTGGTCAAGAACTTTAGCAAGTCTAAACTATAGGAATCCCCCCCTTTTTTTAGATTTTACAATCATTCTTATATAGCCTTAGATGTCTCCTTTGATCACATTCTTTCCCACACAATTCCACTCCATCCTTCACTCGCAAGGGACAAAATAGATGGTGCATTCAATGCCTTGGATGTGTCTTGGTCTTATCAAGAACTGCCCTAACTGTGGCATGGTGATCCCTATCTAGTACCTCTCTTTGTGCCTAAAATTCTTCATTCCATCACCTATTTGGCTGGTCAACTGTCTACTCTACCTCTGCTTATAGGGTACAAACAGATGGCATCTTTAATACTTGCAAGCCCCAAAAATCTATTCAGTGCAATATTTTATCTACCAGGAATAACTCTCACCGAATTTCCCTCCATTTTTGCTATAACAGGTAGATGGGAACTCTGTTCTATTGAAATGGAAGAGTACACTTAGTCAATTTATGAAATTTCTCTTCTTTTTTCTAGAAGACATTGGAGGATGACACTTGGCCGCTTCCGCTTTCTCGATACTTTGCAGTTTTATCAAAACAAAACTCACTACGTTCCTTTCTCGGGCAACCTTTAAGAAAGGATGGATGCATGTGGCAGTCTTCACTTGTTGACACTCAGCGCTTCCTCAGTCCTTTGAAATATTATTCAGCACCCACCACAGTCTTTATTTGACAATTAAGCTCAAGATGGTTTCTCATAGGTTGACATGTGGTGACCTCCACTACTCCTAGGAAGATACATGCCATATTTCGCTTCTCTTTCTAGGGGTATGTGGCACATTCCACTTTCTCTGGGGATGTAGTAGAATGGACATGAAAGGTGACACTTGGGAGCCTCTGCTGCACTTTAGACTTAAGCAAAAATGAAATGATGCCTTTATGTGTTGAATGAAAGTGTTGGACCAATGTCTCTTAGATGACGACACGTGGTGGCTTCCACTACTTTTTCTTAGCTTGTTGAAAGTCTTTGTCAAAAATAAAATGTGGGTGCCTTTATGAGATGTAGATGCTGGCATGTGGTGCATTTCACTTAATTGTTACTGGATACGTGGCACATTCCGTGATTCTCTGGAAAGTTACAAAAAGGGCCTAGGAAGTTGCCAGCTGGCCAGCTCCGTCCTCAAAAAGTGACACTTGGTAGCTTTTGTTCGAATTCAAAACTTAGGCCAAGAATGAAATGAAAGGAAACAAAAGGGGAAAATGACCCACACTCAGAGGGTGACACTTGGCAGCTTCCGCTGCACTTCGACACTTAGGGAAAACCAACCCGTCCTCTGCTCCAAAACTCTGCTACTTTGCCCAAAGTGCACAGGAACTAAAATTACAATGCTCAAATCAAAAATAAATTAAATACGATGTAGAGTAAGAAATTACTCTACAGTAAAATTAAAACTATGTTCTAACTATTCATAATTAAAGCAAGCGTAGTTTATAGCTTTCTAAATTTGGAACAAAATGTCAGCTTGAAATATTTACCAAAAATTATTAAATTTTGTAGGAAATAGAGCTGATTCCCCCAGGAGAGCCATCTTACACATGAATAATTCAAGTCGAAAGGGTTCGAAAGGGAATATATCCAACACCTTGAAAATTGTGCATGAGGGTAAAACCAAAAAAGGTTCTTAACAATATCTGGTTACTAGTAAGCTAGGAAGATTGGGTTAGGTACTCCCAAATGCTTGAGCCTATTTCCCATAGGTAGGCCTTGATAGATAAGGCACCATAAGAAATGAGATTTTTTGGCTCAATAAAAGAAGACCACATAGGGAAAAAATGTCACCTACCTAAATCTCATATCTATAATGAAAATTACACTTGAGTTTGAGCATATCATCTAAACTATGTTTCAAAGCAAATAAGTGATACTCCAATTAAGGAGATTATTAGGTGAATGGATGGCCATAGGATAGTGCCAATCCTAACACGAAGGAAAAATGGAATTGAATCCTATTTTATACAAATACTCATCAAGTATAGATCCTTGAATTTGTACAATAGCTTACGCATCTGAGTTCATTAAGTGAAATTTATTTTGAAGTTTGTTGCCAAATGAGCTAGACCCTATTTTCCTTGCAAAAAGGATCACTGATAACCTTCACACCTTTTCTAAAGAGTCGTAACCCTTTAACCTAGAAGACTAAAGCAAATGGAACAGTGTGAAATTTTAAGCAAGGCAACCACTAAAGGGACTAGGAGTTAATGGAGAGGAAATTCTTAAAACCCTCATCTCCCTAGTTAAGTTGAGGCTTAATCTTATCCCAATCCTTCCATAGAATTTGAATCACAAAGGAGACCTTAATTTTAATAGGCACTTGAATAATGTGCAGGGAATGAAATCCTAGGACTTGCCCTACCTTTCTACCACATGGGAGTCCTTGATAGATACAATGGTGGAGATTAATCTTCCAAGCTTTATCCCTAGTAAGACTTTTGATAATCCATTTGGCACCAAGAGTAAGGCCTTAAATTTTAATATCTAAGAGAGCGAATCCCCTAGCTTCCTTTAGATAGCAGTAAATGTTCTAGGTGACTCTATGGAATACCTTACATCCCTCAAAGTTGTCTCATAGAAAATCTCTTATAATTTTTCTAATTTGATGTAAGCAGCATTAGAAGGGCCCAACAAGAGGAAGAATACACATGCATAGTTTCCAAAACATTAGAGTAAATTAAAAATTTTCCAATAAGAAAAAGAGGCATGGTGATCCAAAATTAGATTTTTTTTCAACTCTCTACAACACAAAGGACTATAAATCATATGGAGAAGCATGAAAGGCAAATGGAATGTCAAGAAACTTAAACTTCACCCCTAGTAGAATTCACTACCATTGAAATTCCTACAACCAAGGAGGTTTGGGGTTCAGAGACTATTTACTACACTAGGTCTTCCTCTATTATATAGAAGATACTGAATCCAAATAAAAAATATGGAGACATCCCATGGAATATCTAACAAGTTCTTCCTCTTGAAGTGTGAGAAAATATTCATCCATGAAGTGCCCATTTAAAAGTTGCATATCAAACGAAATGAGGGAGATACCTTTCACCAGACCCCTGGTAGCATAGTTAGTTAGAAGGTAGCTAAATATTTATTCTATAAGTAAAAATAAAGAAGGGGATAAAGGACATCCTTGCTAGATAGAATGATGAAGTTTAAACTGAGCAGATTGGGTGCCGTTGATAGTGATACAAGCCCCAAGATATTGAAAAAGTATATTAATAGTTTGAATAAATTTGGGGCCAAAACCAAGAGCCTGCAACATGGTTAGAATGAATGGCCACTTGATGTAGTCATAAGCTTTATCAGAATTAATCTTGATAAATAAATTCTTTTGATTAAAAAGTTGAGCCCATTCCATACCTTCTTAGACAAAAATGACATTTTCTAGAATGAACCTATTCTAGATGAATCTAGTTTGCTTACTTCTAACAATTAAAGGGAGACTGTGCTTCACCCTGATAGCTAAAGCTTTAGCAATAATCTTGTAGGATACATTGAGAAAAGTAAAATCCTTCATTTTGTTATAATTTCAGGATCACCAAGTTTGAGAATAAACTTGATGTTTTCCTAATTTATAAGGACTCCCAAAGAATTGGTTAGAACATCTTTAAAATAAACTCGATGAAGATCTTGTCCAATAGTATCCCAAAGGGTTTGATAGAAATCGCATGGGAAACCATCAATTCCTAGATCTTTTTCCATTTCCATCTTCTTAACATCCCCATGGTGTTTGCTGAGAGATAAGGGCCTGTCACATGTAACTCTTTGAGAATTGGAGACTTTTAGGGAAAAACCTAGAGGAATTGAAGGAGAATCACCTCCCTCTCTAGAGAAGAAGCTTGTACTCAAAAAACACCATGGAAATGATGAATAAAATATTGAAAAAAGTCAAGAAGTTTTCTAAGTCTAGTGTTTCCTTCCTTGATAGTTTTGATTCTATTAACAACTCTCCTAGAGTGGAGAAGGGCAAAAAGGTTCTTATAAACTTTGTCACCAATTTTCAACTAGTGCATATTTGTTCATAGTTGGGCTCCTCTAGATTTGTGTACCTCCTCAATTTGGATTGTTTCTCTAGTACACCACCTAAGTTTGAAGGTGAACATTGAAAGGTGACTGTTCTAGCTCCTATGAAACTTGAGTATATTCATGGTTTGTATCAATATGTAGATGCCATATAAAAGTGATTATTTATTTGTTGTCAATTTGAATAAATGTGGAAGTACCAACAAGAGTATTAGACAACCACTAAATCTAGCTAGTATCTCCCTCTAGTTAAGGGACCAAGCTCCAAATTCTACAAATATTCCCAACCATTATTTCATACTTGAGGTGCATAGTATTGAGATATAATTACATGGAGGTACATTTAACTTAATGTGAGAGGTACACTCAATATTAAAGAAATTAGGGTGATGATATGATAAAAAGATATCAAGATTGATAGAAACTAGCATGTCTTAGACTAGGGCAAAATAGAAAATATATTGCTCAACCAACAAAGCTTTGTCAAGGTGATGAAGTACCCTATCTTCTTCCTATGAAAATTTGAACTAGGTGAACCATAGGTAGTTTGAATTCTTCCTTCGATGATGGTTAAGATCAAACACCATGATTCATGATCACTAGCTCACCATTGCATTAGAAGGAATCCTTATTTATCCTCTACCAATTCAACCATGTTGAAATCACCATAGAGGATCCAATGTGCAACTGGGAGAGAGTTAGTCAACCACATTCACAAGGTAGACCACTCCAAAGTGTTATTAGAGGTATACAAATATATCAGTCTAATGATGTGGTTGTTAAAGTCAAAAATGGTCCACACCACCTTATGGGTGGGGTTTGAAGCCTAGAAAATAATATTCTAAGTGAGCTTTAGACCCAGAAAAGTGATGGCCCCACTATGCCTAGCTTCTTGCCTAGTACCCTGACATATGGCTTTATTGGTGTATTTTAAAGCTTTCCATTATATTTAATGTCCCAAAAAAAAACATAAATATGGTCATACGACCAAGGAATGTAATGATTGTGGTTTTATTCAAGGGGCTTGGGCTTCTAGTTTTACTCTCTTGTGGAGTTGAAGCAACATAGTTAAAGTGGGTTTATTTTGGTAGTTTGATTTGGTTTGGTAAAAATATATTTTTATATGAAAATAGTTGGGGTTTTTTTAGCTGTCATATTTGATGCCTTTAATAAAGAGGGGTTAAAATTTTCCCAACTACGTTGTGGATTTTATTTTTATAAAAATATCACTATTTGTTTTATATATGATTCATTTAAATTATCTTTTCTATTTTTTTTTATAAATATTAAAAATCAATGAGATTATTAGATTATAGGTTTATAGACTTTAGTTTAGTTAAGGAGATTATACTTTAAGTTTAGATGAGTATTAATTTGATCCTAATTTGTGGTATACATATTTATATAAAATTGTGTATTAAAACTTATTTTGTAAAGAATGATTGTTGAGAATGATGTCAATATCGATATTTGATTGTTAATCTTAAAATTAATATAATTTATATTTGATTAGGTTAGAAAGATTATTTAATTTAGTTTTATTCTAGATTAATTATTTTGTTGATTATAATACTTTTCAAAAATTTCTTAAAAAATAGTTAGAAATATATATTAAAGTCAAGTTCACTGGATATATACGTAATTGAACTAAAATAATTATCCATTCATTTCCAAAAAAATGAGACATATTTTATAAAAATTAATTAATTGAATTTAATATTATTTTAATCAATCTCCTATTATATAAGGATTTGAGATACCTACCATGTGTAATGTGCATGTTTTATTTATCTATTTGAGATGCATCTTACATGACAAACATATATTATCAATAAGTCAAACTTATTCTCTTGAATGTAGATTCAATTATCTTAGTCTATTTTTATTTATATTAATTTATTGTAAAATTTTATTTATTTTTAAATCCTTTCACTTGTCATGCTTTGTCATACAAGTTCTTTATAATTGGCTAGTTTGTTATTAAAAATTAATGCAAAAATTTGATGACATAATTTTTTTTGGTGATTATTTTTACATATTGTTATATTTAATTTTAATTTTAGGTATTTACAATGGACAGCTAGTAAAATTACTAAATTTAATTTGAATTTATTATATATATTTTTTATTATCATCAATCACACATACAACAATATTAGATTATCGACTAGTAATTGTATATTATATTGGATGATCACTAACTTCATTTTTAAATTAATTAAGAGTTGATTTGTACTCCCTGCATAGTTAAAACCTTCAATAATGTGTGATCCCATGGATGAATGTTTGCAAAAATATTTCAATGGGTGTCAATTATGCTAAAATATTTCAATGGTGATCAGTTAAAAAATTTAAGAACTTTTTCTAATTTAAATTTGCAAAGATAGCCTAGTTTTTTGTTGTTTTCTATATATGATGTTTATTATCTCCTTTGACATGCGCCATGTGAATTTTTAATGATACTACTTGTGAGTTGGAGTCCTTGACTCTCTTTTGATATCAAGGTTAGTTCTAAGGTAATTTTGATGTGAGTTGATCTCACTACATCCACCTTTTTGATAGAGCATGTAATAAGTTTTTTCTCTTAAAATATATATTACATCATTTCAATTTTAAAAAAATAGGTAGCTCAAAATTATATTAAAATTTAAAATCTTTAAAAAAAAATGACATGTGGATAAAAATCCTTAAGTCATGGGACTATTTTAAAACTCTCGTTATTTAAATTTGATGATAAAATCTCTTTGTTAAGTCTTTTTATTACAAAAATAAAAGAAACAATAATAAATAAAAAAATTAAATATATATTTATTATAATATTTCATATATATACAATCCTTTCAAAATATTTTGACAATCCTTCAAAACATTTTTCTTTGATCACATATGGTCATTAAGAAAATTCTATAATATTTTATAGTTAATAAGTTATATATATATCAAAGTTTTTAAAGAATTATATTATTTTTGTAATTATATTCTTTCAATTAATTGAAATCAATCTCATATAAAAATAGGAGTCCAAACCTCTTTCATATAATTAACGATTAAATTTAACACTCAATCCTACATGTCATTATTTGTTTTGACGAATGTTATTTATTCAATATTTTGTTTCAAATGTTAGTAAGTTCATAATAAAAAGAATTAAACATTTCATATATAAAGTTTACAAGTGTTTCAAAAAAATTAAATTTATTTTGGAACAATTTAAGATTTTATAAAGAAAATTGATAGTAATTTATAATAAAAAATTGTATATATAATTATATGGCCATCAAATTTAATCATTGAACGAAATCACATCTTAATTTTTTGTTGAAATGTCGTAAATATGTAATTTGAATTCATTTTAAAAAAAAATAGTTTGTTTTTAATAATTGTTATTTCTAGTTTTTTTTTTTTTTTTAAAAATCCACATTTAAAAAATAAAAATAATAGGCACAAATATATAGTTTGGGTTAGTTTGGAATCTTTTAGGATAGAAGCTACAACATTATGTACACCATTGGTTGGTTTTTTCCGGTAAGTTTTATTTCTGATTTGTTTCGTCATTAAGTGATGGTCTATAATATTGTGTAACTTCGTATTTAAAATTTAATATGTATATTAAAATAATGGTTTATATATAACTTAATAAATAATATTAAATTTAAAATTTAAAATATAATTTTTTTATAAATTTAAATTTTTTAATTAGTATATGTAATTTTAATAAATTTTACAAATTTGAAATTTGTAATTGGTATATAATTTTTTCTTATTAAAATAAAAATGTAGAGTAAGTAAACGATCAATTTAAATATAATTTTAAATATTTTTATAAATTTTTTAATAAATTAAATGATGATGATGATGATGATGATGATGATGATGATGATGATATTCTTTATTTTTCACTAATTAAGGCTAAGCCATAGAATTTTATAGAGGAAATATCACTTATAGTATACTTTAATGTGATGATTTGTGGAAATCTTATTAGTCAAATTTTTATAGCATGATTTTGACAATTTGTACAAAAAAACTATAGGGAAATTTTTAGAGCATATCAGATAAGGAATGAAAAAATACAAATATATTCTTAACTTGTTCATTTTAGTTGGTGGAATCAAAATCTAACATTATTTTATGTACTTATTTTTTCCATCCGAATCTTAATGACAACCTGCCATACAATGTTTAGAGAAACATAAAGAGTGAAATGTCTTAGCGGTGCTATGGGTATAGAACAACCAACAAGTGTAGTATTTTTTTCTTTTCTGTCTCTCTCTCTTTCTTTTATTCTCTTCTCTCATTTTTATTATCTTTTTTTTTTTTTTTTTTATGTGTGTGTTTAGGTTTTTGAATTTCTTCCTGCATACATGTATTTATGATTACAGTTTCATTTTATTTTATAATAAATTTGTAAATAATGATTTTTAATGATAAAAAGATGAAATTTTTTGATTTTAAATGTTGATTTATAAAATGTTTTTGATTAGGGTAAGTAGGGATTTTGAAAAAGCCCAGACCCTTGTACAAAAGATCAGATATAGCAATGAAACCCACCAAAACTAAAAAGAATAACTAACAGAACAATGTAAGACTAACCTAACAACAAGACACACTGACAAAGGGTCAAAGATCCCAAGTAGCCCAACAGACTAAAATCAGGGTAGTTTGAAACCAAATTTATCTAAAGAAATCTAAGTACACATCTTAAGCTTGAAAATACCGTTAGATCTCTTCCTTTTAAAAGACCTAGGATAGTCCAAAGTGTCACTTGAGGTCCCAACATCACATTTTACCTCAGCAAAATGATTCTCCATCACATCTCCATTGTCTTTATTCCCATTATATCACATATCTAGCAAAGGAGTCCTCATTCTAACACTACTATCTTCAAAAATTCCCTTATTTTCCATCATAGTTGCATCTACTAAGGGGGGATGCACTCATTTATATTCCAAATAGGATGTTGCTTCTTTATACTTGGACAATCAACATCAGAATGACTACATTTATGATAGCTAAAGCAAAAAACATGAAAGTGTTCAAACTCAATTTGCTGAACCCAACTACCAAACTTGGATAATAAGGTAATCCTAGTAGGGATTACCTTATCACATACCAAAAACACACAAAATCTATAAAACATAAGGCATATTTTGAATTTCATAACCACATAAGCCCCAACATATTGCCCAAAGGAATTGGAAATACCCATAAGTACCTCCTCATCCCAGTATTCCACTGGGAGACCTAGAAAGCTAACCCAAATTGGAAACTTCTTGTTGTAATCCACTAAAGGGTTGAAGCATGGTGACTAGTTTTATAGGCAAAGACCATTCTAACCAAGAAATCAAGGACTAACAAGGATCTTTGAGCAATATTTAGAGATCAAAAAGGAAAACAAGAAGAAGCCATTCAACATATCACTCAACTCAACCTTCCCCCTTAGTCTCCAACTTCAAATCATCCATCTTATAACCACATTGATATTGGGGAGATTTTAGAAAAATATCCCAACAAGCGAGTTATAGAGCCACCTAAAAACCCTTTCAATGAGTGAATTAGGGATGATAATTTGGTTATCTACCAAAACTTCTCCTCGATCAACATCAACAACATGTATATGAGGGATATCAATGATATCCTCAGCTTGTGTGTTAACCTCCAATGCCACATCATAATCCTTACTTATCACACCAATAGCCTCATCAGGTAGGTAAACACCTATGTTACCAACTCGCTTTACATGCTTCCTTCACCAAACATTAGGTTGACAACTTTAAAAACCCATATGCAAGAAGAATGCAAACCCCCTTTCAGACTGTTATTACTAGAAACAGTGCCCATGGGTAAATCCATACCCAACAAAACCCCTGAGATAATAGGGACATCCTTACTACCCATGATCAGCTTCATGGGCGTGGAGGAGGAAGCAACAAGGTTTTGGAGAAGAGGAGGGTTGTCACATTCAAGAAATGGATTTATGGACATCCAACCATAAATCAAACACACTTCCATCCTTTTCCTCATCAAAATAGGTCACCCACTCAATGTGAAATTCTTTATCTTTGCCATCTATGTCATCATCATCATCTCTTCCATCGTCATCCTCCCCTACAGCTAGAAACCCTAAACCGTCATTTGATGCTTCTACCTCTATTGAATGCCTATCCTCTCATATTTACTTCTAAAATGTTGTGATTATCTCCTTTGTAAATAAATAAGATATTGTTGATGCAATATATTTTGCATAATTGACAAGTTTGGAATGAAAATATGGTAGATTTTACATAATATTATTATGTTTTATTAAAATATTTGTTTTTTAAAATTTAATTAAAAAAAGTAATTTTAAAAATACATATATATTTTAAAATGTGTTATAATATTTTAAGGATGTAATACATATGTTTAACAAGTTTTATAATAAATTTAAATATATAATCATTTGAAAAATTAAACATTAATCACATAAATTGATATGATAAATTTTTTTCGATTGTCTCCTTTTATTTCATTTAATGTTTCCTTTGTTATTATTTATTTATATTTATTATATAATTTAAAACAAAATATTGGTTCATAATATTTGAGAAATACGTGGATGCATCAAATGTAGTTTATTGATTATGTTGTGTAGAATGTTATTGAATATTTTCAAGTATGAATTTTTTTGAATATTTTGTAAAGAAATTGTATAAAGAAAGTGATTACGAAATATATTTATTTATCATAAATATTTAGCTTGTAATTTTTGTATTATATTCTTATTTCATAAAATATTAAATAACTTTTTACAAATCCTTATTCATATTTTGCTTCCTCTTTTTTTTGAATAATTAAAAACATACTTATTTTAGTTTATCAACATTTACATTACACTTCTTTCATACCATTACTAATGGTAGAACTCTATACACAGCTCCAATATATATACTTCTTTTCTACTACTCTAATGACTACCTCACATTACTTGTTTAGATCTCTTCAAAAATGAAATATAAAACTACTTACACATGCAAAAAGACTCAACATGTTATAACTAAAAATTACATGAAGGACGTAAAATTTAAATACCAATTAAGAGTAATAAGTGTCTTATTAATTGGTCAAGATTGACCAAATACATATGATAATTCATATAGAACTATTTGACACATTAAACACCTACACAAGGTAATCAATAAATGAATAATACGTCTTAATAATTTTTAAATACTAAAATCCATGGTTCTGTTATAAATTATATGATGAATATAACTAAATTATAACAAAGGGAACATTGATTGAAATCAAATGAATTAATAAAATATTGTAATGCATTCCATAAATTTTATATCTTTTAAATAAAATTTATTCTTGGACAACCCTATAAAAAATTATATAAATTTAAAATATGTAAAAAGATTGTTATTATTAAATATTTTAATGATACATAATAATATTATGCATAACTTATTTTAACTATGTAGTAATTTTATTAATTTTTTTAAAAAAATAGATGTGACAAAAATTACCATTATTAATGTTTTCTGAAACTGTGTTTAAAAACATACAATAATGTTTTTCTCAATTCTTCCATACAAGTCATTCATTTGATCTTTATACTACAATTATATATATATATATATATAAGAAAGAGAAGAAAAACAATTATTTATATAAAATAAAATTATAGCATGTTATTGTATTTGTGAGCATATAAAAATGCTTTCCATATATTTCTCATGCACTAAAAAGAATTATTTCATATTTTGATGTAAGGTTTACAAAATAAATTATAATATTTATATTCATAAAATTATATATGAACTAAACTAAAAATACTAAAAATAAAATTAATATAAAATAATGAAGAATATGAACAAAATGATTTTTATACCCAAAACAAAATATAGAGAATTACATATTTGAAAATAAAAAATAAAAAATCCAAATTCTTTAAATATACAATCTAAAATTATTATTTTTCAAAAAAAAATATATATATATATAAACAGGGAGACAAAATTTTGTATTATTAATTTATTTTTAAATATAAAAAAATTGTTTAATTCTTTTTCTTTCATTTAATTTACACAATTCTAATAAAAAAAACCTAAAACATGCACTAAATAAGAAAAAAGTTCGAACATGGACATTCAGGAAACAACATGTCAAATTTCCTAAAAATCTTCTGAGCAAAAAGTGTTACAGTAGAATGAAAGTCTCTTCAATGCTTAAAAATAAACTAATAAGCTTTATATAACTAAAACTAATTCGAGGAGAGTTTACATAGATTTCAAAATGCAGACTATAATGAAAATGATAAGACATGGGTTTGATCGAAATGAAATCATGATGTTTTGTTTTGTTTGTTTAAATAAATAAAAAAATTAAATATTATATAAGGTAAAATATTTAATTGGATGAATAAATTTTATTTTATATATATATAAAATAAAAATATAATTAAAAAAAAAAATTATGAATAAATTTTATTCATGTTTTTAATATTAAATAATATAAATAAAAAAATGATAAAAAGTGATTTGAATATTATATTATGTTTTGATGTCCAAACAATATACATATAATAATTCAATACACAAATAAATTTAAAATTGTTCCATATAAATAACTTATATAAATACATAATCAAATATGATGAGATATTAAGATATCTTTCTATTTATAATATATTATATTTATAATATTTATGTATTTTTAATATTATTATAAATATAACTTTTATTTTTAATGTACATCAAATTTTTATTAAATTTATAAAATAATATTATTCAAACATAAAAATCTAAAAATTAGAATTAAATCATTCACTCCAATATCAAATTTGCTCTTAGAAATCAAAAGAACATAATAAACCAATTAAATTGTTTCCATGCCCGTGCACCTTTTAAACTAACACATTAATTTTCTATTGAGAAAGTTCTTTCCTTATAAGAACAAGTGTAGTGAACGGCTGCAGTACCTGTTGTACGTTGAAGATGATCATCAGAACATGCGGGATTATGGAGCTTGTCAACACAATTCCTCTACTGTTAAGCCATGCAAGTGATGTATCTCTAACAGTCAATGTTTATTAATAATTGTTCATGGACCATTTTTGTATTGTTGCTTTAGCTGTATTTTTAATATGAAGATGGTTAAATATTTGAGAAACGTAGGGACTAGCTTTATCTAGCTTCAAAATAAAAAGAGGAAAGGTTAAACCTCTCAAATAGATGTTGATTTCGTAACATAATTTTGTTTCTATATGAACCTATAATCTTATATTTTTAAATGTTGTTTTGTTGATTTGAGAATGAAATCTCAAATGAAAGCTTATAAATGTGTGAGAAAAAACGAATAAAGCATTATAGAACAAACTAAGCATGACGGGCAAATAAAGAAATTTGTTATAATGCGTCTGGGCTGCACAAACTCACTTATTTCCCCTCTTCTAAATCTCATATGATAAATCATTTTTATATTCGACCAGTTATATTACTTAATGTTGTGGTAAAAAATGTTGAATCGATTTATGTATAAAGAAAACTAATTTTTTATATATTTATAAATAGAGAAATGACAATGCAAATTTCACAGAGAAAGGAGTTGTGCTATTGGCATTAATGTTGGGAACTATCAATTAAGTTGTTTATTTATAAATTTTGCTGAAGCATTCCATCAATTAAAATGAGTGCCTAAGATCTGCATACATAAGAGCAGCTTTAAAAAATTAAAAGACCCCGGCATTTAAAATACCTCGACAAATTATTTTCCCAAGGAAATAACATTTTATAAATCACCATACCTTTCACTAAGATGAAAACCTTGCTTTTCTTTTCAAGGGGATAATGCAATTACGCAGTGTCCAAGCAATCTTAAACACCAAAAATGATTATTTCCTCCTAAAAAATCGTCAACAATTAAAAAGAAATGCCAAAAAATTCCATTAAAAATAGATATCGACTGCTAATGATGAATAATTTTCCCTCAGTGTTCTTTATACTGTGTTAAAACAACAATCAACCAGATCTCCTCCCGATCTCGCCATTCTCCATCACGGACATAACTCCCCAATGGAAAGACTGGACACCATGAATAAAATCCGAAAATAGATCAAATTTAGATTAATGAACACTATTTCAACATGAAGATTGCAGATTGTCTGATGGAAGTTTCAGAAGTAGAAGCTAAATTGCATAAAGTTGAGCTTGGTCTTGTTACAGCTAGAGCTGGAAGCAGTACACAGGACCTTTCAAATAAGTGGGAAGAATTGGAAATTGATGAAGATGCAGAGCGCATGGAATCTATAAACGCATTGTTCGTGTCTGCACTAATTGGCACATTTTCTAGCATTCCAATTGATTTATTCCAAGCAAAGAGTATCGATATATTTTCATTAGGGAGGTAATATTTTTTGTTAGTTGTGCTTTGTTTGGGGTGACTTATCACTACATAGTAAGAAGAAATTTGGACAACATTCACTTGAAAACAGGAACTGTTGCAGCATTTGGCATCATGTGAGGTAATAAATCACAATGCATTGTGATAAAAACATTCAGATTATTTCATATTCATTCCATAGCAAGCTTCAAGATTTTTTTGTGAAAGTAACCTAAATTCCCTTTCCAAATACAGGTCTTAGTCAATTTCAGGCCAAGCTTTCTGATGATTTTGATGCGAATGTTATTCTCTCACATGCTCTTGATGCAGCATCTATGGTTGGTGAGGGAATTCTTGTTTTCATTTATGCAGCTATTGTTTTGGACTATTGCATGAAGGTATATCTGTTGAGTCCTTTTCCTTCAAAGAAGAAAATGATTTCATGAGGATGAAATAGGTGGTGCTTAAATTTTTAAAAAAACCTATGTCAAAGTGGTTCTTTTTTAACTGTTGATTTTAACAAATAAGATATTTGGAATTTTGTATATCATATATGCTGATCATATTCTAAAAATCAGTGCATAAAACCACTATAATGGTTCAAAATAATTTTAACCTCAGAGTGAATGCCTTCGGCATCATGAAAAACAAAGTGGGATCGCGACCTGCTGACATCGAACTCTTGCTGCAAGGAATATAGACATATTCATCCACATCGAAAACGAATTTCTAGTTGGCCATGCATTTGTATCTGTCCTGACAATCATTCACAATTAAGAATTGATTATGATAATACCCATCAAACTGTTCTTACCCTATAACATCCTACAATGTCACCCGCATCATCTGTATCCGTGGCTCCAGCACCTTTTTAACCTCAGAGTGAATGGCTACAACCTCATGAAAAACAAAGTGGGATTGTGGTCCAAAGAATTTAGTGTGATAAGCCATCCATTCCCTCATTCTTTGTCTGTCTAGTGCGCATAGAGAACAAGTTGTCCTCCACCGCCATCATGCCCACACCCTGTGTAAAAGTGCAGTTGACAACCACTACTATATAAACCCTATCATAGCCCCAATCTGGTAGGATCTTATACGCCTCGCCTTTCACAGGTTTTGGGGTCAAATTCTTGGGGATCCAATCACATTCGAACCTAGGCTTCCCATAAATGTGCAGTGGGTTAAAATCCAACCCAACCACAGCAAAAGTATTCTCACCACCCTTGTAAGTACCCATATCGATAAACAAATAGGTTGAACTGCCATAGGGCCAAAATACTCGTTGATGGTCTTCTCCTTCTCCTCTTCTGAAGATCTACCATATTTTGCAGGTTCTGTAGTGCTATTATTCTGAAAACAAGAAAATGTTACAGCCAGTTATTGAATGGCTAGGGCAATGAAAGAGACCCTTATGAGGGCAACCATTGTCAAACCAACCACACAAAGAACGACATCATCTACAGTAGAGTAAGTTATGGTTGGGGGAGGAGATGATGTTGGCGAGCCTACCATGTGCTATTTATTTAGCATAAAAAGCATGAAAATTGGTGTTCTTTAAACCCAATCAACTACCCTCTCCCATACATTAAAATGCCCTACCATGACTAAGAGACATGATTTTTTTTACACAATATACTATTTTTCATTGGCCGAAAATCTGGTAGTTGATCACAACTTAGTGTCAACCAGAGAAAACAATAAAATAAAAAAAAAATAAAAATCTGAACATTGAAAAACAATTTTAAATTTTACCAGCTACATTTTTGTCATTGCCTAGAGACAACAAATAGGTCAAAGTAATATTGTTTGGAGAAAACAATAGTACCAGCAGGTACTAATAAAATTCATATCTTGGTGAATAGTTTTGATGAATGTCAATCATACATTTAGTCAAAATTTAATAACAACATTCATAGAACCTTTAGTTGATACCATCACATGACACTTTCATTATATGACCACTAAAAATTTGATCATCTCTATGAGGTGGAAAAAAAGAATTCCTTACGTATAATATATAATCAGTTTATTTGTATTTATTGTATTAAACCTCAAATTGTGTAATGATACAAATTTACTTGTCTATAATTAATAGAATTGCATTATCATGCGTTTTAAATGTATCAATGGTTTCAGCATTGTGTTATATATATAGTCAGTGGTTCACATAACATGTTAGATAATGAATATGATTGCATTTTTTTATGTCGACATGTGGTGTGTATTAGTGCAGTTGTATTGTAATCATGGTGCAGTTGTATTGTAATCATTGTGGGTGGTCAATAAAAATGTGTTGGCCTTCCAAAAATAAATTGGAAGATACAAAAATTTGAGTGATCAATAAATTGAATCAATAGTGTGTACCCTATATGTGTTTTACAACATTTGAATATATCCTTGATTTAATCCTTGGCCCTATGTTTGGTGTGTGACATTTTAAAATGTCATTACTTTTACCTTTGCCTCCATTTTACATGAAATTTGAACATGGACCTTCTTTGTGACATTCCTCATGTCTTATTTAGGGCATTTGAGCATGTCCTTTCTTTTGGCCCTTAGCCCTTAAATGTTAATTTTATATCATTTGTGTTTATTATGTGTGAGTTTGTTGATCTTGATAAGTTTGATAAGTCTCACGATCCGTATCATGTACTCCTATTGTTGCAAATTTTGAAAATGTCAAACAATTGATGGAAAAATCAATTTTTAGATAAACGACTATTTATTTTTTGATTTTCGCCAAACAATGTCAAAAAATTAATTATTTACTCAAAAATTGATTAATTAAAATTTTACATCTTTTCCATTTTTTATTCTGAAGTGTTTAAAATCCCATTTGAAATTTCTGTGTAAAAATTTATTTGCACTTCCTATAATTTAAAAAAATCATTTCACTTCTTGTGAGTTGCATAAACACAATTTCTTTTTTCACAAGTTGTACAAATTGTAAATACTTTTTTAGTCTCCATGCAATTTGTAAAATCTTTTTCGGCTTTGGTGTAATTTTTAATTTTGTTTTAGGTTTCCATGAAATTTACAAAATATTTTTTGGTTCTCATGCAAATTACAAAACTATTTTTGGTTTTCATGCAAATTGCAAAAATTATTTTAATTTTCAAGCAAATTATGAAAAACTTTTCAGTTTTCATGCAATTTATAAAAATATTTTTAAACTTTATGTATTTTGCAAAAATGTTTTTATTTTCCATTTTTTGTGCAACTCAAAGTCACACTTCCTTTAATTGTGCAAATGCAAATTATATTTTTAAAGCTGTGTTAATCCAAATTTTTAAATTGCATTCTTCTCATGCAAATTTGCCATTACAAATTGAAACTTCTTTTTAAGCCTACATGCAAACATATAAATGCTTTTCATCAATTATGCAAATGCAGTTACTTCTTTGAGTAGTTTTTAAAAAAGAAGTTTGTCTTCCAAATTATTTGTTCAGTTTACAAGTTAAATCTAATAATTTTTAAATGTTTTAAAAGTTAATTTTCCATCCTTATTTTAGCCAGTGACTACCGAGAGTAAATTTTATCAAATTCACTAAAGGGAAGCACATTGAATAAAAATAATATATTTTTGTTGATGAGTTCATAGATAATTTTAAAATCTTTTCCAAGACACAACTAGATGATATATCGAGTTTTCCCCTGGAGACCTCAAAGAAGAAAGAGCAAGCAATGCATTTTGATAAATGTTTTTCTGGTTTCCTCTACCAGCAAAAGCACCATTCCATCTATTCAAACAAACAAAGAATTTAAATTAAATTTTTATTTTTCTCCTCAACTAATCAAGGTCATGCAATTTCTATAGGTAAAACTCACAGGATTTGTTTCTTTTCCCAGCGTTATGACTAGTGCCATTGTTCATTCTAGAAATATTTTTCGTATTTTCTCTGTATAGAGGAGAACTTTAACAAATCATATGACCCTCTCAAAGGTCAATTTTTTTTCAAAAAAAATTAATTTCTCCCAAATTATACGACTTATTTGTGAGTAGCTTGGGTCAAAATTTTTGAATATTTTTATTTTTTTAATTACAAAAAGGCAAGTCATACATTCTATTCCAGGATAAACTTTGGCCTAAAAGTCTCACAAAAATTTTATTCTACTCTCCAAGACCAAGTCGAATAACTCACGTTTTAAAAGATTTTGGTCAGAATTTTCAATTTTTTTTAAAATTTTTTGCTCCCCCACCAAATCGTATGGCATATTCATGATCGGATTTGGAAGAAAATTATTAAAAAAAAATAAAAAATCTTACCCTCCAAAGGCATCGTACGGCTACATTATGTGTAAGTCTTTGAAAATATTTCTCAAAAAGAATCATTCTTCCTTTCCAATGCCTAGGTTGGCAGGAGAAAATATAAAAATATGTAAAGGGACTAAGTAGTAAAAAATATTAAGAAAAGGGTTTGAGTGGAATAAAGTACAAAATTTCCTAGTGGAGAAAAAAAAATGAAATGCTAAGAGAAATATAAAAAAAAGGAAAAAATAAAGTTTCAGTGGAATTAAAAAATATTTTGCTGAGTGGAGAAAATAGGGGAAAAACGTTAAGTGGAGGAAAATAAATATTTTTGGGTGGAAAATTTAAAAAATGAGAAAATAGAATGAACAAATTTTAGCATGATAATTGCTATTTTGCAAATTTTGAGAATTTTCAATTTGCACATTGTTGACTTGGTGCGTTCCCAGTTTTAAGGAGGACGTTAAAAAGGTTGATGAGATTTTGTGGCATGTTTCTCTTGAACTGGTAAAAATTTAGGAATATATTTGATATTGGTGAATTTTCATCTTTTTGGTTCATTGGATGGTCATGAATTTCTTTAACACTGAGTGGTGACGTTTTTTAACAAAAATATGAGATTTTTAAAAAAATTCAATTTTTTTTAATAAAAATATCATAGGGAACAAGGGAATAGCTTGAAAATTGAAAAAGAAATTATTTTTATGATTTCTTCCATTCATTTCTATTGGCTAGAAAATTTTGTGAAAACCTACATAGAGAAATTTTAATATGCACATTTGCAAGCAAAAAATTTGGTCAAAGTAAAAATTAAGATTCATACAAGGGGCATTAAAGATACGACAGAGCAATTCACATAATCGGCTTGTGAGTATAACTTCAATTTATATTTTTATCATTTCTCATAAATAAAGAGCTTTTTTGCAAATTTTTAAATTTTAAATTTGATTGTCCAATTGATGTTTTCATTTCATACTATGAAAAATGAGATACTCCGTAAAAGTAAAGAAATCATGAAGTACCAATTTAAAAGTGTTATACTTTCTTCACAACTAGAGTCCAACATTGGAAATATAGTTGACACCAATCTAGGCCACATCAACATGGATGAGTTTTGAGAAAGAATGAATGTTGTACATAAAATAAATTTTAAACAGATTATTTGTGATAGTGGGTTCACATTAGTATTTTCAAGATCATTATAGTATCCTGAGTTAGTTTTGATTGTGAAAAATAATTATAACTCAGAGATGCAAGAGGTAAGAGATCCCTAGGGGGAGTTGGAAATGAGTTTTTTTCTTAAGAAAATTGACAATAATTTTCACCTTGCAAATGTTGAATGCTTTATACATCTAACCCCTAAATCCTCTCAAATATTTTGGGATGAAAATATTATAGCATGTTCTAAACAAGTCAATAAATCTTGGTTGACTAAGCTGAAGCATTTCTCTACTCAGTGTTGAAAACATATTGTAAGATCAAATTTCAAAGATGAGATAAGTGACATGATCACTTTATTGGATAGGATAGTGAGAAATTAAATAGAATTTTTTTTTAGGCATGGATGTATAGATTAATTTGTATCATTTTTTGAAATAAGTAATATATCAATTGGGGTGAGAACTAATCAACAATTCCATTCATAAGCAACTCATGGAGGTAATAGACATATCAAAATATTGTATGACTTCATACCTTGTTTACATTGTAGCAAGTTGAAAGTATTTTGATGGATTGCATACAGTGAGAAATTTTTTAAAAATAATGGTGTACGACTTCTATCCCCAACTAACATTGAAGGAAAGTGCCCATCCCTTCAAAAGATTTAATGACTATTTTGTTCATTTCATCATACAGTTGTTTGTGAAGGAACTCTTCAACACAAGAATATCAGTTATGACCACTATAAAAATATCAAGGTGGGGAGCTTAGTTTATACAATTCTCAACATTCAGTTATTGAATAATTAGTAATTGTTAAATATCTTCTTACATGCTCCCATAATATGTCAGAGACAAATGGGTATTGCTGGAATTGGTCAGATAACTTGTTGAAACACATAAATTCTTGACAAGATGATATAAAATAGGGATCAAGTTTCTAATCTCTATTGGTAGGTACACTTTCCCCTCACTAGTGAAGGCCTAGATAGTTTAGCAATACATGTCTCACTAAAACCTCAATACATTTGAAATCAGATCTTCATTTTATAATAGGGGTCTAATTGAACATAATATTGGATCTCTATTTTAGCATGTTCCACATTTTGTAGGCTATTAGATTGATTGTGATGACAAAAAAGTAGTGATAATCATAGACTATTCATGGTTTTCTGTGAGATAAATTGTAAAATTTGGCATAATGAAAGTGTCAAAATAGTTGATAGATGATGAGATCACATTGGACCCCATCTTTGAAAGAGAGGGTATAATAACAAAGTTATTTACTATATTACATTGGGACAAAAGGGAATCTACTTATCTCAGAAGTGGGATAAGGGCTATACTTGACAGAACTCTCAGATGGTTGAAAGGCAAGGGATTTGATGTTACAAATGTTGATTTATCTACACCCCTTGGGAAAGATGAAGGAAGCTTGTATAAGTAATAGGATGAGCTAGAAAAGATAGATGAGATAGGTCCTAGTGGAGAACCTTCCATGATAGAAGAGGTGCATGAACCTCAAACTAATCAGCAAGATGTTCAACCATGAAATATTATCACTCTGAAAATAAAAAATTTGGTGAAAATGTTTCTTCTTCTATTAAAATTTTAGTTCCTCAAGAACTTCCAGTTCATAGCTTTCCATTCCCTCCAAAAATGGTAGAGAACACAACTCAATAATTTTTAGTTTTAGATGATACAATGTTCCCTACATCATCTATTTTTTCTTTGCAAGAGATTGCTCCTATCTCTTCATCTTCTCTCTTGAATCCTAAGTTTCTCATTGCTCCTTCTCCAAGAATCCCTATTTAAACAATCATTACACAAGAGCAAATTGAAACATCTTTTGAAGGTGTCCCAATTCAAAAATACCTTCTTCAAATATAGTCAAGACTATTCCACATGTTTCAACCTCTATCTCATTTCCTTTGTTAAGCATGAAAACTTTAATTTGGTTGTCTACAGTAGTGAAAAGAATGAAAAAAATTATTGAACTTGAAGAGATACATTTTGAAACCTTGACAACTTCTTTCTCAAAAATGCCAAAGAAAGAAAAGACAGTTTCATGAATGGTGACAAATGAAAATGGAGAAAAATATGCAAAAGTGGCCATTCTTACATTTAAAATAGATAATTCATAAATCAGGGTTGAATACTACCATGTGTTTAGGGTTCATTTGGGAAAATCAACTAGAAAAGGGATGAAACGAGATGTTCAATTGACAATTAGCACCATCTTTAAAAAAATGGACAAAGATAAGATGATGAAAGATGAACTAAAAGAGAAAGTAGAACAATTGAGCTCAATAATATATAGATTGATTGGGTTAGTTCAATCAGCTATCACTTCATCTAGTCTTCATGCTGAGACATTGGAAGGAGTGAGAAAAGTGGGGCAAATAGGTAATACAATGGAAGACTAGATTGAAAAAGTTGTGGATCAAGGTGCCTTAGTAATTATCACTACAACGATAATGTTATCTAAAATTCAATAATAATATGAATAGCTAGCAATAAAATATAATATATACACCCAATAAAAATAAAATTGGGAGGAACCCATGCCTGATTTGGTCAAAATCTCATAATTTCTTTTTATTGATCTTGTTGGAAAAGGAGTAATCAATAAAGATGAAATAGTTTATCTGCTTAAATTTTTTTGGGCCACCAAATTTAGAATCGAATCCATTAAAAGAGGTGTTCAAAAATACAGTAATGCAAGGTTACTTAGAAGTGACATAATGATGGAGATTGACACTAAAGTCAAGAAGTTGGATTGTCATTTTTTCAATGACAAGGATCAAGAGGGAAATCTGATTTCAATTGAGACCATAATTGAAAAATTCAAAGAATGAATTTAGAACACTATCACTACATCTACATTCAAATGGTTATGAAGAACTTCATCAATTGTTTAAATGCCAAGTGAATGTGGATAATTTAGATCTAAAAATAAATAATCTTTGAAATGAAGGAGATAGATTACTTAATAGATATTGATTACAAATACATGGATGGACTAGATGAAGACTTGATTAGGGTAATTATCTAGAGATTTGATGACTTATTAAAAGGGAAAAAAATTTCAATACATTAGGAATAAAATGAAGAATTTCTTTCAATGTTCATGTATTCTTTTCTTTTGTTTCTTTGTACCTAACTTCTTTTATTTCACTCTTTCCCCTTGTAAATGTGTATTATATTTTTACAAATTATCTTTGCAATTTTTCTAACTTACTTTTTTAAGTTGTGCAATTTGATGATGTGTTTTTTCAAGTAGTTCAAAAACCCTAATTATTTTCTCAAGTCATGTTATTTGCTTAAAGAGTTTTTTCACCATTTAAAAATTGTAATTTTACATTGGTTTTTTAGCAGGATCCTCTGAAAAAGTAGCGAATAAAAATGTAGTGGTAAATAACATAGTGATAAAAATGTAGTATGACAAAAATGTAATACAAAAAAATATCATAATGATAAAACATAGCAAGGGAAAAATGTAGCAGTATCGATAATGTCACAAAGATGACATACCTTTCAATTAAAGGTCCAAAGTCATGAAATCATATTTTTCTCTGTTATTTTACTTGTAAATTTGGTTCATTACTTTTCCACTATGAAATGTTAACTAATATCACCAAAATGAACAAGACAACAAATAAATAATGTGATAATAACTAAAATATCTCAGTTATGCTCTTAATGACATTCTTGAGACATTACCAATACTGCTAGGTTTTTATTCACTATGTTTTGTCCTCATGATATTTTTGTCATACTATGTTTTTATCACTACATTTTTTATCGCTACATTTTTTAATGCTATGTTATCACATAGAGCCATTTCAGCACATCTGTAAAAATAAAAAATATGTGGTTTTACACCATAACCACCCATTTTAGCCTATAAATACAAGTTAGGGTTTCATAATAAGATTTTGAAATAGATAGAATTTTTTAAAATATTTATAAAAGAAGATCAGTTTTTTTACTCTTCAAAATCAATACAAGAAAGGTGTTTCTCAAATTTGAGTTAGTTATATATTTTGAATTATGTCTTTTGCTTAATTCATTGTATCATATTTTCATTACCATTGTTATAAATTTTGAACTATTGAAAATAGGAGATTAGATTACAAAGTTTCTATATAGAGTTGTAATTTACATTTTTAATACATGTGAAAATCTCAATGTGAATAGAGGAAATTTATTATGTGTTTCTGTTAGAAAATATAAAAAGTTATTATTTTATGTTATCAGAGTAAAATATTCTTTTGGTGTATGTTTCACATCCTTAAGGATGTGATTATGTCTTTTTAACCCATTAAATGAGAGAGATTTTCCTCTTTCGAAAGTCAAAATTTTCTCTCAACATTTTCATCTAGCCCCAAATTTCTAACTTGACAAGTTTGTTGCTTAAATAATTCTCCCTTCTCTCTCTCTCTCTCTTTCTATACATATTCCTTTCTTGAACTCTTTTTCATAATTTTAGGTTTAAAATACTACCCATGATTTACATTTCATTATTTATAAATATTTTCTGCTTTCTCATTTTAGATTTCAATAAAGGTATCTCTCCCTAATAATAGGAGAGGGACTTAGTTCTTTACACTATTGACATGAAGTCACCAATTTGTCCCCCTAACAAATTTTCATGCCAATAATTGTTGGTGTACACTGTGTGGTACGTTTTTACAACTTGTATGCCACCCATATTATACTAGTCTACATGAATTTACCATCATCTCAAGGACCACTCCAACATCCTGCACTAGATTTGGAACAATCTAATTAGTTAGATATTGCGCTAAACCATAGACAAATATTTTGAAATTCTGATGAAATCTCTATAACTTAGTTTCAAATCATGCTAGCTATCCTAATTCAATATTTAGAATGTGCCAAAAGAGCATAAAGGATATGTGAATGAAGAGAATCCCATAGAGTTCATCTAGCAACCCAGAATTAGTAAAATCACATATGACTATTTCAGGTTTCCAGAATCTAAATAGTCAAATCTAGTTTGAATTGAGATGAAGCTTCATAGGAAGATTTAGTTTCAAGATTTTTATTCTTTTCTTTGACAATAAAACAAACAACACTCAATTCAATAGTTTTAGGGTAGAGTTAGATATAAATGAAACATGTGCTACCATTGCTTAGAGAAATTTTGAGATTGCCTCAAAAATACAAGTGAGGAGATAGACAAGAAGAGTAGTTAGTATAACTAATCAAATACTTTTTGCAACTAGAGTTTACTCTCATGAAAATTTAGGTGCATCAGTATCCAGTTCTTTAACCTATCCTTGATTGGATAACATAAACTCAAGATGATATTTCATCATATTTAAGAAATTTCACTTCAGATAATAGAGTGAGTTTTGCACATTTTCATATAACTGTTGGAATCTTGGAAGAATAAGAATATCAAGTAGCTTTAGAAAAAATATAAGAAGCATTGTTTTCAAATAAAATACAACAACAAATAATCGATCATAGATCTCTTCAAATTCAACCTTCATCTCAATGCCAATATCTTTCTTCCAAACTAACATAAAAAAGATTCACTAGAGCTAATAAGTCAAAAGGTGAAGCTGACCTATTTTATCAATTATAATAACATTATAGCTTTAAGTTGAGTCCTGAACATCATAGAAAGATCAAAAGGACAACTAACCTTCCCTCAACTTCTAAGAAGAATAAACAACTTGAAAGAGGAACTTTGACAAGTCAATATCTTGTCTCATTAAGAATTGTTATTCACCTACAAGCAATGTTTCAAACTATGTCATTACCATGGGGAAATGTGATTGATCTATTGGCTCTTGGATAATTACACTACCTTCTAAAAGGGTTAATAAATAAATTTCTAAGATTTCATTGAAATGGAAAACAACACCCAGATGAATACATTGCAACATTCAATATTGCATATGGCATTTTAGGTGTAGAGCATGAAAATGTTGCTATCAGACTATTTATTTAAACACTGCACAATGGGGCTATGGATTAATTTTACCATTTTACTACAGGATCTATTACTAACTATAATACAATGAAAATTAAATTTGAGATTAGATTTAAACCAACCAAAGATGCTTGTACTCTATTTTCTCAACTTATACAAATGAAAAAAATAAGTATATGAACCAATGAGAGAGTTTGTCACCAAATTCAACATGTTGTTGAGTAAGATACTAGCTAAAGCACAACCTACATATTAAAATGTAAAATGTTTCTTTATCAACACTTGATTAGCTAAATAATTTATTAATTTGAGAAGAGTTAGGGTAGTAGGTTTGGAAGCAACTCAAAAGTCAGCTATCAATGCCTAAGATGACATGATAATGTCTTGAGAACTCAAGAAATAACCTTCAAAGATTAAGGCTCAAATTTTAGGATAATATTCAATATATTAACACTTACTAAAAATGGGTAATGATATAATAGTCCTAAAAAATCAAATACCACAAAAAACCATTATAGCTCGATACCAAGATATTCTAAGAAAGAACTACATTCCTTTCCAAAGAGATCATCGTAGACTGCAAGCTCCTCAATTGAAACTAGCATTTAAGGCTCATCGTCAGTAAATACTTATACATTGATGAATATAGTCTTATAAATTGAAGAAATATTTGGATATGAAAAATTTAGATAAAAAATGAATTAAAAGATATAAAACTTCAAGAATGTGATATTGAATAACCTAGTGACAACTCCATATATATGTTCCTGTAATATAATTCAGATGAATATGACTATGAAGAGATTATTAAAGATATAAATAGTTGATCCTTTATAGTTTTCACTAGAACTCAAAATTATAAAAAGTATTTTAGTGATTCACAAGAGGAAACTCAAAAGGTTATCCTCCCATGAGGAACTACCCCACCGGTGTAAATAAATGGGAAACAACCATTGATATGTAGTTTATCTAATTTCAATGTTTCTCAACATGTTGAGATCCCTTCTATAAATTTACTAACTTTTGACATAATTGATCATGTCAATAAAATTAAGATTCACATATTACAAGTTGAATACTTGAAAGCATATCCAAATTAGTTGGATAGGTTAGTTGATTTCATCAAAGGCAAATATACAAATTCTAAAAAGATCAATTTTAAAATAATCTTAAATAACCTTATTGCTTCCAATCAAGTCAACTTTATGGATGTAACCCTTTATATATTTCCCTTTTCCTCAAGTGATGCAAAGTTAGTAATTGTATTATTGACATAGGAGTTTATGATAATGTTATGCCAGCCAAAGTTGCTCATGCTTTTTAATTAACCTACATAAAGTCCTTTGGTTTTTGTTATTCCATGAAGGTAAAATAAGTTCTTTGTAACAACCCCTTAAGGATTATCTAGAATAATGTAAAAAAATATTTTTTTAAAAAGTTATTTACGTAACCTTTATTCTTTCATTAGATTACACCATGATAATATAATTAGTGATTTTTAACATACCACTAAAGCATATTAGACATCCACAAACTTATAACAATAAAAATTCTAATCACTAGCATTTTATGTAACATAATTGCAAGGAAAGTAATCACTCTAAAATCTAGCCATGCCTAGTACAATAATATAGATACTACTATTGAAGTATAAATAAATTATAATTACATTTCCATTAGGCATCTATATAATTTCAAACATAAATGGCTTTACAAATAAACTGTCATACAAAGCAAATCTTGGTAAAAATAAGACAGTCGAATTGGATATCAACTAGTTAATTAGGATAGTTTAACATAATTAACAAATTTGTTTCTAGAAAATGAATTTTCTCCTTATTATCACATGTACTTATATGCATGAATACAGACTATTTGAGTATATAAAATGGAGTATGTATTTGCATGGTCTATGTTTACTAAAATGGAGTGTGTGTGTGTGTGTGTAAGATTATGCATACACATATGTGTAAGTGCTTGTATATATATATATATATATAGACACACACACACACACACACACACTAAGTCATGTTGGACTACGTAAACTCAATATATGGGTGGTGTAAATATAAAATTACATACATATTTATTTTATTTAAACATATAAGGAAACCATGGAGTGATATATAAGGGTGAAAGACTTGAATAATTTAGATATTCTCATAGCCATTTTTTATACTTTTAGTCTATGGATTGACAGAAAAACCATAGCTATGTATTTGCTAAATATTATAGCATAGAGTATTTAATTTTTATATAAAACATATAATTGTTTCCCATTGCATAAAAGTTTGGTTAAAGTTTAAATATATATGTATGTTACTATGGAAGACAATATATAAATATGGGTGTATTTTATAAAACTATAACTTCTTTCAAGTAGGGAACGACTGTGTCAAGTGTATTAAATGGAAAAAGGAAAATATTAAAAGAGAATTGATAATTTAACTTATGTTTTATACTTTGTATTCTTTTAAACAGATATAAAACAAGGATTCTATCGAAGAGAATAACAAGCAACATTGTGATAGTATTCATTAAAAATTAGATAATATCCCTTATATTATATTTGTAAACTACATTGGGACATAGGAAACATGAAAACCCTAATTGGATTTTAATTGATTATTTTAGAATATGAATTAAATAGTTTTGGAAATGTATGAGTAAAAATACCATGTTATGATAATGTGCATATTAAAATATATGTTATACCTATATGTGAACTTAGGTGTGCATACTCATAAATAGTGGGTATGAATAGGAAGTGTGCCTATACTTATGGTATGTGACTAAGCATGTAAGTCATGAAATCCTAAAATACAAGAAACCAATATTATAAACTATTACAACATTTAATGACTAAGTGGTGATTATTTAACCCTTAATCTATATTAGGTGATTTATTAAATAATAATATATTATTTATTAACACGAGGTAGAAACCTCATTAAAATAAATAATATTATAAGAATTTTGGAATAGTTAGCAATATTTTATTTAAGGACTCTTAGGTATGGTTAGACCTATTATTCACAACGGTTACCTCCCTTCAAAATTCACTATAAAATAGGGTTTACCTATATTAGTTATTTCATATTCAGAATCATATGATTATTCACAGGAATTTATTCAAGATTTTTGTGAAGGTTATTCTAGAGAGGAGAAATGAGAAGAGAAGTTGTATTGGGGGGCTTTTTTTTTAATATATGAAAATCAATTTTGGTGGGTTTTTTTTACCTCGTAAAGGTTTTTCCATGAAAAATCTTGTCTTTGTGTCAATTGATCTATGTGATATTCTTTAATTTTAACTAAATTTATATATCCTATGTATGCATCTATATTCCTACATGGATTATTTCATGGTATCAAAGCATGCAAATTTTTGAAAAGATTCGTAGAAGAGTTGGTGGTCTAATTTTTTGTTCAATCTTACAAATTAGGGGGTCCCAAGTTTAAAAGCCCCTATTACCCTATTTTTAAAAATTAATCATAACACTTTTTAAAAATTTATTATAATTTGAAATCCATTTTTTGGATCACATGCTAAATTTTCTCACATGTAAAACTCTCTCTCTGTCTCTCTTTTGTCGACCTTCTTATGATACTTGATCTAGTCAAATTTATTGTCAGTGTTTCCACACTCCTAAATGGTAGTAAAAATTCAATTTTAGGTATATTTTAATGTATTGGTAGTGTGATTACTTGTAATTTGCCTATCTATATGTGATCAAAGTGATATATTCTCAATTGAAGGTCTCAAAAATAGAAACGACAATTACAGCTCAAGAACTTGCCTATTTAGTGCTAAAATGTTGCATTTTAGGACCCATTACTACAACTTATCAAACATATTGATATCAAAGGTTACACCTGAGTGATATGGGTTATAATTATGGGGCTTAAAGAGGTAGGGGATGGACTTGAAATTTTATGTGAATGACTTACAGGTCTCATTTTACATGTGTTTGAACTTAGTCTAAAAACTATATTTATTTTGTATTGAGAAGGGCATTCTTGAGGCCAAAATGGGTGGTAGATTTGTCATTAAGTCCTAATATGAGGCCAAGAACCTAGTTTTATATGTTATTATCTTCCACATATGTGTTTTCAGTGCCATTTTTCAATCAAGAAGCATCAAAATAAGAGTTAGGCAACCACAACTTAAACATTGACAATATTTGTTATCAGTGTTTTTGCACTCCTGAACGGTAGTGAAAATACACATTTTGATGGACTTGAACATTATGATGGTGTGATCATCTATAATTTTAATATCCAGATGTGATCAAAGTGATATATTATCATGTGTATTTCTTGGAGGCAAAAACTACAGTTGGATCTCAAGAAATTGCCTATGTAATGCCAAAAAGTTACATTTTAAGAACTATCACTATAACTTGTCAAAAAAAAGCTCTCAAAGGTTCCACCTGAGTGATATGGGGTGTGTTATGAGATATTAAATAGGTTGGTAAGGGATATGAAGGTTTATAAAATTATTTATAGGTTTCATTTTATGTGTGTTTGAACTTAGGCTAAAAACTACATTTTTCTTGTATTGGGAAGGACATTCTTGAGGCTAGAATGGGTTGTGGGTTTATCATTTAGACCTGATGAAAAAAAAATAACATGGTATTAGACATTATCCACCTCTCAAATGTGTTGGCAATGCTAGTTATTAGTTAGGAAGCATCAAAATGAGAGTTGTGAAATGATAACTTAAACTTTGATAACATTTGATGTCAGTGTTTCCATGCTCTTGAACAGTAGTGAAAATTCACTTTTAAGAGGATTTGAACATCATGGAGGTGTGATCATGTGTAATTTTCATATCTATATATTATCGAAGTGATAGATACTCAATTGGAGGTCCTATAGGTAGAAATGGTTGTTAGAACTCAAGAAGTTACCTATTCAATGCCAAAAAGTTATATTTTAGGACTTGTCATTAAAACTTATCCAATGGATTGCCCTCAAAGGTTCCACTTTAGTGATCTAGGGTGAGAATATAGGTCTTAAAGATTCAATATAAAGATCTGATAGTTTTTAGAAATGAATTATAGATTTTATTTCATGCATGTTTGAAATTAGGTTTAAAATTTGCATTTTTCTTGTATTGGGAAGGGCATTCTTGAGGCCCAAATGGGTGGTGAGTTTATCAATTGGGCCTAATGATAGGCTTAAAACATGGCCCTAGATGTTATTCATCCCCCAGACATGTTGGAAGTGCTAATTTTTGGTCAATATGAGGTATTTGCATATTGACACTTTACTTGGAACTAATATTTTCTATTTGCACTTATTGTTAGTCTTTGTATGGTTGAATGGAAATTAATTATTATTTTTGAATGATGTAAAGAATATGTGCATAGTAAATTCAATTTTCTAGTTTAAAGTGTCTAAAATAGTTTTGAATTGCAACAACTCAATCAAACTCTTTCCATATGGTTGTAGTAAAATGTATCTCCATGATTGTTATTCATCAAACCACCTTTACTTGAGCATGAAACTACCACTTTGTCTACCTATAACCACTCAATCCTCAACATAAATTTGTATATTGTTTATCCATCTATCCTTAATTCTTAAACCTTATACCTAATCTAATGATTCATACTACTTCCCCCTACTCTCCTAAACCACACATCCCCATGCATATCTCTCTCTCTCTCTCTCTCTCTCTCTCTCTTGCATGAAAGTGTATTTTAAGTGTTCAAGATTATTTAGAAGCTAGAATAGGTTTGTGATATTTTCAAATATTAGTTATAGGAGGCCTAACACCATTAATGGATAGGTCTAAAAATCAATAGAGCCATTAATGGGAATTCACTTGGGTTTAGAGACCTCAATGGAGATTTGAAGTGCATCAGGAGTGAGGTGTTAAAGGTGATGAAGGAGGGAGGTGTTGAAGGGTCATAAGCTAGTCTCAAGAACATGCATTAGGCTTATTAGGCCAAATATGCCTCAAAGGATTTTTTTTTAAAGTGTAAAGGAGTATGAAGGCCTTTGAAAGTAGATTGAGAGGGTTGAATGAATGTTGGATAGGTGGATATAAAATCTAGAGGAAGTGTTCTTGAAATAATTAAATAAGAGGAAGGCATGTAGTCATAGCTAATCCTACAAAATGTATAGTGAAAGAGTGTGAATAATGAATGAAAAAAGGGGTAAGTTAGGGGATATTTAAGGTGATACAGGAGAATCACCAAATACATGGAGAATATATGTTGATAATAGCCTTAGGTAATTATTAAGACCTATAAAGTAAATCAATTTATTAAGTTTAATTTGAATGAGTAAGAGAAAATCTGAGCAAGTTTAGTAAAGTACTAAGATTGGTTTAGAATCTAATAGAGTCATAATCCTCACTCCTAATGAGGAGGAACCATACAAGACCAACCAAAGAGATTCAAAGGATAAAAAATATCATCTTTGAAGAGGTTAGAGCATATGTTGTAGGTCTATCTCAATGGATAAGGATTGTGTAAATGCTTTCTTGTTGCACATAATAAATATATTTGAGTATTATTCCATGTTTTGCATTGTATTACCCTTTTATAATATGATTCTAATCCTTTCATATTAACTACAAGATTAAATCTCAATTATATTCATGAAACCCTTAAGAATTTTGTATTTTTACTATTACAATCATTTTTAGACGCTTATTTACATGTGGAAACTATTATATGAATTCAATTGGAGTATTGGAATAGTTATATTAATGGTGAAAGTGTTTTTTTTTTTAAAGAGTGTCTCTACCCTTCACAAAACAAATTATATACATGGTCTTCAAAATAGATAAAACAAAAATGTATGCATACAAACAACGAGAAAAAACCCATCACTACAACAATAGCAAAAAAGAAGCACATTCGTAAGAACTATGCAAACTAAAGAAACATAAAATAACCTTAAAAAATTTATTCCTTTTATGATCTGAGGGTCATATTAAGCAGATATAAATCTTTATTCCATTGATCATTCTTTTTTTACCCATAATAGTCCACTCCACCCCCCATTGTCAGGAAGGGTATTTTCCTTACCATAGGATGAAGAAATTACTGCCACTAGTTTTTCTTCTTTCCGAGCCAATGCCATTTCATTAAGCAAATATATATTTTTTGAGATGGCTAAAATTATTTTATTTGAAGGGGTAGTATCCATCAGATGATCTTTAGCATCAAATTTGAAATTTCTTGATTCTAGTATCCACCCTTGCTCTGATTATTTTCTATGATCCATGATTTGTTCTAAAACCATAATAGGGGAGTATTGGAATAGTTGAATAGGTTTTTTAAGACTAATATAAATGTTTTAGATCCTATAAAATTCCAATGAGCTCTATGAAATATCAATAACTAGCTCTCAGTTTGTAGAAATTTTGAGTAAATCTGAAGTAAGGCTTTCATGAGTAAAACACCACTAAAACTTAAAAGATTGAAAAATAATGTTTGAAAATTTATGAGAATAAGGGGAATGAATACTATAAATTATTTTAATTATCATTAGGTTTACAGGAGGTTTCAAATTTTAGGTACAAATGACTATTTTTTTGTACATCGATAGAAGACCATTTTTGAAAAAGTTGTGCATAAGGTAAGATGAGTTTTTGGTTGATTTAAGTTTTATAAACTTGGGTAAGGTTTGGAAAATGTTAAATTTTTTAAAATACTAAAATAACTATAATTTTTAAGAGATAAAAACTCTATTTTTATAAATTGACCTATTGAAACAACAACTCGGTCTAGAGACCCATCAACTTAAAAGGATAAAATTTGAGATTGAAATATCAATCTCATAGAGACCTATAATTGGTTGATTTATTGTAAGTTTTTAAACCTAAATAAATCCTTTATTTTTCAAAATACCTATCAAAAGTGTGTTAAAGAATAATTTTTCAAAGGAAGAAGAGTAGATATGAGAGATTGGTGACTAGTTAAGAGCATACCTAATGAGTAATTGATTGGTTTAAAAGAACATTGTTTGCGAGTGGATTTTGAATCAAGTTGAAAAAAAGAGTGGATAATTGAGGTTGGAATTATTTATTATCATATGAATACAAAATTCATATCTTTATTTAACATAGAAGAGCAAATTGTGCATTAGGTGGTATTAGGGGATGATAAAGGATTTTTTCCAAAGATGAATCCTTGTCTCATGAGTGAATATTATATTTCAAGTCAGTAAGGTTGAATTTTATTATACTAAAGATATTATAGTCAAGTTTAGGTATAAATTCATCTCTACATTATATAAGTATGAACATGGTTGGGTATGGGCCTTAAGTGAAATCAAATTTCATGCTAATGATCAATTAAAAAGTTGTAAATGGGTGATGAAAAATGAAAAATAGATAAGAGTGTCATCAATTATTCCCACTACACACAATCAAATAAAAAAAATATAGGAGATCAAATATTTATAGCATTGAAAAGTTTTTTTTAAAAATTCCCATTTGTGTAGGACATTAAATATGAGATATGATAGATAATAGATTGGAAGATCAAAATAACATTATACAATAACATGTTAAATAAAAACTAAATATAAAATAGATATTTAACATAATTTAGATGAAAACTTCAAAAAAATCATATAGACACATGTAAAATGTCAATAATATATAGATTTCCATGATAGGCATAAAAATAAACACAACATCTACCAACATAATATCTAATGTTAGGTGAATGTTATATATGAATGTACAATGCCAAAAATGCATACATTGCTATATAGGCATAGAAAAAAACACATCTCATGTAAGATATCCTTATAATCAAATAGCCTCCCTCTCTTTCCCTTCTTCGAATAAAACTCTCCCTGAGATGCCCTACTGGTAGATAAAGATACCTCTAATACTTTAAATTGCTCTAAGATCTGACTGTGGGTTATACGCTCATAGCTCACTTGCAACTAAACTTGTTTAAATATAGGTATTATTAAAAAATTAACATAAAATACACTTGACCACTTGTTAAGAAATAAATTTTAAACTAAAATAAAAAAATCATTTGAACAAGCACTTATTGCAAGCTTGTAGTCTTGCAAAAATGATTTTTGACGCTCCAATGAGTTAGTGGTAGGCTCAGATGTTTAAATAGGCATATGAAATATGGAAGAAATGTGAGAAGTTTCCCTATTAATCATCTGATGAGGACTATTGGATGTCATGGGATAACACTGCATATATAATAAATTTATATAAGTTATATTTTTCTTAAGCATGTAGTAAAATTATTAAAATAAATCTATTTTTAAAATACAAAATTACAAGTTAATATATACCTCTATCAGCCCCTGTATGGATGACACTATAGTAACAATGCTTATGTCTATCTCAGCTCACAATGATGGAAGAGTGTCTATTAAAGACATCAACTAAATGTAAACAAGGTCTCATTTACTTTTATATAAAGTATCAAACATATATATATGGAAAGTTTCTTCTTTATTAAACCAAGAGTGTATTTAATAGCACTATATTTGAATTTTGAGATTCTTGATAGATAAATTTAACTTAAACTTACAAGGCAAATATACATAGACTAAATATACATAGAGCATAATATTAACTCAAACTATTATCTCTGTATAAGTAAAAGGTGTCATTCTAACAGAGACATATGTATTAGTGGATGGGCCAACAACTAGATCTAAAAAAATAAACAATGGTTGTGTCAAATTAAATGCTGCAAATTCAACTGTGATGATGAAGGCACTGCCACCCCTTGGGACATAAAAAATGACATAAATATTATTTAATTTCTATGTAATTAATTGTTACCTAAATTAAATTTGTAATTATAACTTAAATTTAACATGACATAAATATAAAATATACCTTCATCTATGTAGTGGTTGATGTTTGCACATCAGATGTGCATGCTAAAAACTCATCACTCATATGTATATTATCCAGGCCCTCTAAACCACTAGCCCCATCATCATCAGAAGGTCCAATGCATATAGCTCCATAAAATTTGCAATGGTGGGGTCAAGGATGCACACAAGGTGGTGTATCTCTAGCATGGATCTTTGAAAGCCTATTCGTATGTTGAATGGGTGTATCAGTGAGTGAACTAAGTGCATGTAGAGTGTCGATCTCTACAACCTACAAAACTATAGAAATGATCTCCAGTTCAAGTGGCTTTTGGATATAGATCCTTACATGTTGATTAGGCACACAACATGCACCTGCTCGATCCTATGCAGATCTTTTCCCTCAATCATGAAACTTAAATGAAATCAAAGTAATTTAAAATCTCATTAATTATAAACATACAACAGAGTTTCATAAAAAATTATAACGGGACTTTGTGATTATTACATGATGAATAATAAAACACCATCCACCATCGATCCCAGAAATTGGATCTGATTAAATTGTGTTGACAGTGATAGATTGGAAAAGATTTTTTAGTTACTAAAAATGGTGCATTAGTGGTTGGGTCAATGAATAAGATGTATATGGAGGCTTTTGATATGTCTTTGTTCTTGACTTCATGTGCTGACAATTTATTAGCATAATAAGCCCTACAACTATCCTCATATGAAACCTATCTATTAATATAACTTGTTATAGAGTCAATTTGACCTAATAATGTCTCTAATAAATTATCTAAAAAGGTGTGGTGGGTGTTGGTGGAAGTGAGATCTCTCATTCTACCAATTACTTCTTTAATTTCAATTTTATTTTCCATAATGTGGTCAACTAGACTCTCCTGACCGCTTGGGGGATTTTGTGGAGCTATAAGAGGGTTAGGAGGAGGGTCAGTCTAAGGAATAATAGGGTTAAGAGGATAATTAGATTGAGGACCAAAAGGGTTACGAGGGTTAGGCTGAGAAAAAAGAGGGTTAGGTGGAGGGTTAGGAGGCTTAGGTAGAGAAATAAGAGGGTTCACAGAATGGGTTGTTTAAAAAAAATAAATTATCAATTAAACAATGAAATTAACTCAAAATTAATTCAATTAATAAACAATGAATATATTTTTAGCAATTACCTCTTCTACATGGCAACATCATCAACTAGCATCTTCCTAGGATGAATCACAATAAGGATTGGCCTTGCTAGGGTAAAACACAATCACAAAGTGAATGAGAGTGAGGAAAAATATAGAACACAAATGTAAAATGAAAAAAATTGCGTTTGGTTCAATTTTTTTTAATGACATAAGAAACACAATCACATTCCTTATTTTAAAATAATGCGATCATATTATTTATTTTAAATAACATGATCATGTTATGGCTCGATAATCATTAAGCCATAATTCAAATAACATGATTGTATTATTAAATAATACGATCGTATTATTAAATAATACGATCACATTATTAAATAATAAGATCACATTATGGAAAATATCCATGCAATTATCCCCCAATTCCATGTATATACTCAACAAGTTTCACTTAGTGTTTAGAAAACATGACTACTATATAAACTAGTTGTCTCAAATCCTTATATAATAAAAGATTGGTTAAAATAATATTAAAGTAAAATAGTTAAATTTTAGAAAGTATGCCCTACCTCTTGGAAATGAATGAATAATTATTTAATCTTAGTTACTTGCACATTCAATGAACATGCTTTAATTTGTGCTTTTAACTATTTTAAAAAAAATGTTAAAAAATTGGCATAATCAACAAAACAATAAATCTAAGACAAAACAAAAATAAATAATCTTCCCAATCTAATTAAATAAAAATTAAATTAATTTTAATATTAACAATCAAATATGGACATTAATATTATATTCAATAATTTTTGGAAAAGAAATTCCAAACACAAATCTACATCAATCAATATACTATAAAATCAGATAAAATTAATAAATCTGAAAGGAAAATTTATAGACTTACAATTTAATTGTTCCATTAAATTTTAATTCTTTTGTACTAAAAAATAATAAGTAAAATAACTTAAATAAATTGTATGCAAAATAAATAACGGATATTTTCATTATATTTTTAAAAAAATGAAAAAATTAAAAATTAAAAATTAAATTCATAACATAGTTGGGGAAACTTTCAGCCCCTCCGCTAGAGGCTTAAAGTATGGCAGCTAAAAATACAGGCCGCTTTTATATAAAAAAATATTCAATTTTTTTTAAACATGTAGCTACGTTGTTTCAACTCCACGAGGCATATCCCCCGTGCACATGATGAAATTTTTTGAAGGCAGGATATGTGATTGAAGTTCGAAAGTTAAGCTCAACGTACAGCTCATATATGTAATAAAATTTTTGGTTAAAAAAATTGAGAAGTACAAGTTTGTTTAAAATTGTCAGAATTTAACGTGTGAATGCATTTGGAGAGCAGTGAGCTCTGCTGAAAAGCTCGTACAGAGAGCCCTCGGGAACCCTTGAACGCGTTCAGTGCGAAATTTTTCTTTCCATATACACGAGATTATAATAAAATTAAGAGCCCAAGCCCCTTCAATAAAACCACAATCGTTAAATTCTTCCATCATATATATATATATATTTTTATATTAAATATAATGGAAAGCTTTAAAATACACCCAAAAAAAAAATGGATGCAAATAAATGTTTTTCACAGAACGTCCCTCACATATGCATATACATATAAGTTATAATAAACATATAAATATTAACCGTTATTAAAATGGAATTAAAGCATGGGAAATAATTACCACCAAAAACGTTTGTCTTTTTAATAAATTGAAACCATACATTTGAATTCATTACGTCATAAATGTGATTAAAAAGAATTCTAGAAAAAAGTGTATCTGTTTATAATTAAGGTTTATTCAATGTGATAAAAAAAATAAAAAATAATAAAAACTATGTATAAGTTTATGTTATATTTAATTTTTTTTATTAAAAATATTCTTTAGATAGTGAAAAGGTCCATAACATAAATAAAGAATCAAATATATCCTTACCTGCTTCAAGCCACTACATTTTATAAAACATTAGAGTTTTGTATGTTCAACGAATTTGATTTTATAAATAAAAATATTAAAATAAATAAAATATAAATATAAACTAATATTTTATAATAATATTTGAATTTAAATTATATTTTAAAATTATATGTATATTAAGATTTATAAAATTTGATTAATTTTTTTTTCAAAAAATATAAATAAATTTATCGTTAAATTTATTGATTCAAATTTAACAATTTTGGATCGCAATTTGTTCAAGCATTGTTCCACAAAATTTTTACCAATGAAAAATATATAAATTTGAAAAGACTAAAATGACTATCTTACAAACATGCATAAAAATTTATGAGAAAACAAAATATTGATTAAAATAAAATTGATTTAATATTTACAACAAAATTAAAACAAATAAAATATTCTTACCATATTTATACAAAAATATTATTTTGAACTTAACTCACTTGAAAATCACTACATAATCAATCTCTAACCTATACATATTAAGCTATCAAAATAAAATAATATAGAAAATCTAAAACTGTATTTTTACGTAAACCCTAAAAAGAAACATAATCATTCATAGGACACTCTTGACAACAAGTCAGTGATTGTTTGTGTTTTTGAATGAGGGAAAATGTGAGTTTTGAAATCCCTCGAAGCGTTAAACAAGGGAGAAAAATATACAATGTTGAATCTCACCAAAGATGCCTCTGCCAAAGGTAAACATAGGACAAGAATAAAGAAACAACAAACATACTGTTGCTGCAAAATACAACGAACAAAGAGACAGATAGTTATAATCCAACAAGATTCAGCCAAAAATAATAATAAAAAAACCAATAACCTACAACCTGCACTTTCAGCTCGACAACGTAACCTACTACAAACCAACCAATAGGCAGCCACGAACACAACAAATTGCTACTTGGGTTCAACAGAAAATATACCTTACCTAGATCTTCTTTTGACCTTAAGTGGGGGATAACCCTTGAAGTGGGACCTTTGCTGAGACCACCTATTTCGGTTCCTCCATATTAAAGTCAAGTCCTTGTCACCAAGGTCTGAAATAAGAGAAACAAGTATAGCAATTTGTATTGTAATAATTTCGTGAAAACTTCCACTTAAAAAAAAATCTGTTTTACCTTTGGAAGGGGAGATTGAGGTTGTCTTGATTTCTTTCTCTACTTGTTTTAGATTAGATACAAGGTTATCACTTGAGGCTTCAAGTTCATTTATGATTGAGTTTAAATCTCTTCTCTCAATTTTAAAATTTATCATAGAACGATGGTTGGTAAGGGAATCTTTTCACCATGTGGCGTTTTTCTTTTTTTGGAGCTATTGTAATCTCTAGACAAATGGTCAATCTCAAGTACATTACGACAATGAAAAGGTAGACTCTCATAATCGAAGTAATGGGTTTATGAGTGGTCTTTTTCTTTCAGGGCAATTTTTGCATGTAGATCCTCAGACATGTGTCATTGTTAACTGAAACTCTAACAAAAATAGTGTGCAAAAACAAATTTGTGGTAAGATCAGTTTGCTCGAACTCACCTAAGGATTTACTTTTTGCCTTGAAGCAAAGTTTTCACTAGAACTGTAACGAAAGATGTGGGAGATAAACCCAAATCGGTCTCACATTTAAAGGTTAGGTAAGGTTTTGAATTTCAAAACCAAGTTTTCATCACTTGGGGATGATGATACAAGCTCCACAGCCCATTTTCAATCACATCCTTGTCTTCTACACTCTCGAAAATCACAATGATAAATATTTTTGCACTAAGATATTCTATCTTCCCTTGCAGGACAGGTTGTCATCGCTCAAAGATCCAAACATGTAGATTAGGGAGTTTTTACCAAAGATTTAAAAATATTCAAATGATGCCCCTAGAAGCATGTAGATTACGGAGTATGTCTTGAGTCTCCTCTTCACTAAAAACTATAGTTGGGGTTGACTTGGATAGATTGAGAGGTTTTAGCTCAAACCTAACTATTGATGTATGTTATTAAGATGACAAAGGTTGCCTTTTAATGCCAACATAGATTTTGACAATTAGAAAATCATGATCCTGTAGATCTACACATAAAATTATGAGAAGAATAAATATATTGATTTAAAAAATTATATCAATGCTAAAATTAAAAGTGAAACAAATAAAATATTCTCACCATATTGTTTTCAATTTATAACCTAATTTTACATAAATCCTTATAAGAGCCATAAAGCATTCAAAGAGCTCTATTTATGATGTATTTTACATAAATTTATCTAGGATATGTATGCTAGTTTATAAATATGATTATGATTATTTGTATATTATATATTTATTTATTATGATATGGTAATATTTTTTATGATATTTTTTTTTTACAATTCATTGTTATGATATGATTGTGTGTGTGTGTGTTTTACCTATAAAATAATTATGATTATCTAATTATTTATAAATATAATGCATTAAAATTTATTTATTGTCCATAAATTATTTATTATGTGGTAATATGATTATTTATTTATTAATTATGATGTTATAATATAATGTAAGTAGTTAATAGAAATCAATTTCACATTAAAATCAATGAGGAAAATTTTATAGTAAAAACAATGATATAAGAATTAATCTTTAAAATATTAATGTAAAATATTTCTATTTTATTTATGTAATATTAAATCTTATTTACTTTTTAATTTCTCTCATTATATTTTACATAGATTTATTAAGACATGAATGTTATTTATAAGAACACGTATCAATATAATAATATTGAAAGTTAAAAATGAAATCTAGAACATTTTTACATATTTTGAAAAATACACTATATATCATTTTCGAGGCACTTAACATATATTTTGACTTATTTCTAGAATGATATATATAGATGTATTTTATATAAATTTATCAAGATATGTATGTTAGTTGTAAAAACACTTATCAATATAATAATATTGAGAGTTAGAAATGAAATTTAGAACATTTTTAGATATTTTTAAAAAAATACCAATATATCATTTTGTAATCATGTAATATACATTTTGATTTATTTTTAAAATGATATATTTATATATTTTATATAGATTTATTAAGATATGTATGTTAAATGTAAAGATACTTATCAATATAATAATATTGAAAGTTAGAAATAAAATTTGAAACATTTTTAAATATTTTTTAAATAGACATTTTATTCCATACATCTATTAAAAAAAAATTATGATCTTATTTTATTTTAATATATATTTAAAATACAATAAAATAAAAAATAATATAAACATATAAAAATAATTATTAAATTATATTTTTTGAAAATATTAAATTCTTATTAATTATTTGTAATTAAACATTATTAATATACTTCCTGAATTTGTATAGTCCTCATACCTTCCCGTAACTCCATCCATCCATCATCTTCCTCCTCCCATGTTTGATTCCATTTTGTCTTTCTTGCTAGCATGTTGTTGAGTGTAGACATATAGGGTCACGAAAAATTTAGGTTAATATGTACCTTATTTTATGTAACATTTAATTTATTTTTTTCAAAATTTTGATTATTTGATCATTATTAAAATTTGTATAATGATAAGATTATAATTTAAATTCATTTATAATTATAGATCAATTTTAATTAATTAGATATTTAAAAATATTTTGAAAAATCAAGTTAAAGTTAAAGAATAAATTTTCATTTACATAAATTTATTGATAATTTACAAAAATTTTAAAAGAATTAAACAATTATTAAAATATTAAAATAATTATTTAGTTTTCATTGTTGACAATTTATTATAATTATTGAAGTGTCACTTTCTATATTATTTACCATTAATAATCTTCAAAAATATCAAAGGCAGTTTCACTATTCCCTTGTTTGACATGAGCTTCAAAACATATGTTCGTTTATTTAAAGATTTATATTTAGTTGCACCATTAAGATAATAAGTCAATTTTATTAATGATTCCAGTAAAAATTAAGAATATTGAACAATGTTTAAAGAGTCACATATCAAATGAACATAGATGTCAAAACAGGTTGTTTATACCCAAATTTTTTTAGAATAAAATTCTATAAATTTAAAATCACCAAATTTAAAATATAAAAAATTGAACTTTTCACATAATTATTACGAATTTTCTAAATCATCTTCCAATCACTATTTAACATTATTTTTTACACTCAAATTTAAACACTTATCAAGAAATCTTAAAATACAACCACACAAACCTAAAATTTGCATGTCTTACTATTTACCAAATTTATGGATTAATTAAATAAATTACATACTATGTTATACATATTACCTAATCAAACTAATTGTAATTTAGTGTTTATCTGAAAGGAACTAGTGTTATTACATTTATTCATAGGAGTGATGTTAGATGAACATATTCCATACCGCTCAGCAATTTTTTAATTTTAATTTTGATAGTTAATGGAGTTAACCTTAATAAAATAAATTTATTGAATTTAGGAATGTGCAAATAAGGATCATACATTGAGAATGTGATTTTTCCAAGTTATTTATAAGAGTAAGAAAATTTAATCATAATTAAATTTTGTCATATTGGAAAAAATGGTCGATTTTATATATATGATTTTTTATATTTATTTAGTTATTTATTTTTTAAGTTTAATTAGAAAATTTTTGAATATGACTGTGTATTGGTATTTAGATTGATATTTTGGTTCAAATTTCATGAACTATCATCTCATCAAAATATGAAAATACATTAGTAATTTTTAAAGACTTAAAAATCTTTTTTTATAGATTTTATAATAAAATATAGTAATATCATACGATGTCATAATAAATTAATTGAAAAAATATTATTAAAAAATAAAAAATTAAATAATTATAAAAACAACTATCTAATATGAATTAATTAATTATCAAATGTGATTTTTATTTTTATTTAATATACTTAATTTTACAATTATAAATATAAATTTAATTGATTAAAAATTTATAAAAATAAAATAATTGTTAATTTTAAATAATAATTAATTTGTAAAAATGAATTAAAATTTGAGAATAGTACCAAGCGAAAGAAATAAAATCAAATAAATAAGAATAACAAAATGAGAGGAGAGTACCAACAATAAAAATAAAGTAGAAAATTTATTAAATTTCAAAGACACCAAATTTTTAACTAAAATATAATACAATAAACAATAAATTAATAAATAATCATAATTAAATTTAAAAAATAATAAAATTTATTTAATTTTTAAAAATAAAAAAAATAAATAAAAATTCATATAAAATACACATTAAAAGAAATCAATTATGAAATGTAAAATAAAAATAAAAATATTAATTATAAATTATAGAATAAGCTAAATTATTAAAATAATCAATTTTAAATATTAAATTTTACAAATAAAAATATTAAAAATAATAATAATAAGTTATATAGAATAAATTAAATTATACAAAAATAAATATATGTGATTAAATGAGAAGAAAATACCATCAATTTTTTTTACAAAGGATAAGAAAACCAAATAGAATATGAAAAACCATCAATATAGATCATTAATTGTAAAAATAAAATAAAATAATATAATAAAAAATATATTTTTTTTTAATAAAGTAAAAAAGAAACAAAATCAACCGAATTAAGTTAAATAAAAATATAGAGGTAAGAAACAAATTAATTAAATAGTGGAAAGAAATAAAAAATAAGAATTAAAAAAGGATTGTGGGATTAAATAATCTTATTATATTTTAGTTGTTTTTATTGTAGTAGTGTTATGGATTAAAATGTAATATAGATATAATAATTAGACATAATAAATATCTATACAAATCTTTTCAATCATTTAGGAAGTTATGTGAGTAAAGTATTGTGACTATTTAATATGTTTAATGTATATTCATAAAAACGTTAAGATGAGATTATAAATCGTATATATAATTAACTAGGATAGAATCATTAGAATTATTGAAAATAAAAAATTATTACTATATAGAGCAATATATTTAAATAGAAGATGAAAGTCTTACTTTTATTTAAAATTTATTTTATGTTAACTGTAGGTATACACTAGCTTTGCATCGAGATATACCACTTTCTTTAACAATATCAGTACCAATGTACACTTTACAATAAAGAATTAGAATTAAAGAAATATTTTAGATTTAGATGTTTAGTATATTATGAGATCTGTGATTAGATTTACTTCTTTTTAAAATAAAATCAATATTCTCTACAAAATATTATTTATTATGAAAATCAAAGATATGTAAATTTATGTATAAATTTCAATATATATTCAATTTTCAACACAATAATTATTAATTATAAAAAATTTCTTTAACAACTTAAACATTTTATATATATATATATATATATATATTTGTTACATATTCTTATTTTAATTATACTTTTCTTATAATTCTATTTACCTTATAGAATTACTATTGAAAATTGAAAATTAATAATAATATATGTAATCAACATACAATTGTGTTTATCTCGTGTCCTATGATCGGGATTCAACATGCACAATCATAACGGATGTTTGGATTAAAATTGCACAACAGCATCACGAAAGATTAAACAAGTAGGTAATGTTGATTGGTGTTAATGCATGTACTATTTAAGATGTTTTCCAGTTGATATTAATCATTGTGCATTCAATTCCGTTCCTGAAGAAAGCACCTACTGCAACTAAGGACATTTCAAACTCGTGAAAGAACTTTAAAGTTGAATTTACAATACAATACAAAACAAAACAAAACAAAAGGCTGTTACTGTGCACGAATTTCAAGATTATTGTAAGTTTCAAAATGGAAACCCCGTCCAACGTAAATTGCTCACTGGTAGGTGCTTTCTCATTCTAATAACTTTTACAACTCATTTCTTCCTTATTCCCGAAACTATTCTGTTCTCTATTCTGTTGTTGTTATTATTATTGAGTGGTATGCACGGACCAAATTTGAAGGGCTGGTCGGAGTATCAAAGTGAAAGGTATATATTCGTCCAGCGCTTCCATGATAAAAGGCTGTAAAAATATTTATACTTCATTTAGCAATAGTAAAATAACTATACACTTCAATAAGAAAAAATAATATTTAATATTTCATTTTTATTTATTTATATATTTATATTTATTTATTTTATATGCATTGCATTATATTCATATAAAAATCTTTTTGATACAGATAAAACTATTGCACACTTGAGTCAGGGGCAGAGTGCAATGATAAGGTCAGGGGCCTACCACTCAACCGTCCATGGTTCGAGCCCTGCACCCCATCGGCTGCTTCCCTGAATTCAATTTGTATATAATACAATTCAAAAATAAAAACTGTTTCACACTCGATGGGACTCATTATTAAAACAGGTCTTTGTTTGGTGAGAAGGAGGTCTAATTCTGAAAACAATCAAAATTAGGTGTGAAAGCTGAGTAACCAGTAGCCGCATGGACCAAGAAGGTGGTTTGCTGTAGCACATCAGATATTCTGCCACATAATAAATGCATATGCCAAGGGCTCAACCTACTAAACAAAAATAGCCATGCACCAGAAAACCACCACAGTATTTATTAAAAGAAGGATCTGAGTTGATTTAAAGGGCTGCATTTGGACGCTTCCAGAAAATATGGGTGTGATGGGAGTCGAACACTCAACGTACCTATCCAACATATCAAACCTTCCCAAGCATGCATTGCTAAATAAATATGATCCCAGATAAAAGTTTGCTGTCCACCCATTTAAACGTGCCCCAAGCGATCTTCATTGAGTGGGTCATAGTCCTTGACTGAGGAATAAGGTTATTAATTACTCGCTTGAGCCACCTCGATTGAAGGGTAGGCAAAAGAAAATATAAGAGGTACAAAACTTGTCATCTTGAAGGAGAAAATCCATCACAAAGACAAGGCTAAGATCGTTCAACATTATTTTCAAATGTAAAGGCAACTCCAGTAATATTTATTGTAGTTGGAAACTTGACTTGGCTGTCATTGATCAACTAATCAACACCAGAATAGAGGGCCGAACCATAGTGAAAAAGTGGGTTACTTCTGTTTAGCCAAACAAAAGCGCAACACTAAAACATGGATTTAGGTCTCTGAAGGAGAATCAGGTATGATAAATATCCTCAGATCTTAGTATAGATTCATCAATTCTTCATAAATGCTTCCCTAATCGTATAAAATTGACAGGAAATTCCTTGTAATTATAAGCATTTTAAATAACAGTGACAACAACAGCTGGTAAATATCATGAAATAAATATCAGAAACACAGACGACAAGAAAGGTATGACACTAACCAAGACAAAATACAAATCACATAAAGTCCAAAGAGGAGCTTTCAGAGAAGAACTTGGATGGAAAGATTTTTTTGACAACAAAATTTCTCCCACTGCTACACTGCACCAAAAACTAAATTTGCTTAACATAAATAAAAATTCCACAACCGACATACCTTCTCATTCCAATTCGTCTAGAAGCCCTCACTAGCTGGTGTAAGGAAGAATGTTGCAACTTGCGCAATCAAGGAATTCAAGAATAATGTGCCAGTGGCAGCTTGGCAGGCGAGACAAGACTAATATTTCCTGCTTTTAGTTGTACCTACTACCGCAAAGAATTAGCAATAGTGCATGAAAAAAAACAAAAACACTTCAACTTTGTCAAGCAATTTATAAATTTTAATTCTTTTTGACGGCTAAATTTTTAGTTATGCTTTTCCGATGGGTATCAACCCTTTGACGGTTATGACGGGTGCAATTTTGGATGCTGGTTGGTATATATATTAGTATGTTTTTATGATATCAAAAAAATTAAAGGTCAGATAAAAGTAATTTATATATAGTTAATTATCAATTTTTTTGATTGTCTTTCTAGAAATATTATATAATATTTATTATAATTTTTATATATATTGAAAATTTATATAAATATTAAATCATATAATATATATTTAAATATTATATATGTTTTTATAATATACATTAATGATATAAGTATTGAAACTATAAAATGTATTGTATGTAACAATAGTTATATCTTTCTTTTTAATTGTATATAACAATAATTACAAAGTTAGAGTTTTTATGAATGGTGTGGAAAAAGTAAGTCTGTCAAAATTTTTCCTCTGATTTTTGAAGATTTACATATTTACTTTCTTTCATTCTAGCAAAGCATTCAAAGGTAAATGCAGGAGAGATATACATGACATTGATTGAACATACTCTTGATACAATAGTAAATGTTAAGCTTTGGTGATCAATGTCTTCAACGTCAATTATTGCTTTATTTAGTGTCATTCCTTGTACTTTATGTATGGTTAGAGTCCATGTCATTTTTATAGGCATCTATCGGTGATTAACTCACGTAATAGAAGTAATTGGTACATGTGTAGGATTCTTTGCATCCCATGCGGGCTAGAGAATTTTTTAAATGCAACAATTGCATATATGGGTAGGAAAGGTGGCTTTGAATCTAACTTGTACAAATGATGTCAACAATTTCTCCAATAGCTTCATTAACTAATCTTACTTTCACCCATAGATTGGATGTTAACATATTTTTTTGTTTCTTACAGAGAAGCACAGCTAGCTCAAGCTGAGTGTCATTGTGATTAGATGTATTTATTTGTCTGCTTTGTTCGGTCTACATAAAGCAATTAACATATTTAGTGATTTCAACATTTGATTATTATGTATTATTGCCAATACATTTATTGCATATAAATGTGTTTGGATCTCTGATGTTAGTTAACAAATTTATGAATAGTATTTATTTTTATGTGTATTTCTATTGGCAAAAATTTGTTTCTAATGTAACAACTATACCAAATATTCATCATAATGTGTGCCCAAAAGATCTGCCTACATACATTGGAGTGTCTTTTATAGGTGGGAGGTGTCCCATGTCTCTAATGAGTATAATTGAAAAACAACCAAAGTCTTTGTTATTTTGTTGAGGAAATGCTTTACATAAGTGATTATTTATCTTACTGAGCATCTTTATCCCTATAAGACCCATCTCATCTATGAGAACATATTGAATGTGTCTCATTTCTTTTTGGAAAGTTGCTAACATTTGTCTCTCCATTACTTTCACTTCTTAGATAGGGATATGAAGTGTTGAATGTATTGTCGATGCATTTGTGTTAAATGCTACAATCCTAGTTGGAGCAAGAAGAAGTAGGGGAGATTTTTTTTTCTTGTAATCTTATCCAAGGTGTGTTTGACCATGCTTATCAAGTAAAATTTAATTGTCCCTATTATTCCTTGTACAATCACTCAAAGCAGTGTACCTTGTGAGTTTTTTTAACATCTTGGTGAAATATGTTAAAGGCTATTTGCTAAGTGTTTGACAACTCATATGATATAGGTTTGCTACTACACTTAATTTTTATATCTTTTTAAATTGCACATTGTGAATCTATGAATTGATGTGCAATTATGTGCAGGTTGAGCGGGAAACCTGAGTGATTCTAGTTGTGTTTGTTGTCAAAGTTAAAGAGTCCAAGAATGTTAATGTCATGCATCTCAACATTTCTAGATATGTGTGTTTGAGATAATATTTCCCACTTGTGCATTTACATATCGTATTATAGATGTTCTTCATTATCATTTTCATCACTGCTTGTCTCGACATTGTTATTTTCTTTAAACTCTAATGTTAGTTGTAATTAGATCCACCTCTCTCTCCCAATTTATGTGTATTGTATAAACATATGTTGTATGAATCCAAATTTATTTAAACTGTGTGCATGGAAATTTAGGTCCCAATCAATTTTCCCCCACCATTACTTTACACAAACTTATTTTGACATTGAAATATAATATTATAGAGTATGAAAGTGGTGAATTTTTTTAAGGTGAGTTGGGAAATGTTGGCAAGAATAAATGGTGAGGCATTTAAGGTGATGGACTTGAATAACCCTAGGGACATACACTCAGAGAGTTTAATAACATGTTACTTCTATCAATGCAATTTGTAATTTCCATAGAACTATTTAAATTATCCAATACATAATCAAACACAGGTCATCTACATGGAAAATAGGGGTCATATATTTAATGACTCATCTAAAAATGTAGAGAATGCTTCCATCAATTTCTTTGTGTCATGTGGCACTGATACAATTTTTATTAAGAGTGTCAATGCATCTAATATAATGAAATTAGGTGAGAAACTCTTTTATCTATTTGATGATGTTGTGATAGAGGTGGGGCCACAAAATGTGGGCCAATTCCTTATAGATAATGATATTGATTGTGAGGCTATTTGGGAGGATTTTTATGGACAATGATGAAACTATGTTTTAGATTCAGTGTGCGACACATTATCTTGATTTGACCTTAGAGGATAGAGATAATATTTCATGGGTGCAAGAGTAGGGAAGGAAAAGGCCATACATAACATAGAAACAATAAAGATTCATAAGTGAATTTGGTGGTGATGGTGACTTGAAATGACTGAGTATTTAAAGTAACAAACTCGATAAACCCTAGGAAGATATATGTTTTAATTTTAATGACAAGCCACATCTATTAATGCAATTTTTAGCATGCACAAAAAAAAACTACAGGATAGGTTCTTAAACTTCAATATATTGTCCCCACATCAATGATATTGTATCATTGATACAAGCCATACATCATATGTGGATCTCTTTCAAAATCAAATCAAAGTTTATGACATTCTCATCCACCTTTGGCAATAAAAAAATCCATTCAAAGATGTTACCACCTTGCAATCTACAGAGGCATTTATAATGGGTGTTGGCCATGTAAATCTAAAAGCTACCTTGAGTCTAGTTTTGGTGATGATATGGGCCCCTTGATGTACAATATCATCGAACATACCTTATCATTGCCCCTCATCATTTTTACTCATATCACCTTGAAATATTTCACTATATGCATGTTTTGGACGCCCTTACCCTTTCACTCATGGGTCTAAGTACGGTATTTTTGTATGTTCTTATGCATGAGGTAATTACTTTAGCGGTCAATATATAGGCATCAAGGATGAATGAAATCTACAACCCTGAATCTAGGAGCATAATTATTTATTTTAGCATCAACTACATTGCATCATGCATTCAAGTTTGACATGATACATGGAGCCCTATCACAATCAATTTGACTCTCATGATGTCCTCCTACACTGTTAACAATAGAAAACAACCCACCTTGCTTTCATTTTTATTAACATGTATCATTTTGCAATAGACTGTTACATTGACATGATAATTTAAAATTTGACGTAGTCACATGTGTAAGTGTAAATTATATGGGAAAAATGTTATCTATATGTCATGATAGAGAAAGATTATTGTCTTCATTAAAATATTAATGAATATTATTAAAATATATTATTGATTATTATATATCTAAACATACCCTTGATAAATTACCCATACTAATTTAATAAATGTATATTTAAACATTTTATTAATAATTCTATATTAATATTTTTCAATAATAAGCTTGTAATAAAAATTTCAAAATTATAAACTAAAAAATGTAAAAATTAAACAATCATCAAATCTCTATTAAAATATTCAAATATAGACATTTAAAGCAAAGAAGTATAATGTTTGACTTATATTGTACATATCACCCAAAAAATCATGATTATGTTTATTTCACTTATAATTCTTGTATATTGTTTATTATATTCATGTTTAAAATCTAAGTCACACATAGTACCAGGGTGAATAGGGGATGTTGTTTACATCTTCCTCTTTAATCATGTGTATATAATAATAATCTTATATGCACAACAATGGCTAGGGTTCAATAAGTGTTGTACATCATAGATTTGTCATCCTAACACACACCTCTCTGCATGGCTTATAAACATTCATCTTGTTGATGTAAAACATGAACTATGTAGATCTTTTGAATGGAACAAAAGAATACTAGTAAATAGAAAAAGCAAAAGCTTAATACTAGTGAAACAAGAATGTACACGGCTCACATTATTTGGAAAATCAAAGATAGTAGTATTTTAAAGATTGTTTACCTCGATATACAAATTGTGTATAAAAATCTCGTGATGTGATTTTGCAAATCCGGAGAAAACACTCACATCAACATCAAGAGGCAGAACAGGGGATGTTATAGTTGCAAATGCTCTCATTGTTATGGATTGAAAATGTAGAAGCATACACAAGGCATGTGCCCTATTTGACATAGTAGTAAATTAATTGAGTTTATCTTATTGATTTCATTGTGATTAAAATGGTTTATTTGGCAAGGCTTTAACAATGTTGAATGAAATGTGTTGAACAAATGTAATCTCTTGGAATGACAAAGTTGCAGGGTATACACCAAACATCTGTTGTATTTTAATGTACACATGCATTCCCTAGTAGTGGTAAGGCCTTGGATACTTTATTTTCTATTATATTATATTATATTTTATATTAAATTATTTTATATTATATTATATTATATTTTATATAATAAATTGTATTAATATATGTAATATATGATATTTATTATAATTGGATCAAAATGAGACAAAGTAATTATATATTTTATTACATTTTAAAATATTCTATATTATATTGTATTATATAATATATATTATTTTATATATATTCAAATTATATTATATTATATCATATTATCTTATATTTTATATTATATTATATTATATTTTATAATATATATTATTATATTAATATGTATTTTTTATATTTAATTTTATATTAATATTATATTTTGATATTATATCTGTCTGTCTGTCTATATATATAACATTTTTCATTTTAGCGTTATGCTTTAACAGTGCTGCATTATTTTTTAACAGCGATCAGACCCGTGTGGTCACTTGGTATCTAGATCTATGAATAAATGTGCCATTCTCCAAATAAATTGAGCAACTAGGAAATTCAGAGGAGCCACCGTGTCATGCAGTTTTTCGGTGGTTTACTTGCACACGCCACAAAAGCAACAGAATGGTATGGCAGGGTGGGCACTTGTCTGTTGGCGAAGGAGCTTCTGCATTCAAGATTCAAGTTGTGTCGTATTTAGCAGATCCACATCACACTTGCCAGGAAATAGACGACAAAGATTTTGTCTCCACATTTCCTGATTCATCCTCATTCATGATCTGCATAATAATTAAGTATTTCCTTAACATGGATAGGACTCCACAATTTCATCACTCTTCCATTGGCTTTCATAATCTTCACCCGTCGATGGCTTCCCTTCAAAACTCATTGTAGGTAGTTAATACCCATAGAATCTATTCTACTCTAATAATACGAAGGGCATATTATCACTTAGGATGATTTATAAGTACCCAAAAGCCATTATATATGAACTAAAATATGCAATCCTACAGACCATGTCTACCTATGGCCACTGCCTCATTTAACGTTTATTATTTACCAAACTAAAATTCACGGTAACATCCTTGACCAAACTAAAATTCAAAATTCATGGTGGTAATTTTCAAAAACTATGGAGGACCATGTATCAGCATTGGAATGGTTGTAGACAGCATATGCTTTCTTTTGTCTTTTATGAGATGAATCTGGTTTGCATTCATCAAAAAGAGGTACACAAATTGTATGGTGGTGGGTTTTCTAACTGTACATGTTAGGTTATTATGAAGGGCTGATGAGGATAACTTGACACTAATTTGATTGTGATAAGGCTTCATGTTCACTATGGAACTCAAATTCGTGATACAATGCCAATGATATGGACGAAATACATTGAGGTTCCAAAGTTTATATTGCAACTTACATTCATCGATTATACCAATATATTGATACATAGAGAAATTACAACAACATCATACAAATCCTGCAAGTGGTGAAAGATTTTGAATTGAGCTAGGTAGTGATGATGAGGGGCAATGATAATATTTCATGTGATATCATACACGAATGGGCCCATATCATACACATGCCTTGACTTTAGTGTAGTTGTTGGATTTACATACCATGCACCCATTAGGAAGGAATTTGTAGCTTATAGGTTGGTTGCATATTTTATTGATTATTTTCTATTTGATTACAAAGACTCCACATCCAATATGTGGATTGAATAAACAATGGAATAACATTGATGTGGGGGTAACACATTAAGATTATGGAGTTTATCTTGTTGCTTTCATTGTGGTTGAAGTGAGTACCAAAGATTTTTCAAATTGCATGCCACATGGGTGCATAAGGGGGCATCATTCATGATATAATATGAATGTCATGGTAGAAGGATCATTGGTTGAGAGAAAAGGTGGTTGGTCCTAAGTGGTAAGGAGAATTGGTATGTTTAAAATTCTCAAGAAATAGGAGGTATCCACATCGTACACTAAAAAAGGGAATATGCTCCACAAATGAATAGAAATTTCTAAAAACTTTCATTTTTAATGGATTGACGCATGAGATCATACTTGTAAATTTGTAATAATATATTTTAATGTAATATACTATATTTTATTGTATATAATAACATATGATATTACATTGTATTATATGATATAATATTGTACTATATAGTTTAATATTATATTTTAATATATATTTCAATATAATATAATATAATATAATATATTATATATATTTTATATTTCTATATGTTCTATGTGTGTGTGTGTATATATATATATATATATATACTTACTGTAATATTATATTTTAATAAATATTTCAATATATTATATTATAATTTTATATATTATATTTTATAATATAGTAGTAATTTTATGTATTACATATTATATCATATATATTTTCTATATTATATTGTAAATATTTTTTTATACTATATGTCGTTATATTATAAATAATTTTTTATGTTATATGGTTTTCTTTGTCATGAATAGTGTTTCCTCTAGATAGTCTGATCAGGTGGAGGTAATGTTGGCTGGCCATGGCATGAATCAACATATTACTATTGGCAAGACTCAGAGGAGATTGTTGGAAAGCCTTGCCAGATCTCCCTAGAAGCGTGCTAGAGGGATGGAGGATGACTAGAAATTAGCGAGCACCGTCGTATATCACAAACTCAAAAATAACTATTAACAACAACACGACATGGTTATCATTATTTGCCATCTATTTGCATCTACAAAACTACCGTTTTCTATTATCACCTCTCTAAAAATCATAAATGCACCAAGATGTGGATCCCCAATATCACGATATGGATCTTTGATGTTGGCACCCCAATAAAAATGTCTCTGGTGTAATTATATTTTTCCTACATATAATATTATTATGTAATAATTATATTAATTATATGATACATATAAATACTATATATTATTTAATATTTATTTTATATATTATGACTATAAACACTTTAATAATATATATAATATATATTTTTTGTATATATAATATTATTATGTAATAATTATATAATACATATAAATACTATATATTATTTATTATAAATTATTGATTCAATATATTATAATTATAAATACCTAATCTACATTAATCTAATGTAATTTGAACTTGCATGACTGATTGATGTGATGTAGTTAATTCAATGCATAATGGGCGCAATAGATAAAAGTTTATGAGCTAGATAATTAGCCATCTATGTTCATGACATGAAATACCTTTGAAAATGGACCTGGCATCTCATTTCAACATTGTTCCCTGTCATTTGTCACTCACACTAATTAATTGAGATGTAGGGGTCAAGGGAATGGCAAAGAAAAAAATCACGAGCAAGGTAACCTTGTTGCCAAGCTTGAAAATGACTCTCGCTTTTATATATAATGAAAGTTTTTAGAATTTTAGATATTTTTATATTTGATTGCAATCCACTTTATAGTTGTTTGTATAAGATCATATCAATATACTCATTTTATCAATCAATATCTATTTTTTGCAGGTGAGATGGGTTTTATAGATTTATTACCATCTTCATGTGTAGGTGTTAAACACTCAGATTTTTTCTAAATCTACCACTTCAAATTTTTAATCCTATGATTAGTTTCATTAGGAATTATTATTGACATTAACAAAAATGGAGGCAAGATGAAACCATAGCCCCACCATGCCTTGTTATGGGGATCCTTGTTATAGAAGTAGGCTTGTTGGGGCTCACTCTACCTTTAAGGAAACCCTTCCTTTGTTGGTCTCAAATTTTAAACCCACCAATACCAACTAATATTCTGTAAGATTTTCCCAAACACAAAGGCTATTTGGTAAGGATATTCATTATTTTATATTGTTTAAAAGATAACACTCTACTTTCTGTCAGTTGTAGTTGCACAGATGCAGTTAAAATATTTCATGGAAGTTATGATAACGGAACAACAAGGAAATCACAAAAATAATTTCATATGCCTCAAACCCACCTATATTCATCACGATCCCTTGAATACTTTACTTTATATTATATTAAATTTTATATTTTATATAATAAATTATATTAATATATATGATATACGATCTTTATTATGATTGAATCGAAATGAACCAAATTAATTGTATATTTTATTATATTTTAAAATATAATATATTATATTATATATATATATATATATATATATATATATATATATATAATTTTTAATTTTTGCATTCTGCTTTAACAGTATTGTATTATTTTTTAACAGCGATTAGCCATGTGTGATCACTTGGTATCTAGATCTAGCAATAAATATACCATCCACATATATATATATATATATAATTTTCCATTTTAGCATTCTGCTTTAACAGTACTGCATTATTTTTTAACAGCGATTAGCCATGTGTGGTCACTTGGTATCTAGATCTGGCAATAAATATGCCATTCTCCAAATAAACTGAGCAACTAGGAAATTTAGAGGAGCCACCATGTTATGCGATTTTCAGGTGGTTTACACGCACATGCCACAAAAGCAATAGAATGGTATGGCATGGTGGGCAGTTGGCAGTTGGCAGTTGGCGGAGGAGCTTCCGCATTCAAGACTCAAGTGGTGTCGTGTTTAGCAGATCCACATCACACCTGCCAAGAAATGGACGATGAAGATTTTGTCTCCGTATTTTCAGAGAGGACTCCACAATTTTATCACCGTTCCGTTGGACTTCATAATCTTCACCCGTCGATGGCTTCCCTTCAAAACTCATTGCAGGCAATTAATACCAACAGAATCTATTATGCTATAATAGTACGAAAGGCATATTACGGCTTAGGATGATCGAATAATTACAAGTACTCAAAAGCCATTATATATGAACTAAAATATGCAGTCCTGCAGACCATGTCTACCTATGGCCGCGGCCTCATTTAACGTTTATTATTTACTAAACTAAAATTCACAGCAACATCTTCGACCGAATTAAAATTCAAATTTTATGGCGGTCATTTTCAAAAACTATGGAGGACTACGTGTCAACATTAAAATGGATATATACAATATATACTATATTTTATCTCCTGTAAGATGAATTTAGAAACTTCACCCCCTTATAAATCTCCGACTTAATTAAATTTGAAAAAAATATAAACATACCCAAATGACCCCCAGTTTTTTGCACTAATCAAAGCCAAGCCATAGAATTTTATAAAAAATAAATGTCACTTATAGCATACTTTAATGTGATGATTTGTGGAAAACTTATTAGTCAAATTTTTATAGCACCATTTCAACAATCTGTGCACAAAAACTATAGAGAAATTTCGAGAGCATATCAGATAAGGAATGAAAAAATACGAATATATTCTTAACTTGTTCATTTGAGTTGGTGGAATCAAAATCTAACATTGTTATATGTACTTATTATACACCAACTCAAAATCTAACATTGTTATATGTACTTATTATATGTTTAGAGAAACTTAAAGAGGGAAAAGTCTCAGCGGTGCTATGGGTATAGAACAACCAATAAATGTAGTTTTGGCTTTTTTGGTTTGGGTTTTTGAATTTATTCCTGCATATATGTATTTGCGATTACAGCTTCGTAATATATTTGTAAATAATGACTTTTAATCACAAAAAGACGACAAACTTTCGACTTTAAATGTTGACTTCTGAAATGTTTGTTCTTATCGCCTTCCTAAATAAATATGATCTTTCCAATGCAATAAATGATGTTGTGATAATTGACAAGTTTGGAATGAAAATAAGGTAAATTTTATATAATGTTATTATATTTTATTAAAATATTTGTTTTTCAAAATTTAATAAAGAAATATTATTTTAAAGAGATCTATGAATTTTAGAATGTATTATAATATTTTAAAAATATAATAAATATATTTAACAAAGGTTTATGATAAATTCAAATAGATGATTATTTGAAAAATTAGACATCAATCATATAAATTGATATAATATATATTGTTTTCAATTGTCTCCTTTTTTTTCATTTAATGTTTTTTTTGTTATTAGTTATTTATATTTATTATGTAATTTTAAACAAAATATTGGTTTATAATCTTTGAGGAATACATGGATATATCAAAGATAGTTTATTGATTATGTTGTATAGAATGTTTTTGAATATTTTTAAGTATGTATTTTTTAGAAATTGTTGTGAAGAAATTGTATAGAGAAAATGATTATGAAATATATGTAATTGTCACAAGTATTTGGCATCTATTCTATGTGTTATATTCTTGTTTCATAAAATATTGAACAACTTTTTACAAATCCTTGTTCATATTTTTCTTCCTCTCTCTTTTGAACAATTAGAAATACGCTTATTTCACTTTATCAACATATGCATTGCACTTCCTTCATACCATTACTAGTGGTAGAACTCTAGACAGAGCTCCAATACATTTTTTTAGAAATATACCTACAAATGTTTACTCCTTTTCTACTACTCTAGTGACTACCTCACATAACTTGTTTAGATCTCTTTAACAATAAAATATAAAATAATTTCTACATGCAAAAGACCCAACATGTTATAATTTAACAATTACATGAAGGACGTGCAATTTAAATACCAATTAAGTGTAGTGTCTTAATAACTGTTCAAGATTGACCAAATACATATGATAATTAATATTAAGCTATTTGACACTTTAAACACCTTCTATGCAACGTAATCAACAAACGAATAATACATCTTAATAATTTTTAAAACTAAATTCCACAATTGTGTTATAAACTACATGATAAATATAACTAAATTATAACAAAAGAAACATTGATTGAAATCAAATGAATTCATAAAATATTATAATGCATTCCATAACTTTTATATGTCTTTTAAAGAAAACTGATTTTTGGCCTAGCTTATAAAAAATTATACAAAATTTAAATATGTAAAAAGAATGTCATTATTAATTTTTTTAATGACATGTAATAATATTATGTAAAACTTGTATTATCTATCTGGTAATATTATTAGTTTTTTGAGAAACAGATGTGACAAGCATTACCACTATTAATATTTTTTCAAACTATGTTTCAAGGCATGCAATAGTATTTTTCTCAATTAAACATTATTCTTGCATTTGATCTCTATACCATAATACACAATAAGTATTGTTATATTAAATAAAAAAATAAAAATAAATTATCTATAGATGTATAATTATTAAAAATAAAATTATAATGTATTGCCATGTTTATAAGCATATAAAATACTTTCCATGTATTTCTCCTGCACTAAAAAGAATCATTTCATATCTTGGTATAGGGTTTAAAAAATAATCTATAGTATTTATGTTCATAGAATTATGTAGAAATCAAATTATAAATACGAAAAATTAAATTGATATAAAATAATGAAACATACAAACAAAATGATTTTCATACCTAAAATAAAATATAGAGAACTACATATTTGAAGCTAAAAAAGAAAAAAATCTAAATTCTTTAAATATTTAAATAAATAAAAAATCTAAATTCTTTAAATATACAATGTAAAATTAAAATTTCTCAAAAAAAATATATATATATATATATATATATATATATATATATATATATATATATATACTCTTGTATTATTAATTTCTTTTTAAATGTAAAAATGAAAAAAAGTTCTTTTCCTCTCATTTAATCACACAATTCGAATACCCCCCAAAAAAAAATAAAACGTAAGTGGGAAAAAAGTTCGAACATGTACATTAAAGAAAAAACAAAATATTGTCAAATTTCCCTCAGAATCTTCTGAAAAAAAGCGTTACACTAGCATGAAAAATGTTAACATATGACTTCTGTCCCTTAAATGCTTAAAATTAAACTAATAAGCTTTCTATAACTAAAAATAATTGATGAGAGTTTACATAGATTTCAAAATGCAGACTATCACGAAAATGATAAGATATGTTTTGATATCCAAACAATGTATATGTAATAATTCGGTATACAAATAAATTTAAAGTTATTTTATATAAATAATCTATATAAATACATAATCAAATATGGTAATATATTAAAATATCTTTCTATTTAAAATATATTATATATTTAATATTTATATATTATTAATATTATTATAAATATAATAATTATTTTTGATGTGCACCAAATCTTTATTAAATTTATAAAAATAATATTATTCAAATGTAAAAATTTTAAAATTACAATTAAATCATTCACTCCAATGTTAAATTTATTCTCAAGAACCAAAAAAATATATAACAAACCAACCAAATTCTTTCCATCCACATGCACCTTTTAAACCAACACTTTATTTTTCCATGCAGAAAGTTCTTTCCTTATAACAAAAAAATTCATATCTTTAGTGGATAGTTTTGATGAATGTTAGTCAAGAACCAAAAAAATATATAATAAACCAACCAAATTCTTTCCATCCACATGCACCTTTTAAACCAACACTTTATTTTTCCATGCAAAAAGTTCTTTCCTTATAACAAAAAAATTCATATCTTTAGTGGATAGTTTTGATGAATGTTAGTCACACAATTAATTAAATTAGAACATTCACATAACAATAAAATTTAGTTGATAACATCACATGACACTTCCATTATAGGACCACTAAAAATTTGACTATTTTTATGAGGGAAAAAACAAGAATTATTTACATATAATATATAATCATTTTATTTGTATCTATTTTATTGAACCTCAAATTATGTATCTAATTAATGATACAAATTTACTTGAGTATAATGAATATAATTACATTATCATGCTCTTCACATGCATAATTGGATTGAGTCTTCTGTTCCATACATACTCGATGGTTCACATAACATGTTAAACAATGAATATGATTGCATTTCTTTGATTTTGACATGTGGTGTATATTGGTGCAGTTGTATTATAATCATTATAGATGGTCAACAAGGATGTACTGGCCTTTCAAAAATAAATTGGAAGATATAAAAGGGTGAGTCATCAACAAATTGAATCAATAGTGTGTGTACCCTATGTGTGTTTTGTGACATTTGAATATGTCCTTGCTTTGACCCTTGGCCCTATGTTTGGTGTGTAACATTTGAACATTTCATTGCTTTTAACCTTGGCTCTATTTTGAATGAAACTTGAACATCACCCATGTTTGTGAAATTCCTCATGTATATGTGTGTTATTTAGGACATTTGAGCATGTCCTTTCTTTTGGCCCTTGGCTCTTAGATGTCAAATTCTTATAATTTGTATTTGTTGTGTGTGTGGTTATTGAGATTGATAAGTTTGATAAGTACCATGATCCATATCATGTACTTCTAACATACTAATAAAATAACTCCATGAGCTTCAATAATACATCATATAGGCCTTGCCTCTTGAGTCTTATGTAAAATTCAAAACTTACTATGCTAACACTTTTACATATGCTATAATTTTTAATAGTTACATATTCACTAATAGTGGTTCAAGTTAACTTTTCTTTCAAAATGAGTAATTTTTCAAGAGATAAGCCATTTTCAAGAACAATTACAAATTTAAAGTTTCAAAACCATAGTTTTATTTAACCTTAAAATCTAGATTGAGGAATCTAGGGTTAAAGACATAGAGATAGCCTAGGGCATAAGGATGGTAGACCATCTCTAAAATAGATGAATTAAATAAAAAACTTGGATAGAATATATATTGAATTTATTATGCTGAGATATGTTAAAAATAAAAAGTACAACTATATTAGATATTACAATGATAATGAACACAAGATACTTAGCTACTTTTGATGTTAATATAGATCTATATCTAGAATAGGTATAAATTAGAGTGAATTTAAATTTTAGATCAGACACCTCAATCTATAAATTTGACCTATGTAGTCACAGATACTTCTATCAACCTTGGATGGTTGTGTTTACACTTTTGTTTAAATCAAATGTAGGTGTACAATAATAAATACCTACTAAAATTAGATGCAATGACCTAGATACTTCTAAGTTTTATGATGCATTTGCTTTGTTGCATTTAGATCTATATCATGGACTATCTCTCCTTATAAAATAGAAAACCCTTAGTTCTTCCAATTCATATTAGTTATGAGAAAAATGGGTTAGTGGGCACATGTTATTGAGCTATCTTAAGCACCCATCTATCAATGAACACTACCTACATATCCAATACTTTGAAGAGGGCCTCAAACTTATGTAGTTATCTCCTACATATTGGATTGTGTATGAATCATGAAATGTAAGCTAAGAAAGTACATAGAGTGACATATCTTGTAATTTAAAAAATATGGCTCATAGAGTGATCCTTTAGTATTTCAAACCTATGTGTGTGTTTGTGTGTGTGTGTGTGTGTGGTCACTATGACTGATATGGAAATATGATAAAATACATAATATTTTCTCAATTAAGTGCTTCTAGTATGTTGCCTTATGAGAGGTAAGAATTTTCTAGATGAGGAATGAATGAGGATTGATCTTATATTTATATCAATTCCCTTGAATAATACCTTGCATAAAATCACCTTGTCCACCCATAGGAATGCATATTATTTTTAAATTGAATAACTTTAGGGCACTAGATACTTGCATCAAAATAGGACACTAGGGTCAATGTATACATCTAACAATGATGTAAATGTTTAAGTATTTAAAAAACATGTGCATGGTTAGAAACTTGTAGAGATGGAAGATATGCAAGTTTATAATATTATTAGAAAGATAAAAGGTTTTAGTCAGTAGAATAACATTGTTCAAACTAAGAGATAAGTAATTATTTAAATAAAGATAGTGTGTGGGAGCCTTTTAGAAGTGAGAAATGTCTAGAATTTGAAGGTACATCCATGATATGTATTTTTTAATTATATAAGACTTAGGCACTATATAATTCATAAATAATATTTACATTTCTCTCCTTTAAAATATAGTAATTAAATCTTTAGTTTAAAGGAGAATAAATATGTACCTGGGTGTGTATATCACACCTTATCTTTGCTTGAGTTTAACTTGAGTTATTTTATGGTGACTGACCTACAATAAAAAACATGTTTTATTATATAATTAGTGCATATAATATTAAATTTAAAGCATTGAAATGATTAAATTTGAAAAATAACAAGATTTAGGAGTAGATGCAAACATCTTGCCTTTTGACAATTTGATTTGAAAATATATATCATCATGAGTCATTAGACTTAAAATTAAGAGACATATAAAATATATAAAGTGTATATATCTAAAGAATTAACATATATTTGGGGACACATTCCCCCAATCTTGGAGTAAAAATGAGTTTTCACCCTGTAGTTGAGATTAGCTCAACCATATAACCTAATCATACTTATAACCTAGTGAGTGTGAGTGAACCAAGTCAACTAACACTATAAAAATGGTGACTTTAGATGATGTAATCAATTTCAACCTATAAACTTGGAAATATTAATTTATGAAATCACATCAACCATACCAAAATAAAACCAACTATTATAGTACCTTAACTCAATATAGTCCATAGCATTCTAATGTGGTAGCTGATGACAATCGCTAAAAGTTTTTGAAATTTGAAATTGAATTGATTTTATAATATTAGACACACATGACATAGCATATGAACCTTATGTATGTATCATGTTAAAAATGTGTATAATAGTGGTACCAATGCATATAATTTTTCTACAAATGTGTATCTGAATCATATAACACTAATTTGGCTAATTTGAATCTATTTAAGTGTAGATAAAATGTTTCCAAAACATTCCCCATTGAATCCAAAATTATGATAAGTGTGTAGAATGTGTTTTTAGAACATGCCCCACTATAATCTAAATATATCAAGCAATGTGGAAGTCATGCCTTTATGGCTTACCCCCATTGATATCCCCCCTTTTGAGGTGAGGGGAAGTAGAAACTGGTAGTTACCTAAACTCAAAAAGATAATATAACTTTTTAAACTATTAATGTACCATGTAACATATAGAGGGAACATGTCTAGTTAGATATATCATGGAAATGCATAAAATGTGATAACATCAAGTCCTAAGATGCATGATGTATATCTGGGCAATGTCTAGATATTAATAGTGCAAGTTCAACAAACAATCAATCATACATACGAGAGCACTTAAAATAAAATAAAAAAGATAATTACCCAATGGGACCTCAAACAAGGGGCATTTTCAAATTCCACATAATTGAAGAGACATGTCTTAGTCAAATCTCCATAAAAGAAAGAATTACATATTCAAATTTCAACATACAATAAACAAAGGAATGGGAGCTATAAATAATGAAGCATATTCAAATTATCAAACATGAAAGACAATAGTTAGACATGAAACTCAAGGAAATACATGAATGAAAATTTAAGTAACCAATATAAACATACCATACTAGCCCCTTAGATCATATGTGTTAGTAAAAAATGTTGATTACATAGCATATCAAGTATACTGTGAAATATATAATCATGGATAAAGGCATGTGTAAGTATATAAGATCAAATATGATAATTTAAAATGACCATATAATGATATAACCTAGATGTATCATGATCAAAGATGTGGATTCCCCCAATATCCATATGACACGAGTAGAGGGAGGGTCCAACATCTAAAAGTGCATAGATCATGTATCTATGTATGCATATATCATACTCAAAATATGTGTGAAATACATGCATATATATAAATAAATGATATGTCATTTACCAACATATAACCAAAAATATATATACTAAGGAGCTAATAAAATATGTATATGCTAAAAATATTTTTGGATTTTTGAAGTAATTTGATTTTTTTGTATTTTTTGAATATGTAAAACTAGAGAAGATACCATATGATCCCATCAAATGTATTCTCATATATATATATATATATATATATATATATATATATATATATATATATATATATATATAATGAATGAATTTAGGAAAAAAGAGTGATCCAGAGCACAAAAGGTGAAATCATCATTTTGACTCAAAATGAATTGATCAAAGTTATCTAGCCCATAAATTGAATTTATCTATTTATAGATACTTTGACCTAAATTGGCACTTGTAAATAACAATTTCAAACAATTTAACGTGTTTTATAGATTTTGACTTAAAATGTACATTTGAGTACAATTCGAGTAAGATTGACAGTTTCAAAACAAATGGTGTTAGGAATTAGATGTCTATAGCACCAAGTTCATTATATATATATATATATATATATATATATATATATATATATATATATATATATATATATAATGAACTTGGTGCTATAGACATCTAATTCCTAACACCATTTGTTTTGAAACTGTCAATCTTACTCGAATTGTACTCAAATGTACATTTTAAGTCAAAATATATAAAACACGTTAAATTGTTTGAACTTGTTATTTACAAGTGCCAATTTAGGTCAAAGTATCTATAAATATATAAATTCAATTTATGGGCTAGATAACTTTGATCAATTCATTTTGAGTCAAAATGATGATTTCACCTTTTGTGCTCTGGATCACTCTTTTTTCCTAAATTCATTGGTACACGCCATGTACTTTTGTTATTTTGTGTTAAAAACATATTAAATGGAAATATAAAAATGACACATCTAATATCACCTTCTAACTCTTCTCGAGTCAAATTACAACTCAGTAATATGACATTCTAACCATTTTGATTAATTGAGAGCTGATTTTCAAATAATTGCACAAATGTTGATTAACCTTGTTTAAGGATAATTAATCCAAATCAAGGGCTTAAATGGATTTTCCATGAGATTTGTTGAAAATTTAGTGGCAATGTTATAAATTATTTTTCTAAATTCTCCAATTATGGTTTAAATTGAAATCTGATTTTGCTCTTGATCCTTGTCATTGACAAAATGGCAATCTAACTTCTTTACTTCAGTGTTGATCTCCATCATTATGTCACTCCCAAGTGACCTTGCATTACTAAATTTATGAACACATTCTTTAAGGGACTAAATTTTAAATTTGGTGGCCCAAATAAGATCTATCTAATAGATAATTTCATCTTTATTGATTACCCATTTTTAAACAGGATCAATAGAAGGAAAGTTTGAGAATTCGACCAACCCAAGAATAAGTTCCTCATAATTTTATTTCTCCTAAGCATATCCATTTTTATTTATTACTATCTATTCATATTATTATTGAATTTCATATAAGATCATCACTATGGTAAGAATTTTTGAGACACTTTGATCTATAACTTTTTCAATCCTGTCTTTCACTACATTACCCATTTGACCCACTTATCTCACTCTTTCTAGTGTCTTGGCATGAAGACTCAATGAAATGATAGATGGTTGAATTGGCCAAATCAATCTATGTATTATTGAGCTCAAATGTTCCACTTTATCTTTTAGTTCATCTTTCATCACCTTGTCTTTGTCTATTTTTTCAAAGATGGTGCCAATTACCAACTAAACATCTCCTTTCATCCCTTCTCTAGTTGATTTTCCCATATGAACCCTAGACACATGGTAGTCTTCAACCTTGATTTTTGACTTATCTATTTTAACTTTAGGAATGGATACTTCTGCATATTTGTCTCTCCTTTTATCTATCACCATTCATGAAATTGCCTTTGCTTTCTTTGGCCATTTTGAGAAAGATGATGTCAAGGTTTAAAAATGTATCTCTTTAGGTTCAACAAATTTTCTCATTCTTTTCACTACTGTATAAAACCAAACTAAAGTGTCATTTATGAAGAAGGCAATGATATAAAAGTTGAAGTAAGCTGAATAGTCTTGACTATAGTTAAATATGGTGTTTTCTCAATTGGGATACCTTCAAAAGATGTTTCAATTTACTCTTGTGTATTGATTGTTTAAATAGATATTATTAGAGAAGGAGCAATAGTAAACTAAGGGTTTGAGGGAGAAGATGAAGAGATATGAGTAATATCTTATAAAGGGAGAGAAAATGTCATATGAAACATTGTATTATTTGAAGATAAAAATTACTAAGTTGTGTTCTCTACTTGTTTTTGAGAGAATGGAAAGCTATCAAATGAAATTTCTTAAGGAAGTTAAATTTTAGGATAAAAAGAAAAATTTTAACCAAATTTTTGTATTTTTAGTCTGATAGTCTTTCATGGTTGAACATCTTGTTAAGTAGCTTCAGGTTCATGCACCTCTTCTGTCATGGGAGGTTCTCCACTAGGGCCTACCTCATCTATCTTTTTTGGCTCATCTTTTTACTTGTAGAAGCTACCAAATTTGTCTTCTCTAGGAGTTTTAGGTAAATCAACATTTGTAACATCAACTCCCTTGCCTTTTAACCATTTGAGAGTTCTATCAAATACATCCCTTGTCTTACTTCTAATAGAAGTAGATTCCATTTTGTCCCAATATATTAATGGCAATGGCTTTGTCGCTATACCCTCTCTTTCAAAGATGGGGTCCAATATGACCTCATAATCTATAAAATATTTTGGCACTTTCATTATGCTGAATTTTACTATTTGTCTAATGGTAAATCATGAATAGGCTCTGATTCTCACTACTTTTTCATCATCATAATCCATCCAATAGTATTCAAAATGTGGAACATGTTTAAATAGAGATCCAAGATTGTGTTCAATTAGGTCCCTATTGTCAAATTAAGGTCTAATTTCAAATATCCTAAATTTATAGTGAGACATGTATTGACCAAGTGTCTTGGCCTTCACTAGTGAAGGGCAAGTATACCTGCCAATAGAGATAGGAAACATGATCCCTATTTTGTATCAGCTTGTCAAGAATTTATGTGTTTCAGCAAGTTATCTCACCAATTCCATAAATGCCCATTTTTTACTAACATATCATAGGAGCATGTAATGAGATAATTCACAACCACTAATTCTCAAATAACTGAATGTTAAAAATTGTATAAACCAAGGTCCCCATCTTTATATTTATGTAGTGAGTGCAATTGACATTCTTGTGTTGAAGATTTCCTTCTTATATAAGTGGATGATGAAATTAACAAAGCAGTCATTAACTCTTTTGAAGTGATGAACACTTTCTTTGAATGTTAGCTAGGGATAGAAGTCGTAGACCATTACTTTTCAAAAAAATCTTACTGTATACAATTTGTTAAAATACCTTCAACTTGCTAAAACATAAACAAGGTATGAATTCATATAAAATTTTGATGTGTCCTTTACCTCCATGAGTTGCTTTTTAATGGAATTGCAGGTCAATTCACCCTAATTGATATATTTCTTATTTTCAATGATTATATAGATGAAACTATACATCCATGTCTAAAAATTCTTTGCCATTTGATTTCTCACTATATTATGCAAAAGAGTGATCATGTCACTTATCTCATCTTTAAAATCTAATCTTCTAAGATTTTTTAGAAGTCGAATGGAGGAATGTTTTGGATTAGTTAACTAGGATTTATTAACTTAATAATAACATATTATAACATTATTGTCCCAAAATATTTAGGAGGACTCAGGGGTTATATGTACAAAGGCTTCATGATCTAAAAACAAAAAAAATGTTATCAATTTTTTTAGGAGCAAAACTCACTACCAACTCCCCCTAAGGATCTTTTACCTCTCACGTCTCTGAGTTTAAATTATTTACACAATGAAAAATAATTAAAGAGATTATAATGACACTATAAATTTTACCACCTATGCCAAACCACTATAAAAAATACTCTAACCAAAATCTATCTTATGTACAATATTTATTCTTTTTCAAAACTCATCTAAGTTGATGTGACTTAGATCAATGTCAATGATATTTCTAATATTGGACTCAAGCAATGAATGAATCATAACATCTTAGAATTGGTTCTTCATGATTTATTTACCTTTACTTATAATCTCCTTTTTTAGAGTATGAGATGAAGATATCAATTTGATAATGAAATTGATAAATTTAAAAATTTGTGAAAAAGCTCCTTATTTATGAGAAATGACAAAAATGCAAATTGAATTTGTACTCACAAGCCAATTATATGAATTAATTTATCATATTTTATAACTCTCCTTATATGAATATCAATTTTCCTTTTGATCAAATTTTCCACTTGCAAATGCATGTACTAAAATTACCATGTGTAGCTTTTCACAAACTTTTTTGGTTAAATGAAATGAATGGAAAAAATTATAAAAATAATTTATTTTTTAATTTTCAAGCTATTTCCCTATTCCCTATGATCTTTTTTGTAAAAAAATCCAAAATTTTAAAAAATCTCACAAAAATATATATATTTAAAAAACACCGCTCAGTGTTTAAGAAATTCATGACCATGCAATGAACAAAAAAAAAGAAAATTCATCGATATAAAATTTATTCTTGACTTCTTACCATTTCAAGAAAAATAAAAATTTATCAAGGAATCTTGTCAACCTTTTCAATGTCCTCCTCAAATCTAAAAATGTACCAAGTCAAAAAATGTGCAAATTAAAAATTCTCAAAATTTGCAAAATAACAATTATCATGCTAAAATTTGTTCATTTAATTTTATCTATTTTTATTTTCCACCTAAAAATCTTTATTTTCTTCCATTTATATTTGTTAGCCTATTTTCTCTAGTTAGAAAAATATTTTTTAATTCCACTCAATATTTTTTTTTTCTTATATATATATATATATATATATATATATATATATATATATATATATATATATATATATATATATATAAACTCTGGTAAATTTTTTAACGTGACCAGTGCCGCTGGCTAGACATGACTAATACCGGTACCATAGGGCCAGAGGGGACTCGAACACTGGTGGGCAGAGCCACAACAGAAGTACCTGTCCAATCGACTACAGCCCCCGACCCTTTTTTTTTAATATTTCACTCAATTTTTCATTTTTAAATTTTTCTCCACTAGGCAGTTTTTTACATTATTCCACTCAAAATAATTTATTATTATTATTATTATTATTATTATTATTATCCTTACTTGTTCATATATTTTTACCTGCCATCCTAAACATTAGAAAGGGAAAATGAAAAAAAATGAGAAAATTTTCTAAAGACTTACACATAATGCAGTTGTACGACACCTTTGGGGGGTAAGGTTTTTTTTTTTTTTTTTGATAATTTTTTTCCAAAACTAATCATCAATTTGCCATATGATTTGGTGGGGAAGGAATTTTTTTTGGAAACTTTTGACCAAAATTTACTAAAACATGCGATGTACAACTTGGTCTTGGAAAGTAGAATAATGTTTTTTGTGAGAATTTTTTACCAAACTTTATCCTAGAATGAGCTGTACGACTTTCCTTTTTGTAGGAGAAAAACAAAAGTATTCAAAAATTGTGACCCATGTTGTTCACAAATAAGCTATATGATCAGGCAGAAGTTGGGATAAATTACATTTTTTGACTGAAAAGTAACCTTTGAGATGGTCATATGATTTGCTAAAGTGCTCCACTATGTAGAAAAAAATATGAAAAATATTGCCAAAATGAACAATGATGTTGGTCATAAGACTAGGGAAAAGAAATAAATAGCATGAATTTTGCCTATAGAAATTGTGCAACCTTACTTAGCTAAGTAGAAAGAAATTAATTTTACTTCCCTATTTATTTGAACGTCTAGAATGGTGCTTTTATTATTAGAAGAAACCATAAAAACATTTTTCAAAATGCATTGTTTGTTCTTTCTCCTTTAAGCCTTCCAAGATAAAACTCAATATACCACTTAACTGCATTTTGGATAATAATTTAAAATTCTCTATGAACTCATCAGCAAAAATATTTTATTTTTATTCAATCTTCTTCCCTTTAGTGAATTAGATAAAATTTACTCCCAGTAATTAGTGGCTAAAACACGGATAGAAAATCTAATTTGAAAACATTTAAAAATTATTGAATTTAACATGCAAACTAAAAAGATAACTTGGAAGAAAGACAAACTTCTTTTTTAAAAACTATGCAAAGAAGTAACTACATTTGTATAATTGACATAAAATATTTATGAGTTTGCATGTAGGGTTGAAAAGAAGTTTCAGTTTGCAATGACAAATTTGCATGGGAAGAATACAATTTTAAAATTTGGATTAACATGGGTCTAAAATGTAAAATGCATTTGCAAAATTGAAGGAAGCATGACCTTGAGTTTCACGAAAAAAGGAAAATCAAATTATTTTTACGAATTACATGAAGTTTAAAATTATTTTTACAAATTCCATGGAAACCAATTTTTTTTTGTAATTTACAACAAAACCAAAAATATTTTTTCAATTTACACAAAAAACAAATTTATTTTTGTAATATTCATGAGAACCAAAAAACATTTTCCTAATTACATTGAAACCCAAAATGAAATTAAAAATTGCACCAAAGCTTAAAAAGATTTTACAAATTGCATAGAGACCAAAATCATTTTTTGTAATTTATAGAACTTATGAAAAATGAAAGTGTGTTTATGCAACACACAAAAATTGAAATGATTTTTGAAAATTATAGCGAATGCAAGTGGCTTTTTAAATAGAGGATTCAACCGAGATTTTAAACACTTTAGAATAAAAATGAAAAAACTATAAATTTTTAATTAATTTTTTTGAGTAATTAATTAAAATTTTTGTTTTTTTAAGATTTTAATATTTTTGGGAGAAAATAAAAAACAAGTTAACCATTTATTTAAAAATTTATTTTGCCACCATTTTTTTATCATTTTAAAAATTTGTGACAATTGGCTCTAACTGGGATTTTTAATTGCAAGGAATAAAAAGTAATTGAATTCTCTAGTTTCGTAGTCCAGTGATTTATCTATTCGATAACAAAGTCTTCAATAAGAACTTTGATGGATTTTTAAAGAATTCAAATTTATGATATTTGAGCAAGGGATGGGTCCTCAAGCTATCTAAAATCTATTACATGTTTAAAAATAGTGTATACAAAGTTTAGGTACTCAGTTTAATAGATATTTTCACATATCCAAAAGGACAGTATATGTGATGGCATTTTTAAGTATGCATTTTTGCACAAACTAAAATGCATAGAGATAAGTTTTTCTATTATACTTAAATATCCAAATCTAACCAACTAACAACCAGTTTATCCATCTCAATCGTATGAGAAATGAACACAGATTGCTCGACAAGCTGATTCTAATCCAACCAACTGATAGCCAATTCACCTATTTAAATCATATGACAAATTAACACATGATGTTTGTTTAGATCATCTATTCAATCTATTACTCTTTGTGAAACTTATGATTGCCCATGATGTTCCTATATAAAGATTATGGAAACAAAAATATGTAGGCAAGGAAGACCAAAGCATGAAGAATGAGGGTAAATAGACACACTATCACCTTTATTGAAAAATAATTCACACATCAAAATAAATAGTAGGAAAGAAACACATATAAAACTATATATACATATGTATAGTAGAGGGACACCTAGTTCTTACTAGAAATAGTGTTTCAAATATTACCCGCTAAAGGAAAATGGTAGATGAGTTTCATCACAATATGTCAGTTAAAAATTATTGTTACCATAAAAGTGTTTGATCTTGAATGGCCCCATCTAAAGTGAATCAAACTTACCATGAATCTTTTTTGATTCTCTACGACTATCCAAAAGTAGAACCAGATCTCCTACTTGGAATTCTCTTTTTTATCCTTTATGTTAAAGATAACTTTGACATGCACTTGATGTTCTATGATCTTATCAACCAATTGTATAATTTTTTCTTCTAGTTATTGTAGATATAATATTCTCTTATCAAATGAGATTTCAAAATTTAGATTTTCAACTGCTCTAGACAATTGTAGGGTAGGTAACTCAAGTATTATGGGAATTGTAACATCTATTACATATAAAAATTGAAATTGAGATATACCAATAGCCTTTTTTGGAGTTATACAATCTACCAAAAGTGCATCATATACCTTTTGTGATAAATTTTCTTATTATCATCTACTACATTGTGTATGATTGTAAACAAATATTTGTTTCTTGATTTGGCTTGACCATTACCTTGCAGATCATAGTTTGATGAATGAGATAGATAAATGCCATATCCATAACAAAATGTAATTATATTTAAAAAAGAAAAGTTAGAGGCATTATTTGTAACAATTTTTTATGGGATAAGCATGAGAATCTTGCAATAACTGTTTCTATTATTTCTAATCCGTATACCTTAAGAAAAAGCCATCAATGATTTTATTAAAAAGAATGTTATCCCATATGACATACTTGTTAGTCTGTAATTTGACCCATATGCACCTTTTAACATCCAAGTATGAAGGACATTCTAGATACGTCATTTAGAGAGCAATGTTAGAAAACCATTAATAAGTAGAATCAACAAACAATACCAAAAGAAGTTTTTGATCATCTTGTTCACTTAAAACTATCAAAGATTTTAATTGTATATCTCCTTATTCTACCATGAGCTGACATAGTCCCTTTCTTCAAACTAGATTTTTATGTTTTATTTCTACATCATATTCATGTTCTTTAGTTATCCAATTCCCTCATTTAGAATCAGGGTCTTATTGACTTAGAATAGATTTGACTATTGTACATGGCACCATCACCACATAATATAAATGCAATATGTAATATTTTAATTACTTGACTTCTTTCATGATTTCATAAGCATGCTTTTCCTTAAAAGAATATTTTAGCTCATAATATTTTAGATTACATCGCATGAAGGTGATTGGGGATTCGATAACCTCATTATTTTTTTGAATCAATATTGATGAGATTGTATGCTCTAAAGCATAGCAATAAATAATGAATTGTTTCTTAAAATCAAGACATACCAATGTCAGTGCATGAGCAATAACAATATTTATTTTTTCAAACTTTTATTTATCTTCAATGTTCCACTTAAAAGAAAGTTTTTCTTTCATCATGTCTGCAATATGTTTTGTGAACTCAAAAAAATAAGAAACAAATCTTCTCAAAAATTTCACTTTCCAAAAAAGAGAATGTACTCCTAATTTATTGACATGAAAGGAAAATTTTGAATCACCTAAACCCTTTTTGAATCAATCGTTATTCCTTCTTTAAAAAAAATATGACCTATGAGTTTACTTTCATTCACTCCAAAGATGAATTTATTAGGGTTGAGATAAATTCCATGCAAACAACACTTTTAAAAGACTCTCTCTATGTGCATATAGTGATATTCTTATTTTATTGAGAAAACTATCAGGGCATCAAGATAAACCAGAATGATTTCAATTTTTGATTCTCTGAGTGCCAAATCTATTTCCCTCTTAAAATTATCTCACATTTATATTTATACATAAGTTCCTTAAGGTGTTGTGAATGTCATTTTATTTTGTTCTTCCCTGTTAATTTTGCTCTGATTATATTTTGAGAAACCATTAAACATCAAAAGTATTTCAACTATATTATCACTTAGATAATTTGATCCACGATTGCTATTGGATAATTATCTATGAGGAATGCTTCGTTGAGGTTCTTAAAATCAACACATATTCTAGTTTTACCATTTTTTTAATGAACTAGTACTATGTTAGCTACCCAAGTTGAATGGTGGATAGAGAAAATAATGTGAGCATCAAGCATCTCTTTTACTTTGACAAAGAATTATTCTTACGATTTCAAGATTATATTGTCTTAGTTTTTATTTGGAAGGTTTTACATGAAGTTTTAGAAGATTTGTATGTTGCATCTCTTTGGAATAAAATGACTTAAGGTCTGTGTATGAATACATGAGTATGTCAATATACTTATAGAGAAGGATAAAAAAAATTTATTTTTGTTCAAGTGAGTCATATTTTTTACTATTGATGAACCTAGGATGTTCCTTCAAACCAATGTTCACTTTTTCATAGTCGGTAGAATCAAGACTTATTTTTTGCATTTTAATTTTTAAAAATCTATCATGTTTATCAAACAACTCTTCTAAAGAGACCTATCCTTTATGGATTTTATTTCCTTTCAATTTGATGACACCTTCATCATCTTATTAATCTCTGATTCCATCTTTCAATGTATGAATTGAAGATTCTCTATTTGAGGAGTCACTTCCTTTAAATTAATTTTTTTTAAAAATGTCTACTTTCTCAAGGAAAAAGATGATTTACTGATCTTCATTGAAAACTTACCAATTATTTAAATTATCTGGGACACTTCATCTATATATTATTTCAATTATGTATTAATAATACATGTGGAATCATCAAGAAAGTTGATACTTCCAAAGCATCAGCGTTAGAGTTATGTTCTCTAGAAATTGTATTGATAGAAAAACAATAAAAAATTCAATATTATCCTATAATTTATTCATATAATATATTAAATGATCATTTTTCACCTAGTCTTAACCTTTAATCTATTTCATAATGAGTTTAACGTCACCCAAAAATTTCAAAATCTTGATTCCCATCTCTTTTGCTACTTCCAAACCTTTTAAAAGTGCTTCATATTCAGTTATATTGTTAGTGTAGTCAAACTACAACTTATAGGAAAAAGATTTTTTTTTTTAGATAGAGATATCAAGATTACTCATGCACCTGAACCTATTGATGAACAACTACATCAAACTCTATTATCCAACATTATTTTGATTTGATTGCATGATTTATGGTAACTCTACATATTTATCTATCATTAGAAGATAGTTACCAATTATAATATCTTCATACAAAATATCAGTTTGGGATCATCAAACCTTTATAATGTGTATTTTATTTTCAATTTAGTCTCTAAACATTTTTTGACTCTTTTAACTAGAATCATGACATGTGATAAATCCAGTTGGATTTTGCCTCCCAATTCTTTACAAAAATTTCTGTCAAAAAGAATATCGCAAGTTTTTGGAATGTCTATGACAAAAATATTGATTTTGATTTGATTTTAGAGAAAAGATGCTAAACCCACTTGTGCATCCTTTATCTTTTCAATGAGAGGAATATAAAAACCCCTCAAAGATTGTACTATAATAATGCATTTACTCAACATTTATTCTTTCATTATATTACATGACGAGAATCTAATTAGTTATTTTTAATATACTACCAAAACATATTAGAGGTTTGAAAACTTATAACAATAAAAAATCCAATCAGTAAAATTTTATGTAATATAATATAACTACAAGAAAATTAATCACTTTAAAATCCATCCATAGCTGGTGCAATAATACAACTACTACTATTTTAGTATAACAAATAATACAATTACATTTTCATTTGGCCTTTTGCCTTTATACAAAAAATAGGTACTATGAACCATAAAGCTTGAGTCACACTAACTCATGTATCTATGATAAGCCCAAGTGTAGTCTCTAATTAATTACTATAGTGAGGACGAACAGCATTATTTAAGCACTTTTTTTACACCAACCATAGACCATTGTTCCCCCTCATAATTTCTCATTAGGTAATGGACCTCTTTTCATAGATGAGTAGATAGTGATAGTATAGTAATCTAGAGGGGCATGCTAGTACCTATGTGATGTAATATTTCTACTACATGATGTGTACCATAAAGATAATATGTTATAATATTATATCACACAAATGCATAAATATAACATATGAAATGACATTGTCTATCTAACATTATGTTGGCTAAAGTTTTAAATAGCTATTGATCTATAGGATCAATCAATTTCATACACATGACTTGATCAAATTATCTTTATTTGACATTGAAGAAGATAACTAATTTGGTGAGGTCTATCTCACTACCTAGTTAGTATCATCAATACTAGATTTGTTTCATATTTGTTTTAACCAATAGGTTCATGTAATTATTTCTTATAGTGAGCACAACACATGATAATTATAAAAATAATAAGTATACATATATTTATTCCATCAAATGTATGAATTTTTTTCATTTATTATTATTCATAATATATGCATTATTCATGACAAATAAATTTATTTACCAAAAAAATAAAATACAAGTCATTTCAAAGAATCCATTATCATCTTTAAGAAAATATATGCATGAATTTATCATTTGCCTAATATATAGGTCATACTGCTCAATATAACCAGCATTCATAATTTAGTTAATGATTTACTGAAACTCTTAATTGACACTTAAATATTCATTTAATTAGAAACTCTATGCTACGTGTTTATGATGAGATTAATGTAGGAATATAGATGCATACATATGATCTAGAAATTTAGTTGAAAGTAAAGAATATCACATAGATCAATTGACACAAAGATAATATTTATCATGGGAAAACCTATATGAGGTGAAAGACCCACAAAGAGTGATTTTTATATGTTGAAAAATAAAGTACGCCAATACAACTTCTCTTCTCACTTATCCTCTTTAAAATAACCTTCATAAAACATTTGAATAAATTCTTATGAATAATCATGTGAATATTAATATGAAATAACTAATAAAGGTAAACACTATTTTATAGTGAATTTTAAAGGGAGGTGACCATGGTGAATAACAAGTCCAACCATTCTGAAGAGTCATTAAATAAAATATTGATAACTATTAGATAATTATAATAATATTATTTATTTTCATGAGATTTTCACCTCGTGTTAATAACAACAACAACAACAACAACAACAACAACAACAACAATAATAATAATAATAAATCACCTAATATAGACTAAAGGTTAAATAATCACCACTTAGTTATTAAATTTTTTAACACTATCCTTTAATGCTAAGTGGGGATAATAGCCATAGTCATCATAAAATAATTATATTATGTGCAAAAATTGAAAAACTTTAAAACCTTCATCATGCGAAAAGTTATATTTTCAAATAAAAAGAATTATAATATGTAAACTAATCTAAAGTAAGTTAAGGTTAACATGATTTTGAGATTACATCTCACTATTTTTCATGAAAAAGCACTAAGCATATTTGGATCCTTGTATAACATAAGGATATCCATTACAAATTATTCTTTATAATGTATTTGGGTACAAAATTAAAACTTTCACACAAAGTTTACACAAATCACATAATTTTCACATGAAGTTTACAATGATTTATAATCAAAATAAGTATAGAGAAAGAGAAGAAAAACATATCCATTATGGAGTGACATTATCATATATACTCCTCAATGACAACTCTGAGAGGCCCAACATTGTATGAAATTGATAAAACTTGATATCACCAAGTGGTTTCATGAAGATATCTACCAATTGTTAGGACAAAATTATATATTAATATCACTATTGAGGACTTTCTCTTCAATGAAAAGTACATGAATCTCAATGTATTTAATTTTTTGGTGTTGTGCGCCTACACAAAACTTAAACACATCCAAAAAAGGATTCATGCGAGAATAATAAGGTTAGTATCATAATAACCACACACATAAAAATATGACATAGTTTTCTATGGTAAAACACATTTTAAAATAATCATGTCATTTTTTAGACAAATAAGTTCACTACTTTGATCACAAAGTTAGTGACAAATATAAATTATTGTATGTAATTTAATTATTAGACATATCCAATATTGACAAAATGAACTTCCCCACTGTCATGTGATACACATACAATAATTTACTAATAATACGATACTAAGTTTAACCAAAGATTATATATCCTGTTAGCAATAACTCATTTTATCATTTGAATCTTATCAAAAAAAAAATGAATTTAATAGGCTTTAACAAAAAATTGAGGTATAAATTTTCATACATAATAAATGGATAGTTTTAGCATGAAATACCATCATCAAATCAAACATATATGAGACTGAAATAAATAAGTTTAGAGATGTATGGATAAAATGCTTAGTAAATTAAATGATGAAGAGCCGACAATACAAATTTTATTTACACTTTTTATTTTTTAACATATCATATTATCAAACAGAGCATATAAAGATGTTAGTATAAACAATCAAATGAAGTATCTAAACAATTGAAGCACAAAATATCCAAATTCATAGAATATGATATTCTTACCAAATGCAACAACTAAAACATGATTATTTGCCAAATTAAACGTGATGTTATGCATATAATGTTTTTCAATGCTAAAAAATATGAAAATAATCATATCTATATATTTTCTTTGATTTATCATATAAGTAAAATATATCTCTTGAAATATAATTGTAATATGTTATTTTCAATCATTAACAATAAATCATTTGACTAATAAATATAATGTAGATGAGACACTATCATTATAGTTAGTATCTCTAAAGTTCTAACAAAATAGTTTTATTAGAACAAATGAAATTTCATGTACATACATGTGTTTTGATTTAGAAAAATAAAAATACTAAGCATGGATTCTATTAATAATATGCACATTAGTATTCATGGCTTTGGCCCATAAAATTTTAAGAACATTTATGGATTGTAACATTGTTCTAGCTATTTCTATGATGGTGTGATTTTTTTGGTATTGTTCAATAATACCATTTTGATAAGGTGAATAGGGAGTTATTAATTCTCTTTAAATAATACAATCAATGTAAAAAAAATATCTTTACTAACATATTCACCACCATTATCAGTTTTTAATCTTTTAACAAAAAATAGATGCATTTTCAACACTAGATTTAAATTCCTTAAATTTATACAACACGTAAGATTTCATTTTAATGAAAAAGAACCAAATCATTATAGTGTAGTCATCAATAAAATTAATATAATATTGGTAACCATTAAGAGAAATAAATTTAAGATGTCATACAAGATCACTATGAATTAATTATAAAGAATGTGAAGATTTCATATTATGATTTTTGTGAAAGGAGTTAGTATGTTGCTTATCATATACAAAAAACTCATAAGTTTCATGATGAGAGGGGATATAAGGAAGTAAAAAAATAATATTATTTACAAAAATATCATGTACACTTATAAAATTAATATCTCCTAATCTTTCATTCCATAATTGACTTTTATTATTACTATGCAATGCAAGAAAACATGAAGAAGGAAAAAAGATATAGAAATTATTCTTTTGAACACCTTCAACAATAAAGGAACCATAATTATTTATAATAGACTAATTATATTGAATTAATGTTACAATTAAATTATCATTTATAAGTTGAGAACAAGATAACAAATTCTTTTTAATCTTAGGGACATAGAAAACATCATTAATAACAACATTTAAAAATTTATCTTTTCCCTATTTAGTTGCTTCTACAAAAAAATTATCTCCTAAACAAATTATTTCAAAGATATCTCTAAAGTCATATAAAATATCAGATAAGCATGTCATATGGTGTGATGCACCACTATCTAAAATCTATTCATTTTTATTTGAAGTACATAAAGCAACATATAGAGCAATAACATTTGATTTCTGATTGTTATTTTGATTAGCATTTTGATTCTTCTTATTATTTTGATTAGATTTCTTCCTTTTTTTTATTTTTACAAGTTTTATTGTTATTTATATCCTTATTTTTATAACATGTTTCTCTCTGTGATCAAATTTACCACATAGATTGCAATTTCCATTAAACTTTGGTGTATGATTTTTATTACTAGATTTCTTATTCTTGTATTTGTCTTTAGTAGAATTATGTTTAGATTTTTGATTTTTAGTATTATCAAAAATATTGTTAAAATAAGAAGTGTCTGAGTGGAATTATCCTTAGAATCAAAATATGTAATTACTTGTTCTTGAATTAGGAGAGCAGACAAGGTGGTAAGGTCAGGGATATCTTGCTTAGTTTGATACTTAGAATTTAAAATTGAAATAAAATTTTAAATTTTTTCATAAATATTTAACTAAATGATAAAATAAAGCAACTGATCTTGAATTAAATTACAATTACATCCATTTAACTGAGCTTTGATATTTTTAATTTTACCAAAAAAAAAAAATTTCATTACCGTTCATAGGTGTAGTCAGCAATTCAAAAATTTATTTAATGATCTATAAAAGGTGAATGGCTTAATGCATAGACCCAAAGAGTTTTCAAGTATCACTAAGAGACTCTTGATTACCAATGTGGAGAAGAAATTTATCATTAACACTCCATAAGATAATAAACATAATTTTTTGTGATTTTTGTTGAAATGCATTGGTAAGCTCAAGGGTTACATGTCATCTAGAAGAAAATTTTATAGTCTGAATGATAATATTTCATAATTTACAGGTCATAAATTTAGCTTTAACCTAAATTTTTAATATATTATAGTTATATCCATTAATCATTTAATATTTATCTAAAAATAATGAGGTGATGACATAGCTTCCCTTTAAACAAGATAATAAACAAATGCTCAGAAAAAAATTATTTAAAATATATTTTTTAAATAATTTCAATAAAATTGAATTTAACCTATAAATATACTTAATTACATAATTTATATGACAAAAAATGCAAAAAATTGAATTAAAGCTACATAAATCTAGTGTCAAAAGGGTTGCACTCAAACGACCACCTAAGCAAATGTAAAAATGATAATAAGAGGCTTCTAATTTAATTTATTTGAGAATAATGTAGTTTTATTCATATTTTAGTTAACGATCTATATTAATAAATCAATACAAAATATAATAAAAAAATACATTCCTAATTTATGTAATTGTTTGTCTTTTTCACCTTTCTAAAAATAGTAATAAATAAGAAAAAATATAACTTAGCTAGAAAATAGACTGCTATGACTACTACAGAGTTTGAAAATAGCTATGGAAGACTAAGAAAGTGTCATGAACTTGAGTCTAGGTTTCATTGGATAAAATGATAGGAGCATAAAAAATAGATGCTTTAATATCTGATGTTGTTATCTGTTTCTATCATTATTGTCCAAACTAATCACAGAGACCTAATTTTTTTTGGGTAGTTATATTGTGCCTATGTTCTCATGCATATGAAAAATAGAGCACTAATTATCGATAGAACTCATTGTGGAGTTGATTTTGTCTTCAAAACCTTAACCTTCAATCATGGTTGATAAAATAATATTTGAATCACTTGAGAAAGATAGGGGTTATTATGTAAGATGTACTAAATGTGCAGTCCATATCATATATGTGAGAACATTGCCTACATACCAATACTTCGAAGAGTGATTAATTAATATGTAGTTCTCCCACTTAGTGTGTTTGTGTAATATTATGATATAGATAAAAATGGCAAATTGATAGTATTTAAAGTTGTTAGGGAATAGTATGAGGATCTAACTAGGTTTGATGTTGTGTTGGGTGATTGTATGCAAATAATAGGGAAGTTTGTCTTAGTGCTTTGTTTGTATTCTTACTCTCTTTGTAATTTTGGTCACCTCCCTTGTAAATGAGATTTGAGTGGGATTTTATAGAGAATAATTGGTCATGGGTTAGATGTATTCATGCTAAGAGGACCTAATTAATGATAAATATCAATTAAAAATGACCTTTAGAGCTCAAAGTACAAATGAGATACTATAGTCTAAATGAGGTGCTCCTATCCTATAGGATTGGGAATTGGGGAAATAGGATTGGCATAGAGAATACTATTTGGATAAGGTGGAATGATCATTTAGAAGGTATTGGATGATTGGCAATGAGCAAAAGGGTGTCTAAAATGGTTGAAAGAGCATGCAAAAAGGACCTATGGATGAGGTGTCACAAGCCACACTCAAACTACCAATTTAAATTTTTTTTATGAATACATTTACCCCCGACTCCCCACCCCACATTTATTCTAGTGATGCAACAAAGTAAAATACTAAGATAAAATAAAAATAAAAAGTGTACTTGAACTTGCCTACAAGGATGAGGCCCATAAAGATGTGTGATATTGAGTGTGCATATAATGAAGCATAAATCTAAAAAAGAAAATAAGGAGTAGATCAGTTCTTACTAGACAAAGAATGTACAAAGACTGAGTAAAATAAAGAGGAAGAGATCAGAGTGAATACACTTCACTAGGTACATCATGCTCCATCTCTCCTTGACAACTAACCATATTTATAGTTTTAGTTCAGTATACTACACATGATATTGAATTGTTATATCTATCTAAGAATACACTTGTTGATCTAACAATATCCAACACAAACTATGATATATCTTTTCAATCATCATTATTATATCATGTATTTTATAGCATAATACACTTGTAAGGATCTTTCTTCTGAAAGAAGTCATTGTAGGGTCTTCATTCCTACCCTCAAAAGAGGGAAAAATAAAAAGGGGTTTTGTCATAGAGATTAGATCCTTTTACCAATTAAAATTAGTTTTTAGAACACTTAGAATAATAATAAAAATTCAAAACACAAAAAATAGACCCAAAAATAGGGACAAATACATAACAATCATCAAAAAATGTAAAGGATAAGAGCACCCCATTTGGACTAAAACACCCTATAGCGAAGTGTCCACTTTTTGACACTTGTCTAAATAGGTAAAAAAAACCTAAATTTTCAAAAATAGATAGAAAAATAAGATCAATTATAGTTTTGTCAGCTATAATTCAATTTAGATTGGGTAATTTAAGTATAATTTTACTCAGATTATTTAGATATAGGAGCATAATGCATGGCATGATGGATCTCACTTCCAATTTTAGATTGGGTAGTAGGTACAACTTCCAAATTAGAATTTATATTATAGACACTAGTGATTTGGGGTAATGTGCATGGCACATTTACCTTATTTTATTTAAAGTTTATTTTATTACCTAGGTATTCTCAGTAGTTGCTTACCTTGTTCCATCTACAAGTGGTTGGCATCATTTCAGAGTTGCTTTCATATAATCTTCAAAAATAGATTAAAAAAACCTAAACTTTCAAAAATAGATAGAAAAGTAAGATCAATTATAGTTTTGTCAGCTATAGTTCAATTTAGATTGGGTAATTTAAGTATAATTTCACTCAAATTATTTAGATATAGGAGCATAATGCATGGCATGATGGATCTCACTTCCATCTTTAGACTGGGTAGTAGGTACAACTTCCAAATTAGAATCTATATTATAGACACTAGTGATTTGGGGTAATGTGCATGGCACATTTACCTTATTTTATTTATAGTTTATTTTATTACCTAGGTATTCTCAGTAGTTGCTTACCTTGTTCCATCTACAAGTGGTTGGCATCATTTCAGAGTTGCTTTCATATAATCTTAGTTTTTAATTTTGATGTAGCTTTCATACAAGCCTAATTTGCACCTTTTGGAGTGGCCAAGAGTGGCCTAGTTCTCAGTATAAATTCATCTATCCACACCAAATTATTAGATTATAGAGCATTCATGAGATTCATGATCCATCTCATATGACACACATTCATATCAGTATCAATTCATAATTCACACTTAGTGGGAAATTATGGATCCAAAGGACTAGCTATCCTTTGTATTCTTAAGCCACCTACTTAGAGGGATTGGACACATAGTTCAAATATATATTAACACATGTCTAATCACATAGCTTCACTATATAGTGGGTGATGATGGAGCCAAAGGTTTAGCCTTTTTATTCTTGATCTACCCTTAAGGAAGTGTGCACTAAGCTCCATTTGTGATATTACTCCTTGTGTAGCACATACCCAACATCAATCAACATCACAACATGTTTTGTATTGGTTTGCATACTTAATGAGGTGTATTCATTTTTTTTATTCCTTTCTTTTACCCACCCTTTGTAGTTTCTTATTTTAGACATAACATGTATAGTAAGAAATGATCCAATCCTTATTTTATTTTATAGATTTACGCTTCATGTTGTGCTCTCTCTATGCACACTCAACATCACACATCTTCATGGGCTTCACCTTTGCAAGTAAGTTCAAGTATGCTTTTTATTTTTCTTTTATCCTAGTATTTAACTTTTTTGCATCATGAAAAGAGAGGGGGGGGAGTAAATTTTTTCATATAAATTGTCTAGATGAGGTGGAATAACCATTCAGAAGGTTTTGAATGATTGGTAATGAGCAAAAAGGTGTCTATAAGGGTCGTAAGAGCATGAAAAAAAGGACATATGACTGGTGCATCATAGGCAACACTCAAACTACTAGTTTGGACATTTGGAATATATCTCCCCCCTCATCTAGTTTGTAAATGGTTATTCCACCTCATCTAGACAATATTCCCTTAATCTTGTTCCCATAGGTCCTTATCTTAAAGGATAAGAATTCTCCATTTATATCTCCTTATAGAGAAGTGTCCCATTTTTGGTGGTCATATCCATTTTTACTTTGAGCTGTAACATTAATTTTCATCTGGTCTTTATCCTTAATTAGGTCAGCCTAGTGTGAATACATCTGACCAATGACAACTTTTTCACTATAAAAATCCACTCAAAACTCATTTACAAAAGAGGTGACTAAACTTACAAAGCAAGAAATAATACAAACAAAGCATTAAGGCAAACTTTTCTATTCTTTACATAGAGTCACCGAACATAGCTATAGGCCTACTCAAATCTTCATACTAGTCTTTAGCCACCTCAAACACCATCAATTTGGTATTTGTATCCACATCACACTATATCACAAAGCACACTAGGTCAAAGAACTATATATGGCTTCATCCCTCTTTAGAGTATTGGCATGTATGAAATGTTCCCTCACAAGGGGTGTGGATTGCATATTCTCTCATTTTAAACATAATAGAGGGTTATGGTTTGAAGATAAAATAATATCCACAATGAGTTCTATTAATAACCAGTGCTTGATTTTTCATAGGCACAATCACATAGGCACAACGTAACTACCCAAAAAGTTTCATGTTTTTGTGATTAGTTTGGACAATAGTGACAAGAATAGATAATAGTGCTAAACACTAAAGTGTTCCCTTTTTAGTGCTCTTGTCCTTTCACCCAATAAAAGCTAGATTTAGGTTTACAACACTTTCCTAGTCCTTTACAACCATTTTCAACCTATGTATTAGTTTTCTCAATCTATTTTCAACTAATTTATATTTCTTCTTATTTATTGTTATTTTTAGAAAGGTGAAAAAGATAAATAGATTCATAAATTAGGACTATATTTATTGCTATATTTTGAACCATTTTATTTATCTAGATCCTTAACTAAAATAGGAATAAAACTCCAGGCATCATGTCCTTTCACCCAAAAAATCTATATTTAGGTATACAAAACCTTCCCAATCCTACACAACCATTTTCAACCTTTGTATCAGTTGTCTCAATATATTTTCTAGCTAAGTTATATTTTTTTCTTATTTATTTCTAATTTTAGAAAGGTAAAAAAGATAAAAAGATGCACAAGTTAAAGTTGTATTTATTTGAAGTAAGTCAGGTTCACTAAATAATTTAACTTATTTGAAAATAATGTAGTTTTATTCTTATTTTAGTTAAAGATCTAGGTTAATAAATCATTATAAAATATAAAAATAAATATAGTCTTGATTTGTGTAAATATTTATCTTTTTCATCTTTCTAAAAATAACAATCAATAAGAAGAAATATAACTTAGATGGAAAATAGACTGATATAGCTAATATAGAAGTTAAAAATAATTGTGCAAAACTGAAAAGGTGTCATGAACTTGAATCTAGCTTTCATTGGGCAAAAGGATAGAACACCAAAAAGTGGATGCTTTGGTGTCCAACACTATTGTCCATTCTTGCCACTATTTTAAAAACTAATTACAAAGACCTGAAAATTTTTGGATAGTTACGTTGTATCTGTGTGAGTGTGCTTGTGAAAAATCAAGTACTATTTATTGATGGAACTTGCTATGGAGGTGATTTTATCTTCAAAACCCTAACCCTCCATCATGCTTAATAAAACAATATTTGAGTCACTTGAGAAAGAAGGGGATTAGTGTGTAATATTTATTGAATGTGCAATCCACATCACATGTATAGGCACACTACCTACATATCAATACTCTAAAGAGGGATCAAGTCATGTGCAGTTCTCCCACCTAGTGTGCTTTGTGAAATAGTGTGATACAAATTCAAAAGCCAAATTAATAGTGTTTAAAGTAGATAGGGACTGGTATGAGGATTTGAGTAGGTATGTATCTATGTTAAGAGACTGTATGCAAAGAATAAAGAAGTTTGCCTTAGGTTTGTGTTTGTATAATTATTTGTTTTGTATGTTTGGTCACCTCTCTTGTAAATGAGCTCTGAGTGGGATTTTATATGGAATAATTGGTCATGGTTAAGATATATTCATAATATACTGACCTAATTAAGGATAATGATAAGATGAAAATGATCATTAGGGCTCAAAGTGAAAATAGATAGGACTACCAAAAATGGGATAGTTCTCTATAGGGAACTATAGTCTAAATGGGGCACTCCTATCCTATAGGTTTAGGACCTAGGGGAATAGGATTGACATGGGGAATACTATCTATCTAAGTTAGAATGATCATTTAGAAGGTTTTAGATGACTCAAAATGAGCAAAGGGTGTCTAGAAGGGTCATAAGAGCATGCAAAAAGTACCTACAAATGGGGTGTCACAAGCCATACTTAAACTACTAATTTGGACATTTTATATGACTATATATTTAAAACAAAAAATAGACCACTCCAATTCATTTAAAATGTGCCAAAACATCAAAATTGACTAGTTATATGATTATGTTTGCCTAGGTTTTTATCAAAGTTTATGTTATGGTTGTAGAACTCTTGTTTAGATGCTCCTTGACCAAAAATTAACACTACCAACACATCTAAGGGAAGATAATGCTAATTACTAGGTTCTTGGCCTCCCATTAGGCCAATCAACAAACCCACCACCCATTTTACCCTAAAGGATGTCGTTCTTAACATAATAAAAATGCACTTTTTAATGTAAGTTAAAACATGCATAAAATAAAACCATGTGAAGGTTGAGAATCAAGAAAATCTTGATATATTCACTATCCACCTTGGCTACACTAATGAGGTGGATTGGTGTAGTCAAGAATCTAGAGGATCTAGGTTTTTTATCAAATTTTGAGATGTAATAAGACTTAAAAAGGTGCCTACACTTACTTTCTATACTTAAGGTGGAGGAATGGCCATAAGTGGAGATATTAAATTAAAAATCATGTGATATAATGAAGATGCTAGTGAATATAATGAGTAGTAACTTGAGAGTTGATAATTAGTTTCATGCAGGTAATAAAGAATAAATGTTGAATGTGGAGATAGACCATGATCTCCTAAGAAATAGGCTTTCAATAATGTCAAACATGCTACCCCTATGCCTTGAGAAATAAAATAGTCATTTTATGGATTCAAAGAATCATTAAAGGTATTTTAAACTACCCTATAATAATGGAACTACTTCATGGGAGTTGAAAACAAGTTGATTGAAGAATAACTGAAACATTGAAGGTAAGGACATGGTGAGTTAAGATCAAAATGGAATCAAGGAGATCACAATCCCCAAATATAGGTAAACTCATTAAGGCATTTGACCAAATCAAACACTTCAAATAGCCATGATGCTCCTTCTATGCCTTGTTTCATTCAAGACAACCTCATTATAAGGACAAATCATAAGTACTTTTAGCAAGATTCTTTTAGCTTCAAAAATATGAAATTATTTATTGATGGTGCCAACCACGTGAAGGTGGAAGCTTATTTGGTACCACTAACCTACAAAAAATTATTAGTAAGTAATTAAAAAAGAAATTCATATGTACTAGCTAGGATATAAGAATAATAATTGGCAAAATTTATTGCATCTACATTTTAAAAGTTAGCATACATGCATATTTCAATCCAACAAACCACTAGGATTTGTTCTAACCTTCATAATATCAATAATAGCTTCATGGTTTAACTCCTAAACTTATCATAGTTTCTTGTTTAATGGCCTCCCATGATATTTTGTAATTCATTACAAGAATCAAATTTAAATACTACAGTATCTTCTTATGCATTTCAAACTCATCAAACAATCACTGATCTAAATTTTTCATAGGATATTGCCGAAGCCAAGTTCTAGTGACTACCACTGACCTAGTGGGATAGTCAATATTTTTTCCATATAAAATTGGGGAAGTTAATTTTTTTTTCTCTCTACACACTAGAATAAGCAATAGTATGTGCCCTCTTCATTGTCCTCATCTATAATAACTAAGAAAACATGCCCTGTATCATAAAAAATAATTTTTAGTGACACTATGAAGATATATAATGATAATAAATTATACATAATGAAAAATATTCAATTTGGCTACACTAGATCAGATACATGGTCAAAATCATCTAATAATGTCATATATGTAAGTTGTAATCTTGTTATAACCTTATATGTGTTGATTAAAATTAGAGGTTTGGAACTAAAATCATCCACCCACTCTTGTGTCTCTCACTTATTCCAAATAGAGTCCATGCATGCAAAACAAAAACATGCCAAGTGTCTCATATGAATAGTCTAGGAAATTGCATTTCAGCTAAGACATGAGTGGAGCTCACTTTAAACCATTAGAGTCATACAATCATCATACTTTACCAAATTTTATTCCTCCATTAACCATAAATTTCTATGAAAAGTATTATTTGGTTGAGCACCATGACACATGTTCTCATTACACCATTCAACCATGATTTTTACATCTATCAAATCAACATCCTCTTCAAATTTCAACTCCTCCCTTGAAATATCTCTTTTTAGACATACTCCAACACCAGCATGCTACCATTTTCCATGGCCAACCTCGGTGAAACTCAAAATATGTTCTACACCAATGGTAATGTGCGTCCTCCTCAACCAATAAAAAATATGTGTATTTCTAAATTGCATTGTGTAATTGTCTGACCAAATGTAATGTTGATTGAAAGTAATGTTCCTCTGACTCAACTGTCTATAGAACTTATGAAGACAACCTTGCACATACTCTGAATAATGTGATTAATCATCATTGATATATAAATGGTCCTTCCTTAATATTTTTCATTGATACTCTATAGTATAAGGTGCATGCATTGATTTTGTATAAATGAATATGGAAACTTGTGATGAGTTGTAATACTTCAATTGAAATTATATTTTGGGTTTGAATGTGTAATTTTTTGCAAAGTCAAATAGTGAAACAATCAAATCAAGTGGGAATGTAACCTTACTTATCTTGAAATGTTCATCCAACCATCTAGCCCTGGGTGTTTGCCTTGCATACTCAAAAATACTTTTTTCCCTAAATTTGATCAAAGTTTTAGAAACATGATATTTTTTATAACAAGCTCACACCTTTTAGATTCTTTTCCATCTTTTACTTGATAAGTGACTCATTTATATTTGTTTTAACCAACTAATTACTATCTAATTTCACTTTAACTCTCCTCATGGATAAAATTTTATTATTTTGGAAATTCAACACAAATACTAAAATTTTCATTTAAACATGATTTGTTATAAAATAATTGTCAATCTGATATTTTACAAAAAATAGATGGAATAAATTCCCTAGCTAATTTTGGTGGAAATTCAATTCCACACTCCTAAAAAATGTTATTACTATGTAAATTACAATGAATATGGTAAAAACATCATAGTACATTGAAAATTCAACCTATTTCCCATAATAACAAGTGGTGCATGTGTGGTTTATTTTTACCAAAAAAAAGGTTTGTCCATCTCAAAATATCTTTGGCAAATAGTAATTTGTGGATGTTTTTCAAAAAAATTAGAGTACAATTGTGTTTGAGTCATATCCAAGAAATATTTCATATGTGTTTCATAATTATGATAACCAAATCTTATTTTCACTACATTTCTTACATTGGACAAAAATCTTGTATTATCTTTCCAAAATTGAGCAAGTCATTCTTTGAGAGCATTGGCTATAACCTTGTCCTTTCAGGACAGTCTACTAGAAAATGACCAAATCTATTTCATATTAGGTTCATTAAGTCTTTCATGTCTTTATATTACTTTAATTAATGTTTATTTATTTATATTAAGCATTCATTTTTTCTTGTTTGGACACATACTACACAAGTTATAAGTATATGTCATGCAGCATTACAATCTTGGGTGCATGATTTTTGTCCTACAATATGATATGAATCATGTAAATTTTAAATAATTTCATTATTTTTATTATTTATGTTATATTTTATTATTCTAAATTTGTATATTATAGGTATCATCTTAATCAATTTTATCAACAAAATAAATATTTGACATTTCTGACTATCATTATCTAAATTATTAAAGAAACTATCACAAATTTGTTGAGATAGTCTTCTTGAATGAAAATTAGAGATTTTGTTTTGCATTCGTTCTAAAATATTTATTTTGACTTCAAGTAAGTATTTTCTTTTCTACACATAATTCTTGGAAATTTTGTTAATGGTGGAATTTGTTGAGAATGTGTTTCAAAAACAGTATTACTTTCATTGTTTATAAGTGGGATGACATTTTATTCATTATTTATTTGTTCATTATATATGTGCATGAAATTTTATTTATTTTTATTTTCATCATTATTTATTTCCATAAAATTCTCTTCATTCATAGGGGGTGAAGCATCATCCATAGACTCATCATCAATAAAATCAAAAACATAGAACTTTGAATGTAAAATTCTAATATTATCAAATTTCTTATTGTCAATTCCATTATTATTCTTTTTATTATGGTCAATTTAATCATTATTCAATTCATTATGGTAAATTTCATCATTTTTTAATTCATTACTCTCAATTGGCTCATTATCTATGGCATTTGATTTATTATGATTAGGGTTTGTACATTATCTATCCCAAAGTTTTTGCAATCATATCTTGTGTTTCTCTCTCAACTCTTCTAGTTCCTCTAGTGTTTTGCTCTTAAACATCTTCTTCTTCCTCAAATATGATCTTTCTCCCATCAAATATAATTGACAACTTTTTTAAGGTGGGGTCAAGAATACACTAGAACCATAGGTCCCATCAAAGTACATATATAATGTTTGTGGGGACAAAATTATTGATTTGGATTTAAAATAAACATTGAAAACTGATATTTGTCCATTTTAATAATTATACAATTGTGTTATGCAATAATTAAATCATGTTATATAACATGATCACATTATTTAATAACATGATCACATATTCTTAATACTCAATTCGAGTTAAACATAGACTTTAAGAAGTGACTTTTGTCTATATTGAGAATAATGAGATAACATTATGTAATAATGTGATCATGTTAATTAATAACATCATCATGTTATACTTAATATAGATTAGAGATTAGAGATTAGGGATTAGTGCATTAGTGCAGAAGGTTTAGGGATTAATAATTAGGGCATTAGGGCATATGGCTTACAAATTATGTTTTAGGGAACATAGGGATTGGGTATTATGGATTAGGGTTTAGTTTTAATGGTTTAGGTAAGGTCTAATCTCTCTATGCTATTTTAACCTAATTCTTATTATAAAATATGTTAATTAGGGATAAATTGATTGGTAAATACAAAAAATATATAGTTTACAATTTAGGGTATAGTGTTTAGGGTTTAAGGTTTAGGGTTTAGGGTTTAGTGTATATATGATTTAGGGTTTACATAGGGTCCACTATGTTTTTTGGCTCAATCATCCCCCACATCATTAGAGATTGAGCCAATTAGTTAATTAGAACAATGAGTAATGGGATTCGTGTCAAATAACTTGTAATGTATATACCTAATTATTTCTCTAATTGATGTTAATTAGTGCTAAATTGATTGGTTTAGGGTTTAAAATATAGGGTATAGGGTTTATGGTTTTGGTCTTGGGGTTTAAGATCTATAAGGTTTAGGGTTTAGGGTACACAAAGTCAATCACAAAGATAATTGAGGATAATTTGAATCACTTGGACATATTTGTGACTACATAATGTGTTTTTGGGTTGTCATTATACCCCATGTCATCGTGAAAATTAAATGGATTAGTCAAATGGGGAAATCAGTGACGTGAATTAGGATAAATTGAGCCCTATGAACTTAATTCTTAGTATAAATGATGATAATTTATGTTAAAATGATTGGTTTAAGGTTTAAAGAGTTTAGGTATTATGAAGTTTAGGGATTAGGGATTAGGATATAAGTTTTAGGGTATATAAGGTATAATCATGAAGGCAACTGGGGTAAATTTGAGCTCTTTGAACCTAGATCAATGAGTAAAGAATATGATTTTGGGTTAAATTAGCCCCCACATCATCATAAATTGAGCCAATAAATTCAATCGTAGTAATGAGTGATGTGATTTTAAACAAATTATTCCTTGTGAATCTAATTCTTACTATAAAAGATGTTAATTTGGTCTAAATCACATGGTTTAGGGTTAAAGGGTCTAAAATTTAAAGGGCTTAGGGTTTAGGGCTTACGATTTAGGGTTTAAGGTAAATGTTATAGAGTTTAGGGTTTAAGGTATAGGATATAGGGTTGAATCTCTAAGGTAATTGAAGAAAACTTGAGTTTTTTGTCCACATATTTATGACAATTGTCTTCATGTTTACATTTGTAATAAATGTAGGGTCAATTAAGCCATAAATGTTACATATATTGTATAATTGATTAAATCATAAATTTGGTTTATGGTATAAATTTTTCCCAAATCATGCCCTTAATTATATAAATTGATTAATTGGATTAATTCATGATATAATCAAACTTAATGTTGCCCCCAAATCATATCTTAGTCTTAAAGGGGTTCAAATTGACCTCAAATTGCTTCTTGATTAAATTAATCAACTCTTTAAATGGTTAGTTATATATGACATGAAAATAGGGTTAATTTCACTCCAAATAACATCGTATATGACTTAAAATAGGTTAATGTGGCTCATTTTGACCCTAATTAGGGATTAAGGCATTAATGCATAGGGTTTAAGGATTAGGGAATTTGTGCATAGGTCTTATAAATTATGTTTTAGGTAACTTATGGATTATGGATTAGGGCATAGGGTTTATTTTTAAGGGTGCATATAAGGTCTATCCACTCTATTCCATATGAACCTAATTCTTACAATAAAATATGTTAATTAGGGATAAATTTATTTGTAAATAGGGAAAGTTTATGTTTTATAATTTAGGGTATATTGTTTAGGGTTTATGGTTTAGGGATTAGGGTTTATTTATATATGGTTTAGGGTGTAAATAGGGTCCACTATGTTTTTGGGCTCAATAAGCCCCCACATCATCACATATTGAGCTAATTAGTAAATTGGGAAAATGAGTAATGTGATTCAAGCCAAATTACTTATAATGTATATAACTAATTATTACTCTAAATGATGTTAATTAGTGCCAAACCAATTGGTTTATTTTTTAAAATATAGGGTATAGGGTTTATGGTTTGGGGTTTAAGACCTATAAAGTTTAGGGTTTGGGGCACATAGGGTCCAATCACAAAGATAATTGAGGATAATTTGAATCACTTGGACCTATTTGTGACTATAGAATGTGTTTTTGGGTTGTCATTACACCCTATGACATCATGAAAATTGAATGAATTAGTCAAATGGGGAAATCATTCAAGTGATTTAGGCTAAACTAAGCCCTGTGAACTTAATTCTTAGTCTAAATGATGTTAATTTGGGCTAAAATGATTGGTTCAGGGTTTAAAGAGTTTATATTTGTGGTTTAGAGTTTAGGGATTAAGAAAATTAGGGATTAGGTCTTAGGCTATATGTCTTAGGGTATGTAAGGTACAATAATGAAGGCAATTGGGGCAAATCTAAGCTCCTTAAACCTAGATTTGTGAGTAAAGAATGTAATTTTGGTCTCAATTAGCCACCATATCAGCACAATTTGAGTCAATTAAGATAATTTTAGTAATGCATGATGTGATTTTGACCAATTTTATCCCTATGAACCTAATTCTTACTATATAAAGGATGTTAATTGGGGCTACATTGATTGGTTTATAGTTTATGGTCTACAGTTTAAATGGTTTGGGGTTTAAGGCTTATGGATTAGGGTTTAAGATAAATGGTACAGGGATTAATGTTTAATATATTGAATACAGGGTCCAGTCACTAAGTTAATTGAAGAAAAATTGAGCTTTTTATTCCCCTATTTGTGACAATTACCTTCATGTTTGTATTTTTGATAAAAGTGGGGTTACTTAAGCCATATATATTGTATAATTCTACAATAAATTTAGTCATAAATGCGGTTTAGGGCTCAAATTTTCCCAAATCATGCTCCTAATTACAAAAACTAACTAATTGGATCAATTGATCATATAATTGAACTTAATTTTTCTATAACTTATATCTTGCTCTTAAAGGGTTTAAAATTAGCCTCAAATGCCTCGTTGATTAAATGAGTCAACTCTCTATCTAATTATATATGACATGAAATTAGGGTTAATTCAATCTAAATCACATCATATAATATTTAAAATAGGTTCATGTGTCTCATTTTGACCCTAATTACCTCCATAATTGAACTAATAAACATTTACATTCATTAGCTGATTAATTCAAGTTTATTGATCTCAAAACCACATTCTAGATATGTAAAACTTGTATATAAATATATAATGTTTCTTTTCTTCAATAGAGATAATGAAATCAGAGCTGATCAACCCTCAAATATCACATTTTATAGTCATGTAACTAGGTTGAAGGGGCTGACAATAGCCCTAATTTACTTCAAATGTACAACCACATTAGTACTCTAAAGGCTAAGTTTTGGCCATAGATTTAAAAATGCATTTTATGACATCTCATGATAAAAATAGTTTCATCATAAAATTTATAATCGGTTACACCTTAAAACCAAGTAACTATAAGTAGTGAAGTCAACATAATAAAATGCCCATAAATTTTTTGAAGTCTAATGTGATACCATGACACCTTAATTCATTATCCAAGGTTACGGACCTTTCCTATATAACATGAAATAACACCACTATTAATTATCTCAATAACATTTAAGAATAGGTATAAAATTTGAAATCAAGATCAAACATACATTTTTTAGGTGTTATGAATATATACCGTGATTATGTTATTAATAGGATATTTTTGTTAACATGGCTAATAACGCAATTATGTTAATAATGTGATCATGTTATTAACATGATTGATATACTTGAATTTGAATTAAAAAACCAAGAATTTTTGATTGGGAATGGCTTAGATTCATGAGCCAAAGGCTTGGACCTAACAATCTCAGAGGCATCTAAGAGTATTGATAAAAAAAATAAAATTAAACTTAGATCACCAAATACACTATGAATTTAAATGGTAAATTTTAAAAACATAATACCATCACAATCAGCATGCTCTCCTCTTTCCAAAAGTATGATTTTTTATAACTTTTTGACTAATTTAAGGTTTCAAACTATGTTGATTTCTAACTATACCTTTTTTAGGTCACTACATGCAACAAACATACATGTCTATACATGGTCATGTAATTTGTTTTTTTTTTAATACCACTACAAACAATTTACATGTTAAAAAACTAGGCCTAATTTTATACATATTAAAAAGAAACTGTTTTTCATTTTTATAAAGTAGTTAGGCATGTTGCACTAACAACCATCCATTTTTTTAATCAGTTTTTAGAATCTATTTACTTGAAAATTTCATAAAACAAAAAGTATTTATTGAAAAAATATAAAAATATATAGGTCACAAACTAGAGGATCTTATCTAAATATTTCTGAAAGTGTTTCAAATAATATTAAATGTTTCTCAAAAAATGGTGCACTACACAACCATCTATTTACTCTATTTTCTTTAAAAAATATAAGTTTCTCTTTAAATTTTAGATATTTGACCTAGTTAATAACACATTTATGTTAATAATGTGATCATGTTATTAACGTGATTGATATACTTGAATTTGAATTAAAAAACCAAGACTTTTGGATTGGGAATGGCTTAGATTCATGAGCCAAAGGCTTGGACCTAACAATCTCAGAGGCATCTAAGAGTATTGATAAAAAAATAATAAAATT